>JAHQIW010005399.1:0-10590 GCA_019055375.1 Parelaphostrongylus tenuis
AGCATACAAACCTTTTTCGAACCATTTACCTTTTCTCTATTGTTTTCTGATTTTATTGAATCATATTTTCAGTAAAGTATTTCCAATGAAAAAGAAGAGAAGAATATTTAATGTAAAAAAGGTACATTTTGCTTACCTCGATCCATTTTCAGTCCTTTGCGAACAAGGTCTCTACCCCTTTTTTTCTCCAGATTTTTATTGAACATTCGATAGCTTTAGTCTTGGCAATTTTGATACTTCACTCGTTTCTTGATAAGGACTTTTTAAGTCCCCTTTAGCCAGGGAAATAAGATTGAGTTCCACACTTGAAGTGCTTTCTTCTGATCAGTTGGGATTTCCGGTTAATGGTCTTTCAGCAGACTTTTTGACACTTACTTCATGGCATAAATTTTGATAATTTCTAGGTTTAGATTGGTTTTCAGACTAGTATTCAAAGAGCTATGGAAGACCGTAGTGAAGATTATGTTTCGCACTCCTAAGCTGAGGCTGCTTTGATTGATGTTAAGCAGCTGGTCTATTTGGTAATATAGAATGGAAGCAAAAGCTTGACCAATAGAATGATAGAGCCAAGTTTCTTCTACAATTCAATTGCAGAAATTCTGAGCATTTCCACTAAACGGAGAAGCCTTCTTCCAATAAAACATCGAAAAAAAACGCGCCATCATGCGTATTAGGTGGAAACTCTATTTAATCTCCATTCTGATATCACGTTTAAAAGGCCTTCTCGGAAATCAAATGCAGTATTGAAGTAGCTGAGATTTGAGCTATCGAATGGTTGCTAAAAGATCTAGAAAAAGCGGGAAAGGCCTTGTCCCAAAGGGTCTTAGAATGGAATGCGATGACCGGAAAGTATTGCTAAAATTTCACGTTCCGCAGATCGTTCCGCTCTCTTTAGTTATCCCTGTGAGATATCCGTGAGCTTAGTGAAGTTCAGAAGGTGGAAAACCGGATATTTCAGGTTGTGAGCGCAATAAATCCCTTGTCGAATGAGAAGAAGGATTTGAGCGAGAAGCGGAACAACGAGAGAGGTCACGGCACAAAGATATGTATCTAACGCGACCGAAAATATGCCGATTGCCTTTAAAAAGTACGTTTTTTAAAAGCTTTCTGTTAGTTTAGGCTTTATGTAATTAACAAGAATTCAATCATTTTATCGCCGAAAGATTGATAGTTGGACAGGAAGAACCCTTTGTAGTGCAGTTGGTTAGCACGCACCCCTGAAAGACAGAAGGGAGTTCGGATCCCGTAGCTGTCCAAAGTTTTCTATGTCATTCAACATTGTTGGAGTTTTGGCTTTGTTTTTTATGTGGTTCTGACTCCTGATTGCGCTGTTGTTTGTAGTTCTTTCTTTTATGATCTAAATAATTCGACGAGGTTGATAGAAGATCTATTCGGCTAGGGTTTCGACGTCTTCACCTTCTTCAGAGCTGATGATTCGAGTCCAAGACTAGCGAACGACGTTAGGCAGTCTACTCGAATCATCGGCTCTGAAGAAGAGGAAGACCTCGAAGCGTTAGCGAAATAGGTCCTATCTATAAACCTAGTGGTATTAGATAAATAATGAAGGTAGCTATAATCAATCAGGAATGGCAAGGTCGTAGAAAAGTCGATTTTCTTGAAGTATTTTGATTTTATTTAGCTGTATCGCAGTTTTGCATATCGCTAAGCGGCTGCGGTTTCCTTGGCACATATCACTTCGGAGCGATGGATTGTTTTATGAAGAATGGTCAGGTCAGTTCCGTCCATTTTCGTTTTCGGATGGATTTTCCTATTTTTTCTTTCAGCACGTTATTTCCCGTCTGGCCAGAGTGAGTGGTGCATCAGCCGGTAGTTTAGTCGGTTCACTATTACTACTTCAACCTGATAAGTGAGTGCTACTCTGTCATCTTCAATTCCACTTTCAGTCGAGATTACACGAGAGTTCGATCTCTCGTGAATCGTCATTTTTGTGCTATTTTCAAGAGTTTGTAGCGGAGGTTTACGAGGTTTTCGATAACGTGTTTACACGTCTATTTGCGTTGGCAAAAGATCGTGAATTCCACCGACAGATGGTTTTAGTGCATCCTTATGTTTGAAACGTGGTGTTTAAAACACCTAAATTGTTTTGTTGTTCCACTATCAGTTAGAAAACTGTGTTGGTTAGTCATTTATCTCGTTTATGTCACAATTCGGAAAAATGGAAGAACAAAACACGCATTTTAAATCGCTGATATTATTTATTGCATCGTTGTTTTCTACTTCTCACATTTCAGAGGCTTTTGGATATCATATACAACAAATATATGTTAATTCTAACGGATTTATATTGTAATATCCTTTGTAACATTCATTACATCTGACTAAATGGCAACAACAGCAGTACGACTGCGTAGTGAACGAGCGCTTTTTCTTTACACAAATGAGATCTATATGCCAGAAAACATAGGAGGGTGTGTGTAGGAAAACATGGGAATTTAAGTGATACGAGAAGCTCAGAAATTTTTCCACTCGAGGAAGAAACTTAATTATTTAACAAATGGCGCGCAGTGCCCAGCTGGTGTGTGTAGAAGGTAAGAACCTTCATTCATTTAGTTACCCGACCGGAATTCGCTGTGGTTAAAAATTACTCGAACAAATCTGAGGAAGACGAATTTCTCAGCTGATTACTTCAGTGCCTTTAAGTCGAATGTTTTTTAAAAATTTTGCTATGAACACCCAATTTAGTCTGAGAATCTTTCAAGCCTTTTTGAGTCTCGAACCTACTATCAGTAAAGATATAAAGTGGCGTGAGGCTTTGATGAGGCGGGCGAAACTGCCGAAGCGTACGTAAACCTTGACATATCGATCTCGGAAATGCTTAACTGCTTGACTTCCGCGGACCCAAACTGGGCGTGTCTGGCAAGGTTGGAACTACTCTACCTCCTTTGTACCGATTAGTCGCCGACTAAAAATACTAGTTTTCGTGCAAGGCCGGACGCGAATCCGTCCAAAACTTAGCTGTGGGTCTTTCAGCGAAATTTAGTACCGTGGTCGGCGACTAATCGTGACATAGGAGGTGGAACTTTCCCGTGCCGGCGAACACTCCTAATTTGGGTCCGCGGAAGTCAGCTGGTTGAAACATTCCCTTAGATTTTTCCGAATGTTCATAGCGAAGTTAAACAAACAGTCGATTGGAGGGCAGTATCTATATGGCATATATTAGATTGTTCCATAAGGTTTGAGACTAGAGCAATAAACACCAATTTTCTTGAACAGAAGTGATTAAATTGCATGATTTTGATATCGTTCAATAGGGAATTTTCTTGCGGACCTCTTCGCATACGATTTGCCTATAGTTGCTTCAAGATGGAGCAGACGGGGGAATAAATTCCTTTGCTATTCATGCACATATAGCACGTACGGGAAAATGTTAGTGAAACGGCGCGCAAGATTAATGAAGCTTCTTGTGGACGGCCCGAGCACGACTGATCATTGACACTGTTCTCTCCAGCTTCTAATTTCGCGAGCCACTTCCTAGTCTTGCCATGACAACTCATCTCAGAGAGTCTATGGGCAAGATCTGTACCAAATTGTTTACTAGAAAACGTGCAATCGAACGATACCAAAATTATGCAATTCCATTAACTTCCGTCCCTATAGATTCCTATAGTCCAAAACTTACGGAACGATCTGGTAATAACAGCCGCAACCATCGACTGAACAAAAGTGGTAGAAACCACAATTTCACGTGGTCTTGACCAAACATTTCCCCGTCTCTTCTGTCAGTTCAGTCAAAGGGAAATTATGGTAAATATTTGTAATAGTGTGGTTATATATCCTCAGATTGTATGCCAATTGATATCGATGTTAGATTTGAAACGAACGTTTTTCTATTTAGATTGGGACTTGGCCTCCGCGTAATGTTTGATTTGGGAGAGGAACTTACGAAACTGAGATTTGGTGCACTTACTCCAGGCTATTGTCTGAACGATAAGTTGCTCAAGGTGGGTAATATTCAATTAGAACATTTGAGAAAGTTCTTAGAAGCTGTCTTGCTCAATTCCAGCTTGACCATTCGATAACTTTTCATCATTTCCAGCTTATACGAGATTGGTTGCAGAATTATCGTCCTTCAGTACCTACTCGAGTCTAGTGCCTGAGACATTACACTTATGAAATGAGCTTCCACAGTCGTATCGTTGGGTTGAATTCTTCATAGTGGAGAACCATCATAGACTGGGCCTCATCCGGCAGTATGCTAAAGAGGACCGCATCTCAAATAGATACTTCAGTGGGCAGAGAACTCGAATCGTTGTGGGTTCTAGAAAAGGCGATAACGCAGAACAGTTAGAATAAAAATATGTGTAACTAAATCGTATCTTTCCTTTCGACTCTTCTTGATACCTCGCTTAGAACAATAGAATCTAATAACATTGTTTCAAGCCTTTCATGAGGTCTGTTACGGCGCCTCTAGCGCTAGACGTACGTTTCGGCTTATTGTAGCATGCTTCATCAGTAAGACGTGCCTTTCGATTCAGCCAATCCCTTATATATAAAAGAACCCACGCCGAAAATGTTGTACTGCACGTAAAGTGAAGGATGACACGACATGTAGTGCTTTACAGTCGATTGCTCAAGGCTGGTAGAACGTACATTGTAATGCCTTACTTACCGACTGTTTTTGAGACCTCGCTTGGCACAAAATAATCTGATAACATATTTTGAGCCTTTATTGAGGTCTGTTTATCTGTTATCGGATTTTATCGTTTTAACCGAAGTCTCAGAAACAGTCGATAAGAAAGTATTACAATATACGCTTCACCAGCAATGAACAATCGACTATAAAACACTGCATTCCGGGTGATCTTTTCACTTTACATGTAATGTAACATTTTCAGTGTGGAATCCTTTATATGTATGGGATTGATTGAGTCGAAAGGCACGTGCTACTGACGAAGCTCGTTACAATAAGCCGAGACGTTCGTCTAACACCAGACGGGCCATAGCAGACCTCATGAAAGGCTTACAACATTACACCTTTATCTCGAGTCTTTGTTAAGACCACGCTTGAATTTCAGTAGATCCTTTCATTATTATTTGAGCCAACATGTCATATGGTCTGATAAGGGCTCTTGTACAGCCCGATACATGTGTTTCGTCCTTACAGACTCGTCAGTCGGGCAGAACCCGTCGTCTTCGATCTTTTTATCAGTCGGTTTCCTCGGGAGCCCTACTCTCCCTACAGAGAGTTATTAACGACGAACGTTTTACACTCTATGTCAAGTGAAACTTTCACCTAACACAGAGTGTTGCGCACTCGATTGCTCTTTGGCTGGTATTTTTTTTTATCATATTATACCTCTATTTATATCGGGATGTACAAGAGCCCTTACCAGACCACATGGCAAGTTGGCTCAAGTAATGATGAAAGGATCTATTGGAATTTAAGCGTGGTCTTAACAAAACACTCGAAGTATAGTAATATGATAGAAATATCAGCAAAAAAGCAGTCGATTGTACAGCACTCTGTGTTAGGTGAAAATTTCACTTGACGACACAGAGTGTAAAACGTTCGTCTTCGTTATCTCTCTGAAGGGAGAGCAGGCTCCCGAAAAAACTGATCAATAAAATGATCGAAAGACGACGGGCTCTGCCCGGCTGACGAGCCTGTAAGGACGAAACACGTGTATCGGGCTGTACAAGAGCCCTTACAGACCACATGACAAGTTGGCTCAAATAATAATGAAGGCTTGTGATATGTCATCAGACTCACCTCTCGCTCATTTATATACACAGTCCATTATGAGTTCTCTGTGCGATCCTAGCACTTCTCGCATTTATCTCCCACAGAGGTCCTCACACATTTCACATAGTTTTTCGGGTGGTACTTTATAGTTCGTCTTCCTCGTGAATGTCGTAGAATGTTGGCCCGAGACAATTCTCCTTCTAATTTCGAAGGTGGCTGGGCTAAGTATGGAACCATAAGCCGCTCGTTGATTGATTGCAAGAGATTGTCGGAGGAGGGGATGGAACCAGCGCATATATTATCGTTTTGCTTCTCTATACACTGCATCACTAATCACTGCGCTACCTCGCTCTTGTGTAGACGAACATCGATAAATCGTGTACAAGAAGCTATATTTCTACTATGAACACATCGTGTATAATACGACAGGTTCTGTTCTCATAATATTATATGTCGCTGTAACGTAGAGAGTGGTGGCAAATCAGGCTCCGGTAGTGCTGTTGGTTGGCACGCTCTCTGGGAAAGGTGAAATGCCGGTTCGATTCCCGCCTGACATCAAAGTTTTGCACATCACATTGTAAAGTATATATCTAACATCGTGCTACCGCATAAAAAGGCAGTTGAATGGAAAAAGTTCTTGTTGATCACATATATCTCGTCTTAACTCAGTCCTTATTGTAGATCGTTGAAGATTTCTTGCCTCAGGATATTTCGCCCGCTCAAGGCCGTTTGTTTATCTCTGTTACAAGGAGAGCGGTATGATTAGCAAATTCTTCATTCGTTTTCAGTTCCGTATAAGACTAGCGTGTTTAGGACGGTACAAATAAGCTCATTTCCCAGTTTTCGAGTCGGGAAGAACTGCTGAGATGTTTGATGGCCAGTTGTTACATTCCATTGTATTCTAGGGGCTATGGTGAGCCACCTGTGATTGATGGTGATGTAAGCTGTTCCGTAGAAGTTTTAAGGACTCAATAATGAGATAGTGTCGAGATAGAGATGTGATTAAGGCTTGTATAGATGGAGGATATACGAATAATCTACCGGATTTCGATGATATGCGTACGATAACTATCTCTCCATTCTCTGGAAATGCTGAGATCTCACCAATTGACGCAGTTAATTATTTTGACTGGAAGATGGTTGTCGCTAATCAGACGATGAATGTAAGTTATGCAGCGTAAGTTTCTCACATATAAGCCATCTGTTGGAAGTTAGTTGTTGACAGCTCTGATAATTCATTTCGAAGGAAAAGTGGTAGTGAGTCTGTGGCCTCGGCATAGTGGATAGCACGTGCCTCCGATATAGGTGAAACGCGGGCTCAATTCTCGCTTAAGGTCGATTATTTTGCAGTTGTCTTTCAACACTCAGATGTAGAGTTAGAACAAGATAACACTGCTAAAAAGCAGTAAAATAAAGACATAAAAGATTTTTCTCATGTACTTAATCTACTGAAGTTTAGCCTGAACACGTAGGGCTTTGAGCGGTGACTGCGTTAGACAATCTATAATACCCTCCGAGATTTTCGTGGCGTATTTTCTCTTAATTGTTAGAGAAGTTGAGAACCTGACACGCTCATAGTAGGTGTTACAAGAACTCTTTTATTTGACAGCTTTCTAACTGTGCTATGATACCTTTATGAAAAAGTACCAGGCAATGAGCAATCGAGTGCACAATACTCTTCTGGGTTCGGTGAAGGTTTCACTTAACATAGAGTGTAAAGCGAACGTCGTCGATGACTCTCTATAAGGAGTGTAAGGCTCCCGAGAGAACTGACTATAAAAAAAGATCGAAAGACGACGGGTTCTGCCCGGCTGACGAGTCTGCGAGGACGTAACACGTGTATCGGGCTGTACAAGAGCCTTTACCAGACCACATGACAAGTTGGCTCAAACAATAATGAAAGAATGTGCTATAATATATTATAAAATAGTGACAGCAGAACAGGAGCCCTGGCAGTGCAAAAGTTAGTACGCGTCTTGTGGAAAGGGTGAAATGCTGGTTCGATTCTCGTTCCACGTTCAAGAATGCTACTTTATTTCCCATTTGATTGGATCTTTTCTCAAACGCTGTTATAAGTCAAATGTCTGAAATTCAAATTCTCAAGAAAATCGGAAGTAAATTTCACTTCTTTATTTGAATCAGGTATACAGGTAGAGAGGCTGTCGAATGAGGACACCGTATGTTCTCCTGGAAGAGATGTATTACTACTTTTGTTTTTCAATATGGAAGCTGTAAATATCTAAGAAGAAAAGCTTCTCCAAATGACTACAAAGAGCAAAATTCTATCTTTACAAAGATTTAAATGTAACTCATATTACCTGAGCTAACTTGTCATGTGGTCTGTTAAATGGGTTGTACAGCCCGATACACGTATTTCGACATTGATAGTCTCATCAGTCGCAGAGAACTCTTTGTCTTTTAGCCAGTCATCTGTGGGTGCTCCAGTCCCTCCAGAAAAGCTGCTGTTCTAGTGATTTTCACTTGACAGCAGTCTAAATATGTCCTTCGTCTCCAACTCTTAATGTGTGGGCTGGAGCACCCACAGAGGATTGGTTAAAAGACAAAGGGTTCTCTGCGACTGATGAGACTTCCAATGTCGGAACACGTGTATCGGGCTGTACAACAACCCATTTAACAGACCACATGACAAAGTGGCTCAGATAACAATTATGAGATATATTGAAATTCGAGCGTGGTCTTAAGAAAACACTCAATAAGAACGATATAATCAAATCTAAGTTATTGGCAAAAGATTTGTAGGTGATACCTAAATTCAATAAACTTTATACGAACTGGAGCTTGAAGGACTGAACCAAAGTTTGATTTTGAAAAGCGTAGTGATCTACATGGACGTAAGAGTGGTACAGGCACCACATGTCGAAGAAAACTTTTGTAATCCGAGCTCCAATAGCGCAGTGGTTAGCACGCGCCCCCGCTAGTGGTGGAAGACGAGTTCCCTCCCCATCCAAGGTTCAAAGTGTTGCCTATCACTCAAACTTATCATTGCTAAAGGCGGCTAAAGAAGGAATCTTTGTCGATTTCACAATCTATTTCAGGTGAATATACAAAATATTGTTCGAGGAGCTCAATCGTTGTTCCCGCCATCACGTATTCTTATGCAAAATTATTTCGATATGGGATACAGGGATACGCTACGATTTCTCATCAAACACGACATTGTTCAGCGGCCGAAAGGAACAGAAGTCTAACGGATCCAATGAGGAACATGTTTCCATTCATTATGATGCCAATTAATTGCCTTATCTCCTTATACAGCCTAGGTTGATCCATTTACATTTCGATATGATTCACCCGGGTGATAGAGATCATTTGCTATGGATTTAACATGATTTTGGATGAGCTTTAAGATATACTTGAATTGTAGTGCAGTTGTTTAGAAGTAAAAGTTTTCTCACTGAGTATAGATCCATTTTTAGCGTGAACTAAATATTAATAGGTTGTAGGAAAAGTTCTGTCGTATTGTACGGCACAAATGTCTTGTAGTACAAATTTGAGCTCACTAGAAAACTCATCTTTTCCTGCATAAAACGTTATAACATTTATCTATAAAGCCTTGGAATGGAACTGTTAAAGGAAGGAATTTGTCTGCTGCTCAACTTCCACTACAAATTGGGTGTTCGTGCTTCCTTCCAGCCTTCTTCCCAGAATGATATATTATTTGTCCACACAACTTTCAGCCCAATCCGATAACGGATCCATAACTCAGTCTATAAATTGGGATTACGTTGTAGCGTATAAAGAGTGGGGTGCCAAAACGAGCGTCGGTGGTGCAACGGATTAGCACATGTTTCCGGTAAGAGTAAAATTCAGGTTCAAATCCCGGCTGACGCAAACGTTTTTGCCCACTACTCTACATCATTGGGTTTTTTAAATTGGTACACTTTTTGCCAAGTTCATTAGAAGTCGATGCTAACTCACATGAGCTGATGTTCTTCAAAATATATATGAGTGGAAATCTAATTTGAAGTATAAAGATGCCATAAAATTTTTTTAACAAGTTGTAGAAAGTCTATCGCATTGCCGAGAAGACGAACTCTACACATGTATTTTTTGGGAATTTAAACTAATTAAAAAGTGGTTTTTTTTTCTTGAGTAGCACACGATATTCCATTTGTCTAGACAGCTTTCAGAATGGAATTTTCAGAGGAAAGAAATCTGTGTTTTGCTCCATTTCTGCTATAAATTGGGCGTCAACACTTCCCACCGGCCTTACACACTGCAAACGCGACAAAAAGCTATTTGGTAGGCTTAAGAAGGAAGATTTGGGGCGTCTGCCGTACAGCCCAAACTTGGCACTAAGTGACTATCACTTATAGTTCGAACGAATCACTTTTCGGGGGCAAGAAGTCCCGAAATACTCTTAAAATTGAGAAGAATCTTCAAATTCTCTACAAATCGAGCTATCGTAGATTTTACCGCCACAAATTCCTTGAGGTATCGCATATGTAGCTGAACTGTCTTAATGTGGAAGAGACCACTTCGACTATTGATTTGTCTTTTGATCTAAGGTGATATGTGAAACTTTCGCTTCAGGCGGGACTAGAACCCGCGCCTCACACTATCCGGGAGCGCGTGATCTATACGTCACACTACTGACGAAATTTAATGTTTTTTATTGGAATTACAAATAAGTTTTTCCCATATATTTTTGGAATAGGTCATGACTTTTCTACAAACTATCATCTCAAGCAATTTAACCCTTTCAGTGACCCTCACGACAAACTATTTCACGTTACCGAGTGGACTTAACTCCCTCTCTGCGACACCATATGGTTCATACAGTCCCATTCTCATAAACTATAACGTCATGATATCCTAGTTGAAATCCCGATATTACTAAAGACAAAAAAGTTTATCACTAGAAT
>JAHQIW010005400.1:0-60123 GCA_019055375.1 Parelaphostrongylus tenuis
GTCAATGTGAGGCGAATAAAGGTTTCAGCACAAGTTTGTGCAAGTTTAACTACATTGAGACTTATTGCTTCTTCTCCTAGAGATCTAATGAAAGTCGTCTGTTAACCAATCGTCTATCTCGCCCGAAATGAATAATAACAGAGCTGTGATTTGTTTGCATGTCACGCAGAAATCCTAGTACAATGTCGCCTCAGTGCAATTTTCGTGCTGCAAAATATCTTCTCAACTTGCATATTCAATAAAGAGTCTTTGAAATAGCCTTAGTTGTTCTCCATTTTCGTGCGGCCCTTCGATGGTTTTCCGAAATTTCACTCTTTTCTCACTACTACTTTTATATGAAATGCCTTCAACATGGAGCGATAATGTGTTATAGTTTGTACGTTTACCATTCTACTCTATATACCTAGTTATCCTGCATATATATCACAATTCACATAGTCCATTTTTAACATCACCTAACCTCCGACATCACCTCGGCGACGCCCTTGAGATTACTGTAGCTTAATTATGGCGTCGTCTCTTCTTCTAAGTCACTATATTACGACAGAGGCTCCTTTCTCTGCCGATCAACAGAGAACGAAGTATGAAATAGAGAAAGCGCTCATATCGACTTTTCTACTACAGCAGAGTCGCTTTCGATCAACGTCGCCCTCTCCTTATCGTGGAAGAATTTCTAGACTCTTGAGTGCAATGTTTATCAGGGGTTTTATTCCGACAAGACTCGGACAGCTGAAATAAATTAAGGCACATTTACGAGCAATGTTGCTAAGTGCAAGACTTTACCACGATTATTCTCTTCCAGGGCGACAAACCATGAAGCATTTCTGCCATGAGAAACGGCTTTTAACCGCCATAACGGATACGCGGAAAGTAAGCAGCCATTTTTAGTTTTTAGTTCAGTTTGTACGGTTACCATTCTACTCTATATACGTAATTAATGCTGGGATCTGCCGCGCAATAAAAATGTAGACAAAATGAACAAAAAAGGTAAATAAACGGGAAAGCACGCTATATCTGCAATTTCTTTGTTGGGAAACATTCTTTATAAAAAGTTATCATGAAATAGAACCAATATGTGGCATCTCCTTATATTGAAACCTGACAAAAATTACGGATTCTGCTACAAAACAATGGACGGTCCACCCTCCTTAGATTTTTGATAACTTCAAAAAAAGAAGAGAGAGAGAGAGAGAGAGAGAGGGAAGGACCAACTAGATGTAGTTGGAAAAAGTTGTCTGCAAGCGCTGACTAAACGCTACAAAATCACGACATTGCGGTTTTTCAGGTAGACAACGGAGCCTGGCTCGTGTAGTGAGTAACACGAACGCCTCTAAAGCGCTGCTGTAGGATCATACCCAAACCGCAGTTCCTCTGGTATGGTTGTTTTTCATATCGTATCCTGCTGTGAAAGAGGAAAATGCACTAAATGGATATTACGCCTTGTGAATTTAATCCTTGATCCATCCTAATCCTTGTGATTTTCAATCACCTCAAACGATGTTTAAAATTCAAGTCGAATGCATGGTGCATTCCTCAGGGGTTGATCAACGCCGAGAGCTTTAATCTTTATCGTTTATCTTTGTTCGTGTAACTGTCAACAGTGTCGACCCTTGTTCTATGTTATCACACGAAAGCAAAGTAGCTCGGCTAACCGCAGCGGAATTGGAGAAACAGCTGCTGGCATCTTTCTCGTTTTAACGGTGCCACCCAAGCAGAGTGGCTACCCAGGCAGTGCGGCGACGCACTAGCGATATCATCCACGCAGCGCAGCGGTACGCGCAGCGCGGCCACCCAGACAGCACTCGATGGTGTGGCCACTCACTGGATTTGAGGCGTCCTCGGCTGCGGGGCCACCGGGGTCGCCACATTATCCTTTCCTTTTAGTTTTTTTTTTGTTGAAAATGGCTGTTCATTTGTATTACTCGATCTCCTTGGCCAAGTTAAAAGATTGATGAGTTCTTTAGGTAACTAAATCCTTACCTTTTAGACATTTTCACGCTGAATGCCAACATGGACAGCAATGTCATTGTCATCGTGCAACCGGTAAATGTTTTTCCAAATCCTTAGAATACGATTATTAAACCTTTACTTCCGACTTCCGGCCACGGACCTCCCTCTTTGAGGGATCCCGCCCGGTTAGTCGCGAAGGCACGTGGCGCGTCCCCAGGTGGTGGATAGGGTAATAAAACGCGAACCAAAAGCAACCGTGTGCTTCCCAGAGACGCAGGCGGATTCAGGATTCAGGGGACGAACTCCCTGCTTCTGCAGCGCCGACTTGACAAAAACTCTATTCTACGAGTCAAGTCGGCCAAAAGCCTGCAATCAAGCGGCTGGGAAGTACATGGGAGGCGGTTAGGAGCCGCCTCCAACGAATAAGCTCCTCCCGCTCCTCCGAGAGAGACTGGCAAGCTACTCGTGAGTACCCAGCCCCCACGTTTAGAGCCTGGCAAGCTACACGTTGGGTATCAAAATGCCAAAAACAGTAACAAATATAGGCCTCATTCCCCTGACCCCGAAAGAGCCCCTGGTACGGCAGCGCCAGGTAGGACGAGTACGGAGAGGCTGCTAAAATCTTAGGGCCGAACTAGGCTGCCAAGATCGAAACGGACTAAAATGACGATCTGTACCTACAACGCAAGAACCCTTGCTCACAAATCCGCTGTAGAAGATCTATTGATTCAAGCAAGAAGAATAAGGTACGACGTCATTGGCCTGGCTGAGACGAAAGGCGCCATCCTTTTCACACTATCTATGACACCGGAGAAGAACTGTTCCTTGGAACATGCGATCGCAGAGGTGTCGGTGCCGTTGGCGTCCTCGTCAAATCGAATTTGACCGTGAGCATTGATTCGTTTGAACAACTAACAACCCGTATCGGACGATTACGGTTGAAACGATGTGGTTCTATGCCGGCTTTGACCATCTTCGTTGCTTACGCACCAACATCAAGCTATGACGAAGACGAAGTCGAAGCGTTCTATATGGACCTCGAAAAATTCTTCAGAGAAGATCATATATTCTTCAAGGTCATTGTCGGAGATGTTAACGCAAAAATTGGACCTAGAAGAACGTCTGAAGAACGTCACATAGCGACCCAAGGACTAAAATGGAATGAACAGCGTGAGAGGCTATCTGAGTTTATCATGGCGACCCAAACCATCCATGGTAACTCGCAATTCCAAAAGCCTCTTTCTCAGCGATGGACGTGGGACTCTCCCAATGGAGAGTACCATAACGAAATAGATCACATCATAGCAAATCGAAGGTTTTGCCTGACCGACGTCGCTGTTGTTCCTAAGTTCTACACGGGATCAGACCATCGCCTCCTTCGCGCAACGTTCCGATTTTCGAGGAGAGGAGAGAAAGCCGCTAAATTCAAACAACGAAGTCACAGAACTACCATAAGCTGGTGTGTATACAAATCATTAGTCTGCTCTTGGGAAGATACCGTTGTCGACAACATCGACGAAGAATACGATCGACTCGTTGAATATCTTCACGTTAGCGCTATAAAAGCCGAGAGTCCTAAGGTCACGAAGAGACGCTTGTCTCCGCACACACTCGAGCCGATACGTCAACGTGGAATCGCACGAGCTGCAGGCAACCGAAACCTTACGTCCGAACCTGTGAAACGATGCAGAGAAGCGATAAAAGAAGACCTCAAAGAGAGAAGAGCAGCAGTTATGGCAGAAGCTGCAGAAGCTGGGAAGAGCATTCGCAAAGTCCAGCGAGGCTTCGCCAACTATAAGACCAAGATGATTGCACTCCGATACCCTGACGGGACACTTACAGCTTCGAGAGGGCTATGGAGAAAATCATCCACCAATACTACTCGGATCTTTTCGCTAGCCATATCCTCTTACCGTCATATAAATTGAAAGAGGACGAATATGTCGCCCCACCGGTCCTTCCTTCCGAAATTCGACCTGCTATATCGTCGGTGAAAAACAGAACAACACTCGGTCCAGACAGGATTAGATCAGAACACCTGAAGAATCTGCCGCCAGATCTCATCAACACCGTGGCTCGGCTCTTCACTCGCTACCTGTCAGAATGCAAGGTCCCTATTCAATGGAAAACCAGCAAGACCGTACTGTTGTTCAAAAAGGGAGACCTTTACGACATAGGCAATTATCGTCCAGTCTGCTTGCTGTCCGTTGTCTATAAACTCTTTACTCGAGTCATCCTAAACAGTACCGACAAAACACTGGACGAAGGACAGCCATGCGAACAAGCAGGGTTCCGAAAAGGATTTAGTACCATAAACCACATCCACACGATCACGAAGACTCATTGAAGTTTCGCGAGAGTACAAACAGCCACTCTGTCTCACTTTTATCGATCTGAAGAAAGCCTTTGATTCAGTGGAAACAGAAGCAGTTATAGAGGCTCTGGATAACCAGGGCGTCCCTACTCGGTACATAATGATCCTTCGTGAGCTTTATAAAGATTTCACGACCACAATATCTCCATTCTACAACAATATCACCATTGACGTAAGAAGAGGGGTTCGACAAGGCGATACAATATCGCCAAAACTGTTCACTGCCACCCTACAAAACGTCATGCGAACATTAGAATGGGACGAAATGGGAGTGAAAATTGACGGTCGACAATCAAACCATCTTCGCTTTGCTGACGATATCGTTCTCATAACACCAAACATCAGCCAAGCGGAACGAATGTTGACTGATTTCGATAACGCCTGTGGAAAGATTGGTCTTCAACTGAATCTAACGAAAACAATGTTCATGAGGAACGGATGGGTTTCTAATGCCCCATTCACGCTCAACGGAACGACAATTTCCGAATGCTCCAGTTACATCTATCTAGGTCGTGAAATCAACATGATGAACGACCTAGCCAGAGTGAGCAGGAGGAAACGAGGGCTTGGGAACGAGCATCGAAGATGTAGTGAAGAGGACAAAGAACATCCGACTCCGTGCCCACCTTTTCGACTCGACAATTATCCCTGCCCTAACGTATGCAGCAGAAACCTGGTCGCTACGTAAGCAGGATGAAAGATCACTTGGCGTTATCGAACGCGCAGTCGAAAGGTCGATGCTAGGAGTATCCCGTATTTCGCAAATGAGAGAAAGGATCCGAAGTTCCGAGCTACGTCAACGATCGAAAATCAGAGACGCCGTTCTACACGCCAGGATATCGAAAATAAGGTGGACCGGACGCGTGATGCGCTTCAACGACAACCGATGGACGAGAGCCGTCAAGCGAGGATTCCTCTGGACGTCAAGCGCTCTAAAGGAAGACCACTGACCCGTTGGTGCGATTTCTTCACGAAAGCGATGGAAGAAAGATATGATGCTCAGCGAATCGCAAAAGCGAGGAGGACCCACTGGGCTACTCTTGCACGCTATAGGGAAAAATGGAAGAGTTGCTGGTACCCGCTCGAGTCACTCGACGATCAACGGGACGACAGGTGATACAGGTGAGGTGATACTTTCGACTGTTTGTATAGACCCAGTTCGAAAACAATATTGAAAACAAGTTGAAAGATTGATGACTTCTTCAGCTAACTGAATCCATATGTGTTAGAACATTTGTTCAGGCTGCTGAATGTATGACAATGCAGCAGCGAAATCATTTTCATCGTGCAACCGGTGAACTCCATTTTCATCGTTCAAGCGGTAAATGTTTTTCCAAATCCATAGGTTGCGATTATTATACCTTCATATCCGACTGTTTATATGGACCCAGTTCGAAAACAATGATTATCTAATAATTTGATAAAATGTTCTGAACCTTTTATGAGGTTTAGCATGGCATCTGTGCAGTACTGAACAGCTGGTTCGGTCTTCTAGGCTCATCAATAGCGCAATGCCTTTCGGTCCCGGCGATGTACGTCGGACGTACTTCTCCAAAGAACTAATTTGAAGATAACATTTTTTGCTTGGAAAGTCACTAATGCATAGATAAGCTGAGTTTCTGTTGTATGCAGTCGACTTTTCGAAGCATTTCCAAGAAACGGGAAAAGTTGAGCTACTTGCATGGCATGCAATGAATTTGACAGAAAGTAACCAAGTCAAGGCTGAAGCCTCCTATCAACTGGCTCGTTACTTCCATTATAATCACGATTATGAAAAAGCCTTTAAAGTGTGTTTTTTTAGATGTCAGATTTGAGTTGTTACCTTAAATCTGAAGTTCTTTGGGAGTTGTTCTCATTTGATGCTAACTTTTCTTTGCAGTACTACTATCAAGCGACAACATTCAATCATCCGACATTCGTTTTGCCGCACTACGGTCTTGGACAACTTTGCATAATGCACGGTGAATACAGTCAGGTATGATTTCCAAAAGTCCGTCTAATTCAATAACAAAGAGCTTCAACTGAGTTAACCTCCAGGGTTCACATATGCTTAATTGTGCTAAGTTTCTACACCCTAAATTTCGTACAACAGTTAGTTTCAATTTTAAGAGCTAGAATCCACTGCCTTACACGTATTTTTGCGTTCGATGTAGGCGTTTCTCTAGCCGTCACAAGTGTTGAGTTACCGGAGCCCATTGTGCACCGAATTTCCGCTCTTTAAGTTAGTTTACCGGATGGGTCAGTGAACTGACCAAACATGCGTATGTTTACTCCACTGAGCAATAGTATTCTATGAGTGCCATGGATATCGGTGGCTGCAGTGAATGTGTAAAACTCGGAAGTTATCATGCCAGCATGTCAACAAATGTTGTACTTTTCGGGTGAATCTGCTATCGTAGTGGTAGACCGGAAAGTCTTACAATTTTCTTGTATCTTTGTCTAGGCTTGTTATCGTCAAAAATTGTTGAGGAAAAGTCGTACTGTCAACAAAATAAACACTACGTTGGAAAGAGAGTTTTCATCGTTAGTCAAAATATTCAGAATTTATACATATATTGAGACAACAAACAACAGTTATTATTCTTCAAAATACAGGCAATCGTTATCCACCACTTTTTGCTATCGTTCCGCCAAGTTTCGGATTTGATCGAAGTACCGATTGATTATCTCTTCACTACATCCTTAATCTCTTAAGCGCTACTCCACCCACTCGTCTCGTTCTATTCGATTTTCGAGCTAGCTCGGCCACCATATCGACTTCCCGACCTGGATAGGCGTGCCTGGAGCATTTAGTTATAATCATTCCGTTGACCGTGAATAGGACATTCGCGACCATTTCGTTTATCATAAACATCGTTTTCGTTACATTCAATCAGGGACCAGTAGTGGACCGTCGATGTTTACTCCCATGTTGTCCATCTTAATGCTCACATGACGTTTTGAGATGCGTCATTGATTAGTTTTGACAAGAGGGTTATGCTTTGTCGAACCGCTATTCTTATGTCGATAGTAAAATAGTTATAAATGTTGATTTTGGTTATGAAATCTCTGCATAGCTCATACAGAATTCTTATGAACTGAGAAGACACACTCTGGCAATCCTGGGCTGCTATGTGTGCTTCTATTTTAAGTGCGTCAAAAACCTTCAAACCAATGAGAAAAAGACAAAGCGATCTTCTATTCTCTCGTAAATCTCTAATGAATCTCATTGTGTGGAAATGGTTTATAGTACGATATATTTTTCAGTACCTCGAATAAAGAGCTTCAATACGACGGGTAACAAACAGATTAACAGCTTTTTGTCACTCAGACAGTTGCCAATTTCGTCCTTCTTTTGAATAGTAAACGGTCCGGTTTCCCATTGCCTGGGAATTTTGATTTGACAGTTAACAAATGAAAACTGAGCCGCTGTGCTGAGGAGAATTGGCAAGAAGTTTTTTATATGGCCCGGTCTTACCTTGCTCGGATCAGGTGCCTTTCTATTCTTTACCGACGAAAAAGCGTATCGGGCTTGGAAGAGTAACTGGTGAAACGACAAACTCGTCCTCTTTCATTCTATATGACGACATGAAGGCGGGCTATTGATGAGACCCAAGTAGTAACCATGGATGAATATGTCCATTACTATTCTGAAACTGTAACTCTTCCATCACAGCGTCCGAGTGTAATGGTTTTGTATCTGGAAAAAATTCGTTGGACTTTTGAAATGCTCATCCATCTCCTCCAGCTTCGGCTATACTGCTGTTTATCTTTTCTCAAAATGTTTTTGTCGCCTCTCTGCTTGCTGCACGTGCGTTTCTACGTTAGCCTATCTTGTTTGTTCGAGAGTTTTGGAGACATGCATCTTGAGGTGGTTTTTTGAACTTTCTGCTTCCAAAGCGCTAACGTGAAGCTGTTGGATGAGCCGGCCGTATTCTTCGTCGACATAGCCAATGAAGATCTTTTCTCAACAGCCGTGTAGTGATTTAAAACACTCAAATTTTTGGCACCTCTGAGATTTTGTCGTCTAGATTTGCCAGCTTTCTCTCCTTTTGTTGGAAAAAATAATCTTGCTCAGAGGAGGCTATGGTCTACTCCCATGCAGATTTTCGGATGAACAACGAGATGCGAGAAAGTGGCCTTGATTATTCGCAACCGGCTAGCGGACGCGTCCACATGAATAGTTGCTGACGCGATGATCTACTGATTTTCCAACGTGAAGATACGTTGTCGAAGCGTATGAACTGTTTGAGCAGATCTTTATTATCACAGAATTGTTTGATATGAAGAACACACCCCACATGTAAAACGCGCAATGCGATAGATCACTTGGAGTGCACGGTTGATTGAAAGCTAGGTCGAGTTTCCTGGTATCCATTGTAATCTTCAACTTTGATTAGGTGATGATGCTTTGGAGTCACTATTGGAAGCAACTAGAAAGTTATAGCCTCCTAACTCCAGCAAAGAGGTCATAATGATGTGCGATGTCCGAATTTATGGCAAAATAAGAGTATATGAAGTCCTTTTGTAGCGGAGTCATACGTATTACGTGGTGCTTCCTGATGTTAATGCTTTTTCGATCTAGTAACGTGTAGACAAGTATTTCGTTAGCGAAGTATTACGTAAGCAGTCACGTGGCCGCCACACCTACCGCGACGTGAATGGCCTCCGATCGTCCTCCCTCACGCATCGAATTCAACTTATTTTACCTGCTGCAATGCAGAGAAACGTTCTTTTTGAGATGTAAGTACAGCATTGGCATCCGGAAGCACTGCTCTTATGATTAATTAAATTCCAAAGAAAGAGCTCTTTTCGGCGCGAAATATGCGCTAACTTTGCATGGAGATCACAGCGTTATGAAAGGATGTTTTGAAAAATCGACGACTTGGAGCGGTAGCATAAGGTCTCAGCTTTCGAATCTTTACCAGCACTTCTGTGAAAATTTCCTCTCCAGCAAATGCCCTCGGATTTTCAATTTGTTCTTTTAAAATCAGACACAACCGAATAGCGATTACGGGCCAACAACCGTAGCGTCGAAATACATTACTGAAGATTAATTGAGCGTTAATTTCATTGTGGTGGTCATTATGATGTGAATCATTGATTGTGCAAGGGTTTATTTACCCAGTGGTTTGAACTGTTTGAATATCGGTGAAATCCTTATACCACCCTCTGATATTCAAGTAATTTTCGAAGGCAGAAAAACTTCATGATAGATTGGCTTCAAAATCCTCTGCGTTGACAAACGATCACTAGCAACTTTTAGTAGAATCAGTGGAGTTTAAGAAATTCCCATACACACTTTTGCGAGTCATATTGTCACCTACAGTAAAGAAATTTATTTCTCAAATTTAACTTTAGAAGAGGTAACTTTAAAAAACTTTTATAAAGGCATTTTTAGTAAAAAGAACGACCACATGTCAAAAAATCCTCCTCTTACCAAAAAAAAAAACGTAATCTTACATAAAGCTCATTTCTAACTTTCATTCAACATTTTTAATTCTATTTACGTTTTTGTAGGCACTGGATAGATTGAGAAGCTAACATCACTACAATGAAAAGAGATAACGTCTCACTTTCGGTTGTTTAGGCTTCACAGCGGACTTCGCTGACAGTTATACAGTCAACTTTTGATTTTTAGAAAGCCTTTTTACTACGAAAAGTTATATCAGTACTTGCAGGACTTTTACAAGCGTATTCCCATTAAGACAACGCTCAGTTACTCGAAAACTTGATATTTCCCAGTATGAAAGCTATCTTCCCGAGAAAACGCATTTCCAATTGTTTTTCCACAGTTTTTTGAGGTACTGTAAGATTGTAATTCGACAATACTTTTTCTATTATGTATAACTTTTCGAGGAAAGTTATACTGGAAATTGTTTAGTTTTTAGCCGGAGCATCTTGAAAGAGTTTACATTCATAGTTTTGTAAATAAATTTTTCGCCAACGGTGCATTTTCTTCGCCTATGCTTCCGAAACTTTTGCCGATGTCATTTCTTCTCACAGTAGGTTCTTCAGTGCACTGTACCTACGAGAGTAAAATACACCTCGAAATGGTCGTCCCGTTGTTTGAACTTCACAGCGGGTTTTGTTTTGTTGGCATTATATAATGAATTAGATGGTCGGTGCACTTTGTGATCACGAAATTATCGCTGTCGTGGAAAATTTCGTAGATTTAAAATTGCCTGTTCTAGCCTTTATAGATTTGCGAGCCGCTTGCGAAATTTCCCAAGATGCTCGAATACGTTCTCACCTTAATTTTGTCCCAAGCGCGTGTCAAGGCCGTGTTAAGCGCGTCTACGTTAGTGGAGTCAGTAGTCGAGACTTCTTCATCCAGCATGGACCAAACAGAGTCATACTGGTTGAGATCAGGCGAGTTTGACGATATGTACTTGCCTCAAAGCTTGTAACTTTTCTTGGCACATGGCAATCGTTGAACAGGCTGAATTAGCAGAAGCCAGTCGTGCTGAGGCGTAAATCCGTCGGCGCCAAATTGTTGAGTAGTCTAACGCTTCAGCACGCCTCGAGGAATTTACTGCTGATGGAGCTGCGTTGATTTTGACGTTTGTGCTGATGAAGACCGAAGAGGTTTTTTCGGTGGCACACATGCGACTCATTCTGTAATAGAGGCTGGAAAGTGAGTGTGGCCCATGCTTTTGCTACCACGGACTTCTGCTGACTCTTCTTGAAAGTAGGCGTTAATTTTAGCGAGTGTGGATGCACCTTCGGCAAACGAGCATCAGCTGTTCAACGAATCATTCGGGAAGCCCTTGAGAGTAGTTTTTCTTTTATCTTTTCGTCGAGAAAGTGAGCACAAGTGATATTGTAACAGCGCAGCTTCATCTTAACCACGACTATGTTAGGAAGGCTTCACTCACTGATCACGAGCTTTCCGAGCCATTATGCGCATCGAAAGCTCCGGATTTTGTTGAATCTGGCAACAAATCTCCTGAATGTTTTCCGCAATGAGCGCGGTGACTGGACGACATTTGCGAGGCTGGTGCTTAATTCCTCCAATTTCTTTGAAACGTTTCACGGCTCTGTAGACAGTTGCTAGTTTGAAACCAGTCGCTTCTAAGAACATCGGCGTTTTCATTCCCGTCTCTTACAACTCAACTACTCCGACGCGTTCATTTAACGATCCATAACGTTAGCACAACTGAAAATGGACAATAATAATTTGGTAATATGAGCATGTTTTGAGCCTTTTATGGAGTTTGGTATGGCACTTATGCAGTACTAGACAGCTTTTTTTTGAGCTCATCAGTATCACGTTGCGTTCCGGTTCCGATGATTCCTTGCATGGGTTTGTATAAGTCCTACTTACAAAAAATCGACGCCGATGACATATTGTCATATTACCACGTTATTATTGCTTTTGAGCGAGATCTATGTAATCAGTAGAAAATATTGGTATGGAAATAGAAAATTTAAAAAACATGTTCTAGATCGAAACTGGACGATGAACTCAATAAAATTATCATATTTCATAGAAAAATTTTATTTCAGTGTTGAAATTAACAAAAAATAAAATCAACAGAACTTTTTTTCACCATATATATATATATATATATTTACATATATACAAATGATGGATATATATATAATATGCATATATATATATATATCTATATATACGTATGTGAATATGTACGAATATACATATATATGTACGTACATGCATGCATAATTATATACACACATGTTTCTAACATTGTACCACTGCTAAAAGCGTCGAATGAGATTTTTTTTATTTTTTTCTGACATTGTGTCCTTTGACGGCTTACAAGGACAAGGAATAAGCGGTCTATCAAAGTTATCTCCTTCGAAATTCATCTTTGGATTCTGGTCGTAGTGGATGGTCGTGAAAGACTACTGATCTCAGATTTGAAGTGCAATAACTAGGGTTTGCTAAATATCACACAAAGCCGTTATCTAATAAGGATATAACATGTTTTGAGCTGCTAGATTTAGCAGTATACGCGAGCCTGTTTCGCCTTATTGAGACTCATCAGTACCACTCTCCCTCGATTTAGCCGATTCCTCGAGGTTGAATAATCCTCTGTGAAGGAATCGACGTCGAGTAATAAATCACCCCAAGTCAGATGAAGTAGTCACCTGACATTGTGGTGACCGACAGTCGAGCACGTAGCTGTTATAATGAGCCATACCTCTTCTATCGGCCTCTTTTTATAGACCCGCTCAAAATGATATATTATATCCTTCCATTATTATTTGTGAGCCAAATTGTCATGTGGTTGGTAAGGCCTCTTGTATAGCCCGATACACGTGTTTCGTACTTATAGACTCGTCAGTGGGGCAGAACCCGTCGTCTTTCGATATTTTTATAGTCAGTTCTCTCGGGAGCTCTACTCCCTTACAGAGAGTCATCGAAGACGAATGGTTTACACTCTATGTCAAGTGAAATTTTCACCTAACACAGAGTGTTGCGCACTCGATTGCTCTTTGGCTGCATGTTGGCTCAAATAATAGTGAAAGGATCTATTGAAATTTGAGCGTGGTCTCAATAAAGCACTCGAAATGAAGGCGTCACCTGTATCACCTGTCGTCCCGTTGATCGTCGAGTGACTCGAGCGGGAAACAGCAACTCTTCCATTTTTCCCTATCGCGTGCAAGTGTAGCCCAGTGGGTCCTCCTCGCTCTAGGAATTCGCTGAGCATCATATCTCTCTTTTATCGCTTTCGTGAATAAATCGGATCAACGGGTCAGTGGTCTTCCTTTGGAGCGCTTGACGTCCCGAGGAATCCAGTCGGTAATGGCTCTCGTCTATCGGTTGTCCTTGAAGCGCATCACGTATCCGGCCCACCGTATTTTCGATATACGTTGACGTAAGTTGGAACTTCGGATCCTTTCTCTCATTTACGAGATACGGGATACTCCTAGCATCGAACTTTCGACTGCGCGGTCGATAACGCCAAGTGATCTTTCATCCTGCTTGCGTAGCGACCTGATTTCTGTTGCATACGTTAGGGCAGGGATTATTGTCGAGTCGAAAAGGTGAGCACGGAGTCGGATGTTCTTTGTCCTCTTCACTACATCTTCGATGCTCTTAAACGTTCTCCAAGCCGCTCGTTTCCTCCTGCTCATCTCTGGAGCTAGGTCGTTCATCATGTTGATTTCACGACCTAGATAGACGTAATTGGAGCATTCGGAGATTGTCGTTCCGTTACTGGGTGAATGGGGCATTCGAAACCCATTCGTTCCTCATGAACATTGCTTTCGTTAGATTTAGTTGAAGACCAATCTTTCCACAGGCGTTATCGAAATCGGTCGACATTCGTTCCGCTTGACTGATGTTTGCTGTTATGAGAACGATATCGTCAGCAAAGCGAAGATGGTTTAATTGTCGACCGTCAATTTTCATCACTCCCATTCTAATGTTCGCATGACGTTTTGTAGGGTGGCAGTGAAAAGTTTTTGCGAAATTGTATCGCCTTGTCGAACCCCTCTTCTTATGTCAATGGTGATATTGTTGCAGAATGGAGATATTTTGGTCGTGAAATCTTTATAAAGCTCACGAAGGATCATTATGTACCGAGTAGGGACGCCCTGGTTATCCAGAGCCTCTATAACCGCTTCTGTTTTCCACTGATCGAAGGCTCTCTTCAGATCGATGAAAGTAAGACAGAGTGGTTGCTTATACTCTCGTGAAACTTCAATGAGTCTTGTAATCGTGTGGATGTGGTCTATGGTACTAAATCCCTTTCGGAACCCTGCTTGTTCGCATGGCTGTCCTTCGTCGAGTGTTCTGTCAATCCTGTTTAGGATGACTCGAGTAAAGAGTTTATAGACAACGGACAGCAAGCAGATTAGGCGATGATTGCCTATGTCGTGAAGGTCTCCCTTTTTGAACAAAAATACGGTGTTGATGATTTTCCAGGTATAATATGATAAAAACACCAGCCAAAGAGCAATCGAGTGCGCGACACTCTGTGTTAGATAAAAATTTCACTTGACACAGAGTGTAAAGCATTCGTCTTCGATAACTCTCTGTAAGAGAGTAGAGCTCAGAGAGAACTTACTTTAGAAATATCGAAAGACGACGGGTTCTGCCCGACTGACGAGTCTGTAAGGGCGAAAAATGTGTATCGGGCTGCACAAGAGCCTTTACCGGACCACATAACAAGTTGGCTCAAATAATAATGAAAGGATCTATTGAAATTTGAGCGTGGTCTTAATAAAGCACTTGAAATAAAGGTATAGTGCGATATAATATAAATGATCAAAATAATCTGATAAGGATGTAACATGTTTTGAGCTGTTAGGTCTAGTGGTATACAGGCGTCTGTTTCGTCCTATTATATCCTTATCAGATTATATCATTTTGAGCGAGTCTAATCAAGCGGTCAAGGTATGATTTATTATGACAGCTATATGCTCAACTGCTGGTCACCACAATGTCAGATGACTACATCATGTGACTTGGGGTGATTTAACTCGGCGTCTATTCCTTTACAGAGTATTATCCACTCTCAGCGGATCGGCTGAACCGAGGCATGGTGGTTCTGATGAGTCCCAATAAGACGAAACAGGCGCTTGCATACCACTGGACTTAATAGCTCAAAACATGTTGTTATATCCTTTTTAGATTAAATCATTTTGTCCGGGTCTTCAAAAAAGCGGACGATAGAAGAGGTTAGATTCATCATAACAAAGCCATTAGAAATCTTGTAGTAACTTCAGATTTTTTCTGTTCCTCAAGAAACTAATAAAAGCGTTCTTGGACTTCAACAGTGAGGAATTTTGAATGTCCGCTCATATATTTCAGCGATAACGGCAACCAGCTTCAAGTGAGCTGCACGTCATCGTGCAATCGCGGTGAGCGTCATTTGAAACATGGCGCCAAGGTATTAGATACCTTGTGGCAACTTTGAATTCTGCTCTGTCTCACAAGGCTAGTAAAAATTCTCATTTTTTGTGGATTTTTACGTTAAGTTTTTGAATGTCCAGTTCTGTATTTTAGTGATAACGCCAACCCTCGTCAAGCGAAGCTACACGTAATCTTCAGTCAGCACCGGTGAGCATTAATTTTTTGAGTGTTATAGATTCTAAGTAACCTTTTGGCTAGAAGGTTTCTTGGTCACGCTACTTATTCCGTACATTTAGTGGTCTCATTAATTCCTCATAATTATCGGGTTCATACTACATGTCTTCTTTCCCTATTCTGAGAAGCTTGTTTATTAGCGTTTCCTTGTTTCTGTATCTGTTCTCGTAATCCCGTCATTCATAATGTAGCTGGTACAAACACCAGTTAAAATCCATTCCTCGCTTCATACACCAAAATAATCACTTCCTGAAGAGATGGAATGATCACATGTTTCCTACTGAAATGTCTTAAGCCTTTCAATTTTCATTAACTATTCCCGGAGTAGTTTCTATTTCCTTATTAATATTAATTCTCTGCATTGACTATTACCTGTCGGTTATCGTTATCTCAAACGAATCTCTTCAGACATTTAGCCAGGTCTTTCACATGAACTTATACTGTAAGTTATACTCAAATACGATAACATTGCTTCCAAATAAACATAATGCATTTCACTTTGCATCCTTTGTTGCATTTTCACGGTAGCGTGTGTTTTGCAACCTTCCATGCTCGTTGCTATCGGTTGTCTTCAGTAATCCCTTGTGCTCATACTTGTAGTCTACGAAACGACTTGTGTTTTCCATTAAATAGACTGTTTATCATCGGTTCTCATGACGAGGTAGGGGTTCAGAGTAGGTTGATTCCTTGTCTTCCAGTGTTCCATTTCGCAGTACAACTTCGTATCTGCTCGCATAACTACAAACTACCAGCTTGATCAAAAACTTTGTTTTCATTATCGCTACAAACAGCTATAACCAAGCGTGAGCTGTTCTACTAGAAGGTCCCTTGTGGCAAACTCGTAAGAAATCGAGCTTTCTACATCGAGTTAGTAACTTTCTATGCTAACTAACCTAAAACTTTCAACCGAGCAGCCATCACATAAGTGGTATGATAATGGCGTATCAATGGCCGTTTCGGCGTTTTGCAGGCCTCATCAGTACCTCATGCCCTACGGCTCACTTTTGCTAAAATAGGTCATCCCATAAGTTTTGGCATTAGAGTATTGAACACCAAATTCATTGGGTACGAGTAAATAATATTACATGATTTTGGTACCGTTCAACTGCGCATTTCCTTGCAAATTTTTGAAAACATAGGAGAGGGGGGATGGGGAGAGGGGAGGCAGGGGAATTAGTGAAACGTAGTAATGACGCGACTGATCGTTACTGCCTCGGTTGTGTCAGCCATGAGAGCCATAAACATGTGAAAAGTGGCGATTTGGTGATATGGTCAAGTGTGCCAAAATTAGTAAAAAGTCGGAATTTGCGAATTTCAAGCGTAGATAAAATCGCCACTGTGAGTCCTTGGTTTTGTCTGCCCCGGTTGACTTGCTCGGCATGCCCTCTGCCGTCTATCCAATCGTCGTAAAGACATCCGAAAGCTCTACAATACCTTAGAAACACGACTTTCTGTTCTCTTCGATACAATGAAATTCGCAATTTGAGCCGGTTTTGCCTAGTCCCTGGCTTGAGTCCAGTGAGCGGACAAAGCTTCGGACGTCGGCTAGTCCCTTCACGGAAAAGTAATGACCTTTAACTTTCGCCTCGGGAAGCTGTCCTGACGATTTGAAAAGCCGCCGAATAAGTAGATAGAGGAACAATGTTTATTAATATGTAATTTCCTTCATTAACAATAACATTTTTCATTGTTTGAGTAATTTGTGAATACCATCTTAGGAAATTTCGATAAGTGATTTTGGTAGATTTTTGAATTTGCCAATTTGCAATTTGGATTTAGTAATTTCAAGCGCTAATTTGGCGGTACAATGCTGAGAGAGTAAGGCGGATGAGGTGAAATCTAAAAACTTCCACCTAAGCTCGTTTATGACGTTTTTGATCGGTTTGCATGAGATTAAACGTTATTACGCAGCAAAACCACTTTGTCGTGTCCTGCGATCCATTCCGATCGTTTTGTCTGCAACGCGTGGTTTAATTTGGGTAATTGTTGTTGATAAAGTGTCGCGTTAACAGTGTATCGGGCTGTACGAGAGCCCATAACAGACCATGTGACATGTTGGCTCAAATAATAATTGTTGCATACTTTGCGTTAACCGTTTCACGTGCTATTCAAAGAGGTCTTGGTAATGGACTCTTTTTTTTTTGATCCTATCAAATTTGCTACAAAACCTTTCCGTGAAAATTTTCTTTTGCAGTCGATTTCGCCGGTTGTCCGAGGTAGGTCCACGATCGTTTTCGCTTTGAATTATCAAACCACATCTACTTTTCGTCTCCGGTTGCTATGCGATACAAAAAAATCTCCCTTGTCGTCGGCGGCGGTTTTTCTTTAGATTAAACATGAAAAGTGAACTTGCCGCAGATGCAGTTCTTCGACTGCAAAAGTCGTCATCTTCAAAGTCCTATAGAACCGTTACATAAAATATTTTGCGCATAAAACATATATATATATATATATATATATATATATATATATATATAGTCAGCTTTTTATTCTAACAAAAAAGAATGCAAGTAAGACGCACAATTGAAGGATTCCAGAATCATGCAATTTTAATGACTTTTGGTTAATAAGTTTAGTGTTCATTGCTGTAATGCTAAATCTACGGAACAATCTAATAAACTGTTATGAGAGATTGTGCAAGAGAAATAGGTGCTAATAGCATATTTGACGGCACTTTTTTTCCTATTATGACGAATCAAAGTCAAAAAAAAGTATAGAGCTATTGGCGTAGATCACTCCTTAAGGGGCACACCATGCATTCGTCTTTACGAAGTCTCGTTTAAAGTGATTCATTTGCCTGTCTGGCCTTTACAATTACCTCGAAGGTTTACCAATGTATAAATTCATTGCTGTTATCCTACCGGCTCGGAGAAAGATATGATGTGCAACGAATCGCCATTACGAGGAGGAGCACCCATTCGGCTAACTCTGAGATAAACAGCAGCTTTTCGTGTCCACTGGCTTCATAACCTTTTCGTTGAACGTAGGAGGTTATTAACATCATGAGGAGTACGGGGGAGGGGGCGGTAGAAGGCAAGCTCGCAATGATGAGTGAAACTGGGTTTATTGCCGATATGTGCTTATCAGACAGAACCCATTGGAGATTGGTTGCTACTAGTAAGGATAGTTTATATCGAAAAAAGAGTGGTAGCAAAGCGATAAATTCGATAGTGTAGCGGTAGCGTGCGCTCCCCGTATGGGTGAAATGCGGGTTCAGATACCGTCTGAAATCAGATGTTATGCAAACCATTCAGCAACCTTGTGTGATTCGTCATTAACGTGTTTCTTATTGAAGAACTAGCACGAAACTTTTCGTTGATGCGGTTCATTCCTCAACCTTTATCCCAGTCGATTCGTGTTGATGCGACGGAGAGCAGTGTCGAAAGGAGATTAGCTACTTTGGAAAACGTGACGTAGATCATTGTGAATCGCAAGGATTAAGGCAAAACCGGCGTCGAGAACGATAGTCATAATAAGATAGGTTCATCGAAACCTCAGCTGAGCTCATCAATTCAAACAGAATAGTGCACCGGTTCACTTAATCCGGGAGAAAGACGCCAAAGAATTGCGTATCAACGAAATTTCACGTTGGAAGAAGAATTCAAGACTGGTCGAGCGGTTAATGATGCAGGCTATCAGAAAGCAAGGTGTCGCTTCGATCTTCTCCTTCAACACTTTTGCAGTCAAACAACGAGAGCCTTAAGTAGTCTCAGCTCGGCTATTTCCACGACTACTAGGTGATTCGTTGACTAACATTCTACGACATTCATGAAGAAGACGAATCTCAAGCATCAGACGAAAAACGTGAAATGTGTGGAGAGATCTATGTAGAAGGACGAATAGGATAAAACGAATTAAATCCAGGAAATGCTGGGTTCTGCAGCGCATTGAAAATGTAATGATAAGCCGTGTAAACTAAATGGATGAAAAAAAACCAAATAAATACGAAAACATGATACATTTGAAATATTTCTTTGTTCTATCCCCGTCTCTCTTCGGCAGTCGAGAACAACGTCCTACGGAACGCCACAGCTAGGCTATTTTGAGATTGAAAGAAGACTCGCTCAACCAGTATACTACGCTTCTAATGAAGAAGACGAAAAGCGAATTGAATTGTAAAAGTACTGGAATCCGCACTGTAGAAAAACTCTGTGATGACGGATCAGCTATAGTAAAGTAAAGTAAGAAGTAACTAGCGTAGGCTTTTCGTTTTATCATTCTTTTAACGTGTCTAGCTTTATTCACATTTTAGACGGCTGTTCACATTGTTCTTTCCAGATAAACGAAACCTAGTACATCGACCTTGCGTTTACTCGGTCGCTACATAAAGGTCACATTAAAGTGACTTCACAGTTGCTAGAAGATGTGTTTGCCAATATATAGTAAGTGATGTACATTTTACGAGGCAACTGATTGTGAAAAATTGTTATTTGGACACAAGGGGGCCAATTTTATGCAATCTGTGGGGATTTTTCTAATCCTACGTACTGTTAGAAGATTCATGCCAAAAGTGACTATTTCGATGTGGGTTTATTGTACCATTACATCACAACTTAATACACCTTTTGTGAATTTTGAAGAGCTAACCTTGTAGCGCCGTCGTGTCTGGAAAGGAAGACGTGAAAATCATGGTTGCTTACTTTTTTATACGCGTTGATGACGAGACTGGTGGAGAATCAGATGCGAGTATTGCGAAAAACGTGAGAACCGATGATAGTGACTCTGGATTTGATAGCTTGGATTATACACAACAAGGCACTTCGAATGCCAAGACTGCCGTGGGAGAGTGTTTTGACGAGTGTGCAATCACCCATCATGCTACCATTTGATGGGCACTCCACAAGTGTTCAAGGAGGCGTCGGCCTGTGTTGTCGGATTCATTCGAACTTCATCAGATGTTCCAGCGAGTGCTTGGCAGCTGATAGTGCAGCAAGCGAATGTCTACGGCACGAAGGAGAACAATTAGTGGGAAAACGACTCATGATGAGATGAAGCGTTTCGTACCTTCCATGTGCAAATAGGTGTTGCGAGATTACCACATGTGAAAGATCATTGTAGTAGCCATTCATCTGGAAATCCTTTAAAAAATTAGAGCCCGTTGTCATGCCAGTGAATGAATTTTCCGCATCAGAGTACCGTCGACATTATTAAGTGGATCTGAAAGTTGGCAGAGGAGGAGGTTGTTGCATGAGCTCGATACAAAGCTAAGTGAGTACGTACGAGGTGTAGTCAATGTAAGAACTTTGTTTGCTTAGAATGTTCCAGTTCTTCCCGTCAAAAATGTGGGCTGAACGTTCTAGACTCTGGAAAATAGGATTGTTGAGAATGAGTCGGAATTTCATATTGTATATTGTGTAGGCAACGATAATTACTAATCAATTATTCTAGGAAAAAGAATAAATTCTTGATTGGCATCACTATAGGGTAAACTTATGTTGTGCGATGTTGACTGAATAAGATATTGATTGCTGGAATAATATTTTTAGTAAAACGTTCGATAAATGAGTGGCCTTATGAATGGTATAGATTAAGAAAAAAAGTATCTTTTCATGAAAGTGCTCTCCACAAAAATAAACTCGCACTCTTTTCACACTTACTCCGCTCCATAGTGAAAGCTTCCTTTGTAAATTTTTTCAGAAAGTCCGTCGCTGAAAAGAAGGTGTTTCAGAACTGCATTTTCCAGGACAAGCGATGAACATGTACTATAAGGGCTGAAGGTGAGCTCTTTTCACATTGATGTGATTTTTCATAGAAAAATTGGGATTTTGAGAGTAAGGAATTGTTTTTATCAAATAAAAATACCTTTAAGTCTGAGCGATGTAAAAAGCTTGGCGTCAGGCGGGTCTCGAACTCACATTTAAGCTTTTGCGGAAGGCGTGTTCAACTTGCTGCACTATCTTCGAACGTTTTGTTACCACTTTTTCTACTTTATACCGCAAAATGCTTTATTAAGGTTTTCGTTGTAATAGTTCTTCTTTTAATAGTGATGAAATGCCTTTAACATATAAATTACCCATATTAGTGCCGTAAAAATCGTTAGGAATTTCAAGCGATTGCTTGTTAATGTGAGCATGAGATTTGATCCTTTTATTCTAAAGCGCTCCACGGAGACATTTCGAAGAACCAATTCCAGCTTCAAGATTGTTGAAATTTGAGTTGCCGAGAGTCTGTTAGAAGTTCATCAAGAAGCCTTCTAAGAATTTTCGGCAGAAGAAAAAAAAAGTAAACCGAGTGTGTTGTATGATACTAAGGTTGCTTCTATGATGCACTGAGAGAGATGATATTGCGTGGGTATGAGCTATCGCGTAGTTAGCCAAAAGTCTTGGATAAGTTTTTACCAGCTTGAAAGGTTTTTGAAAAGTCGTCGTGTGCCAGCGCAAGTATACCATTACTCAAACGGGTTATCAACTGCACTGATATTCAGTGAATAACTATGATCAATATGGATTTAGATTGATAGGCGGGTCAATGGGAAGGAGCAGAAAAAACTCCAATCAGTGAATTATTTTTTCGTTACTTGAAAAAAGGCTTCTTACTAACCATATCTGGACCACATTATGCTATTTCTCCGTTATCTTTTAAAAAGTGCTCGGAGTATTTCTTTGAACAGACCGCACTAGATATCCGTAGGGTAGATGTGTGATTATCCGTAGAGTAGATATGTGATACAGACAGCTCAAGGAACAAACAACAAAAATGATTGTGAAATTTCATAGAGACAGGTGATTCTTATTTTATACCATTGCAGCTTGCCGACCGGTTCTAAGCGATGAGCTTCAGTGGAGCCTCCAGACGAGTGTTAGTTTGATTCTTAACTTTTCAAAAATGAATAAATGTCATTTGCGGGAACAAATGTCAAGAACTTTTACACGACTGCGCTTGCGCTAAGTTCGTAATGATTCTCTCTTGAGAATAACGTTTTTACATCTTCCTCTTATGATAGAAAATGATTCGAGTCCATTGATTACAGTTATTCGTGTTCGTCTTATAGTCATCACTGTCAAAATCTTCTCTCACACATAAAACACTTTTATGCTATTCACATTTTTATAGTGATTTGCTGCTTTAGGCGATCTATCCTGCGATATCGATATCGTAGTCAGCTGCGGAGAGAGCGCATTGATATTTCGAAAACCGACTTTCTTCATCGCGTCACCCATCAAAAATAGTTGTTTCATATTTTTGTAAATGCCACTAAGTCTAGTTGCGCTTTATGTTTGCTAATAATGATGCCAACTACTGCAGGATGGATTCTCGAGGAAAATAAATTACCGGAGAATCAGTGCCAACACCATCCCTATCGTGCGCAATGTTCCCATCAGATGAGCTTCTTCACTTAGACGGTGCAACACCTAAAATTCGGCTGTGAGCAACAAAGGACTGAACTCATCGGCTTTGAAGGAGACGAAAACGTCAAATGTGAGCCGAATAAAGGTTTTAGCACGAGTTTCTATGCAAGTTTGATTACATTGAGACTTATTGCTTTTTCTCAAAGAGATCAAATGAAAGTCGTCTTGTTAGCCAATCGTCTATCTCGCCCGAAATAAATAATAACAGATAGGTGATTTGCGTGCAGTCACGCACAAATCTTGGTACTATGTCGCCTCAGTGCAATTTTCGTGCTGCAAAATATCTTCTGAAACTTGCATATTCAACAAAAAGTCTTCGAAATAGCCTTAGTTGTTCTCCATTTTCGTGCGGCCCTTCGATGGTTTTCCGAAATTTCACTCTTTTCTCACTACTACTTTTATATGAAATGCCTTCAACATGGAGCGATAATGTGCTATAGTTTTGTACGTTTACCATTCTACTCTATATACCTAGTTATCCTGCATATATATCACAATTCACATAGTCCATTTTCAACATCACCTAACCTCCGACATCACCTCGGCGACGCCCTTGAGATTACTGTAGCTTAATTATGGCGTCGTCTCTTCTTCTAAGTCACTTTATTACGACAGAGACTCCTTTCTCTGCCGATCAACAGAGAACGAAGTATGAAGTAGAGAAAGCACTAATATCGACTTTTCTACTACAGCAGAGTCGCTTTCGATTAACGTCGCCCTCTCCTCATCGTGGAAGAAGTTCTAGACTCTTGAGTGCAATGTTTATCAGGGTTTTATTCCGACAAGACTCGGACAGCTGAAATAAATTAAGGCACATTTACGAGCAATGTTGCTAAGTGCAAGACTTTACCACGATTATTCTCTTCCAGGGCGACAACCATGAAGCATTTCTACCATGCGAAACGGCTTTTAACCGCCATAACGGATACGCGGGAAGTAAGCAGCCATTTTTCACCGAATCAATCGCGTCATCTTATCGATCCTATAATGAGACATTTAGGATGAGCGGGACTTTTCAATTTCATGATCAGCAGCATCAGAAGAAGATGTTGGAAAATGAACGAGACGGTCTGAAAGAGAAATTAGCAGATTTTGAACCTAAGAAATTCTGTGCGGAAGAACATGCTTCTAGTAATGTCCAATTTTGAATTCAATTAATAAAATTAATTTGCATCAATTTAGTTTCGCAATCGAACAACGAACGCCTTGGGTGTGTCTTAGATCGGCTATCTCCACGACTATTAGGTGATTCGCCTCGACTATCACTCTACGACTTTCAATGAACACGAATCTCAAGCATCAGTCGAAACACGCGAAATCTGTGAAAAGATTTGTGTACAAGGGCGAATGGAAGAAAATGGACCGACTTCAGAAAATGCTGGGACTCGCCGCGCAATAAAAATGTGAGGATAAGCCGTGTAGACTAAATGGATAAAAAAAAGGTAAATAAACAGATAAACACGATACATCTAGAATTTCTTTATTGGAAAACATTCTTCATAAAAATTTATGGTGAAATAGAACCAATAAGTAGCGTCTCCTTTTATTTAAACCTGACAAAATCACGAATTCTGCTACGAAATAATGGACGGATCACCCTCCTTAGTTTTTTGTTACCGTAAAGAAAAAAGAAGAGAGAGAGAGGGAAGGACCACCTAGGCGTCGTCAAAAAAAGCTGTCTGCTAGCGCTGACCAAGCGCTACAAAATCACGACATCGCGGTTCTTTAGGTAGACAGCGGAGCCTGGATCGTGTAGTGAGTAACATGAACGCCTCTAAAGCGGTAGTGTTGGGAACACACCCATACCGGGGTTTTTCTAAGTATGGTTGTTTTTCATTTCGTAACTTGCTGTGAAAGATGAAAATGCATTGAATGGGTGTCATGTCTTGTGAATTAATTCTTGATCCATCTTAAGCATCGTAATTTTCAATCAACTCATACGAAGTTAAAAATCCTGTCATTTTGGCTTTGAGCTAACATGTCATGTGGTCTGGTAAAGGCTCTTGTACAGCCCGATACACGTGTTTCGTCTTTACAGACTCGTCAGTCGGGCAGAACCCGTCGTCTTTCAATATTTTTGAAGTCAGTTCTCTAAGTCTGTAAAGACGGAACACGTGTATCGGGCTGTACAAGAGCCCTTACCAGACCACATGACATGTTGACTCAATTAATAATGAAAGGATTTATTGAAATTTGAGCGTGATCTTAATAAAACACTCGAAGGAAAGGTATAATATGAAGTAAAAAATCGTAGTCGAATGTATGGTACATTCCCCAGGGGTTGATCAACCCCGAAAGCTTCAATCTTCATCATTTATCTTTCTTCGTGTCACTGTCAGCAGTGTTGACCCTTGTTCTATGTTATCGCACGAAAACAAAATAGCTCGGCTAACCGCAACGGAATTGGAGGAACAGCTGCTGGCATCTTTCTTGTTTTAACGGCTGCCACCACCCAAGCAGAGTGGCTACCCAGGCAGTGCGGCGACGCACTAGCGATATCACCCACGCAGCGCAGCGGCACGCACAGCGCGGTCACCCAGGCAGTACTCGATGGTGTGGCCACTCACTTGATTTGAGCAGTCCCCGTCGGCGAGGCCACCGGGTTGCCACATTATACTATCCTTTTATTTTTTTTTTGTTGAAAATGGCTGTTCAGTTGTATTACTTGATCTTCTTGGCCAAGTTGAAAGATTGATGAGTTCTTCAGGTAAGTGAATCCATAGCTTTCAGGACATTTGTTCACGGTGCTGATTACACAACAATGGAGCAGCAAAGTCATTTTCATCGTGCAACCGGTGGACTCCATTTTTATCGTTCAACCGGTAAATGTTTTTCCAAATCCATAGGTTACGATTACTATACCTTCATATCCGACTACTCAGCTCAAAAACTATGATCATCTCTTAATTTGATAAGATGTTCTGAACCTTTTATGAGGTTTAGCATGGCATCTGTATAGTACTGGACAGCTGGTTCGGTCTTTTAGGCTCGTAAATAGCACGATGCCTTTCGGTCCAGCCGATGTCTACAATGTCGAGATTTCCTCCCTCGACATGCAATGATTCAAATATCTCGTCGTCAATTCCTTTACAAATACGAGTAAATCTCCTTACAGGATATTCGGCAAGCACAGGAGGAGGAGAAGGTCCGTATAACAGTTGGACAGCATCTGGTAGTTATCCACTATAGCAGATGCATCGAGGATAACTCGAGGAACAATAATGGTGCTTAGCACCATCAGCATCATATTTCGCACAACAAAATCTAGCCGACGAGAACCAAGCCATTGCCCATGAAGTGGAGAAAAGCTCTTCGTGGTTGACTGAAAAGAGTCGATTTCAGTTCTCTGGACAACATAAACATAACACACCAAGAAATATTCAAGGACAATTAGGACACGGCGCTGCAGCAAGTCAGAAGCCACAGAAAAGAGTCGTTCTTTCACTTATAGTCAGTGACGTCGCGCTAGAAGGTCGCCAGATGGGGCACTGCTTAAAAAACGGCCTCCTGTAATCTTATCTCTCAGATGGGTTGGACTTCTGAAGAGAGTACACCAGGTGCTGGAGTGTAGCGACGGTAGTCTTTCAAAGCCGGCACTGTCTGAGATGCTCAGTCAATAGCTGACAAAAATAGAAAAGAAATAGGAAGACTGGCAGAACAATGGGAACGATTTGAAGCGTTGCCTAAATGTTGGAAAAACTCCGTTTCAACTTCGCGTCACGACGATTACCATCAGCGCCAAAATTTAGTGAGTTATTTGCAGTTATGGAGTCTTCAAAAGTGTCAAACATCTTTCCGCTTATTTTCCAGCAAAATTCCGATTCTACAGCGCAATTGAGAACGAAAAAAAGGAGAAGGATGGCTGCATCCCGACGATGACAATGAAATTGTTATGGTATAGTTCTTATTAACAATTGACTTTCATCATAGCTTACTTCTCATACTCACATTAGTATTACTATCAAACAGATTTCCTTTTCATTTGATTGCTTAAAGCGGCGGTGCGATGTTCCAGACATATCCTTGGTGTAGAGTGGAGTGCAAAACTTTTCGTCAAGTCGGACTCGCACCCACGTTTGACGCTACATAGGGGGGCCGTACGTGGTCCGTTGCATTATCGACTCCTGTTTTGACACCAGTCTTTCCACTGTTACAACGCATCCATCTGTCGGCAACCAGCCGTCAGCGATAGTGACTACCCGTGCCATACCGTTGCTGGTGGTCGGTGACAAAAGATGCGTTGTAGCGTGGAAGGAGCGGTGTCAAAACAGGTGACGGTAACACAACGGTTCGAGGCACGGCTCCCGGATGAGGTGCAATGTGGGTTCGTATAATCTGCCGCGAAAGTTCTTGCACGCCACTCTACATTGCATATCTTTATATACTGTAATCATAACGGGAAATAATGACCATATTTGTACCTTATACATGCATATGTATATGTGTATATATATGTATATATATGAACATATGCATTTGCATATATATCCATGTATCTATGCAGGGTGCGCAGTTTGTTCGTATAATTTTCATTTATTTTTAATTTTAACATTGATATGATAATTTTATATTCAGTGCTAGCAATTTTATAGAATTTATTGTTTGATTCTGGTCTGAAAATTTGTTTTATTTATTTTTCTATTTTCAGTTGTGCCCAAGTTTTGCATCGCAACAATCAACGTATTGCAGAAGTTCATTTGCTGAAGATGCTCGCACTCGCAGCGGTGTTCGTCTCAAACGCGGGTCAATGCTGAACCACTCCTTGACGTCTAAGGGACGACATGTGCCAGCTGAGGTACACGATTGTTTGAAGGAGTTTCTCTTCTGAGCAAAAGTTCTTACTCGGACATTTGGCAATTATTCAAAGCTCAAAACTCTATGATTTCAAAAACATTCTTGAGTTTCAAGAGTGACCTCTTAGTACGATGTAGCAACGAGAACAAAATTTGTGTCACAATCAATTTGCTTAATTACTAAGCTGGCGTTCGATATGGCTTCTCAACAAAGTTCTACTAGTCATTCGATAGCCCAATCTCAAGGATTTTGATAGGATAATTGGTTTCTTGAAAGTTTATCATAGAGCGCCGTAGAAACTGAAAAAGACTTAATTTCATTCCTAAATATTACCCCTGCCGCCTGGAAGTCATAGCCGGTTTATCGTTAATTATAGGTGTTACAATAAACTTTATTTGACAGCTTATTTATTAATCGCTTGCTTCAGATGCGATGCTAAGACTTCCATCGTCTGCGTCACACTTCTTTACACTTCCATTCCGAAAGAAAAGTCAGCGATGCGTAGTTGATCCGCCTAATGACTCCTACAGTGTTATCTATCTCGGAAATGTGCTTACTGTGTTGGCTAGCGGTGAGCACTGCTTCGACAAACCGCTTGCGCTTATATGGAAAGCTTATTGCAGCAGGACGGGTGCAGGTCTCAATATGAATTTGAATATCACTCGATCTGGATTAAAAGCTGAGACAAAGGAACAAGGTCTTACCAAATACTGGCACAGTGTATCACTTCTTCTGCTGCTCCTACAGAATATCCGAAAGTATTTGTTGGATTTACAAACACGACGGCAAACGGCCTAAACCTGAGCTTTCGATGTCATGCTGTACTGTGCAAAAGATCACACGATCCATTGACTATACACACTAAATTGCAACAATTCTACACGCAGCATTACAGGAATATAGACGTGAAAAGTTTGCTCATTAGAATGCTCGTCTATCTGGTTGTCCAAGACGGAGAGGTTTCGGCCTCCTCCGTCAGTGACCCCCCCCCCCACATTAAGCCCTGCATTGCAGCAAGGAGGGAGGCGTGTGTGGTGAGTAAGTTTAGCATTAATCGGGCAATTTTATATCCAGTGCTGGCAATTTTATAGAACTTCTTGTTTGATTCTGGTGCCAGAACCTGTTTTACTTATTTTTCTATTTTCAGTTGTGCCCAAGTTATGGATTGTAGCAATCAACTATTGCAATAGTTCATTGCAGAACATGCTCGCACTTCGTTGCGGTATTCGTCTCAAACGCGTGTCAAGGCAGAATCACCCGTTGACGTCTAAGGGACGACATGTACCAGCTGAGGTACACAATTGTTTGAAGTCCTTTCTCTCCGAGCAGATGTTTTTTCTCGGACATTTGGAATTTGTTCAAAAGCCTAAATCTCCATGATTCAAAGATATTCTTGATTTTGGGAATGACCTTTTGATACGTTGTAGGCAACGGAAGGAAAATTATGTTTCACAATCAATTTGTTTCATTTACTCGGCTGGCGCTTCGATATGGCTCCTCAAGAGAGTTCTATTAGTCATTCGATAGCCAAAATCTTAGGAATTTTTATAGCATAAAAGGTTTTTTTCTGAAAGTTTACCATAGAGCGCAGTTGAGAGCGGAAAAAGACTGAATTTCGCTCCTAAAATGTTACGTCGCGGCTTGGACGTTATAGCTGGTTTATTGATATTTATAGGTAAAGTTTTATATGGACGGTATCTCGTCGTCACATAAAGAAAGAAATATCAAAAACAAAGCCTCTATAAAGATTTTTTAGTATAAGGAACGGCTACTGGTCTTGAAAATCTTAATTTTCAGCGTAATACCACAGCCTTGCCAAAAATAAGCAAACTTTCGATCCTTATTGTTCACTTATATCGCCTGTCCTACAGGAAGTCAGCTTGAAAGCGCATCTTTCAAAACTAGACACCTTATAGGTGTAAAACCAAACACTTTAATAGAAATTAGACACCTTAGTAGATGTCTATGTGGAGGTAAATGTAGTATATAGCTGGGGTACGTGTAAGAAGAGCGCGCGTTCATCGTTGTGGTGAATACGGTACTTCCTCTTGCAGTACCCATATTCAGGAGAAAAATTCTTTGCTCTATTCAGACATTGCATGCAGTCAATCGAAAGCCTAGGTTTCGTGAATTTTGAATGTGTACTCTGGTTTGAAAAAGCCTTTATATTACATTTTAACTACTTTATACTCAAGCATTTTTCGCAGAGCAAAGCTTTTCCGTAATAAATTCATTAAACATTCGATAGCATGAATTTCAACAAATTCAATAGCGTCTTTGGTCTTCCAAAAAGAATAACTTTTAACTGTACTGTAATAGCGAAATTAAAAATATATTTCGCATGCGCCGCGCATACCTTGCATCGATTTGTGAATGGATTTCGCAACATTGGCATCAATCCATCGTTTTCCAATAATTAACCGATAGTTAAGACTCGAGGATTCCAATGGAGTTCTTGTGTTTTGAACAAAGCATCTTGGCGAACTGAAGCAATAAGAATGAAATTGTGTTGGACATTCGAGCACTTTCTGCTGGACACGACTTTTTTCTCAGGATTTCTGTAGCCATTTGATAGTGCAAATCTTAGCTTGTCAAATAATACGCTTGTTTTTTGGGAAAGACTTCTTACTGCACCAATTAGTTCACAACCGCTTATATAACCGTCTTTGTATAATGAAAGATTGTAAAATATGTCCTAACGGCAGAGATAGTGATTGCATGAGCGTAAGTACAGTGTGCCTAATCTCTTGTAAAGCGTGTAGTGATAAATATATTGGCGAAACGGGTAGGCCACTCTATGCCCGCATATAAGAACACCTAGCTGACAAGCGTCTTAATAGACGGAACACCTCGCTAGGGAGGCATCGAGAACAGAAACACGATGGAGTTGATTTTGAGATCGAAGTCACCGTCCTTGCGCAGGAACAAAGAACATCAGCGCGAAAGAATCTGGAAGCACTTTGGATAAAACATCACCAATCCAACTATAAGCATCAGGGAGGAATGCATCGTTATCACTCGTGCTATGAATCAGTACATAAGACTATCGTTTTGATGGGTAGGGTGCATTACGAGCCTATGTGATTTCATTCCGGTGATCACCACTAGAATCATTCAGTGGAACACATATAAAAAGCAGTATGTTGAGAGTTGATTGTGCTTGATGTGATTGAAATCTAGGTCTGGTGAATTCTTCTAAAGGAGTAGCGAAGGTGGTTGACTGATTGGATTGCTGACAATTTGACCGTTCCAGGCTCTGAAGAAGGCGAATTGCCGAACCTCGTGTTTGGCTCAAAGAAGAAAGTCAGGAATTATATTGAAGCATGCCGAGATTAATAGACAGTCGGTCTTGGGACTTCTTCTCGCGTTGTCACAGCTAAAAGAATATTGAGTTTTCGCATTTGGCCCCGTCTGTAGATCGCGCAGTGCAATGCACATGTGGTGTGCGATGCAGGTCGAGTGGGAAACCCAATATTCTTTTGACTGTAACAGCACACTAAAAAGTTTTTTCAGAAATTAAGTATATCGTTGAAGTCATTGAGGTCTGTGCTATTCAATGGTCATTAGAAGTCTGAATGAAAGGCTGTGTTCAGCGAAAGATGCTTTAATGTGAAATGAACTTATTTTATTTCTACAGTATAGTATAAAAACCACGTGACAAATAAAATACACCCCTCAAATTTCCGAAATACACGCTGTCGAGTAGTTGCTGAATCATCAAAAAAAATAAAAAATACATTCTTTTGAATATGGGTTCGGATTGGCGATAAATATTGAGAATACTTCTTCTTAGGCACACTTCCGACCAGTACTTTGCATAATGTTATGAAAGGCAGCCCATTTTCCAGACCCCATTCTCTTAGTCGTCATAGATATGTCTGTTCTACAATGAGCTCTCAAAGTCGTGCATGTAGAGTACGTAGAAGTCGATTGATTCGTTCCACCTGAGCTCCACGCTTCCTCGAACATCTCCTAACTTTACCAAAGAGTAGGGTAGCAAACTGAGTGGCAAAACCTTTCACGATTATTTATGAATTATCTTTTAATCATTGTCCTCTTCACGCAATCTGGCACAATATCATGGAATGGCTGAGAGTTCGAAGATTTCTCTTTCATCAAAGTATAGAGAGGTCAGATTGACTCGCATCTTCTCAGTGATCACTTCCGAAGGCACTTTTTCGAAGAAGTGATTGATGAGTGACAACAATGACAATGAGAAAGTTGCACTACTGACTAATTTTTCTAAGCGCGTCTGTGGCTTATTTCTCAGAATTTTTCCGTATGCAAAGTATCCGACTAGTCTTTGCAAATACGGACCATGAATGATTCGTAATACTCAGCATAGGGTATGCACGAAAGCGGTGAACGTGGAGGAGAATACCTTTGGGAAGCAGAGGACGATCAGGTCTGTCGTTTACTGATAACGGCTACAACCACCTTCACGTATTTATTGGTATCATTATGAGTTCTAGGAACTTGAGAGAGGTAAATGGAATCGCCTTGAGGTTACTCAACTTAGAAAATACATAGAATACGCAGAATAAGTCACTTGTACAGCGGCAAAGGTTGCAACGACAAATAATTCTCATAGTATGGATTGAATAATAGGAACCAAGAACTCATTGAACAGTAGTACGAAATGCTGTTCTATACTTATATATAGATCACAACTCTTATAGTACACTAATAATTCAAATTACTAAGTGTTATCGATGACTTAAGCGCGCATGTGGCGCAGTGGTTAGAGGTGCTCTGCGTCGCACACGAGGTCAATGGTGCGATCTCACGCTCATGGCTCATCAAGCCATCCATCCGGGATTTGTAAATTGGTACCAGACTGGTTTCAGACTTGTCTGTGGGCATAAGCAGCACTGACTCGGTACAGCGGGAGGCTACCGCGAGTCATTGTAAAGGCCAGGTTGCATTCAATCACCTCAAACGATATCAAAAATTGAAGACGAATGCATGGCGCATTCCTCAGGGATTGATCGTCGCCGAGAGCTCTATCCTTCATCTTCTGTTATCGATGACCTCAATGCATTAAGTATACATGGTCATTATTGCATAACTATCCATTTTTACTTGGTAAATAATAGTTATGATGATTTTTGGGTACTGGATATAATGAAAATCATTCAAGACCGGAAGATCTATATCATAACGTTCTTTGTAGAACTTCTTACATTTGACGGATTGCCAAATACACTCTGACTGCATAGTAAACTAGAGCTTTGCTTCACACAGAAGGGCTATAAATACTCCAAAAAAATATGAGTAAGTAGAGAAAATCGTGTTTATCAAGGTAATACAAGAAACCCAAAAAATACTACAAAGCAGAGAAAAAACACTAAACCAACAGCGATAATCGCGCAGCACTGCGCAATTTACGCCGCGAGCATCGATTTTTAAGCTGTGCCTTAGAGGTTAATCGCCATAATCAACGTCAACTTTCAAAAAGGGTCAGCAGAGGTCCGCAATAGCAGAAGCCGTTGGCCACTGTTATTTTCCGCTCTCTGCGTTAGTCTGGACTGGCATTTGCATCAGCGGAAATACGCCGTTGGTCTTCATCAACAGAAACGTCAAACTCAACGTTGTCAGCTATCACCAGCACGTTTCAAGGGGCAAACTGAGCCTTGGAGTAATCAATACTTTAGTGCTGAAGGATTTCCGCTGAAGCAGGACTAGGCTCGTACGCATTTAGTCCTCTAAACGATGTCATTTGTGTAGTTCCCAGACATTTGGTACAGGTACAATTAGTCTTCAAATTTGCCTCATCTCAACCCAGTGGATTACTTCTTGTGGTTCAGACTGAACGAAAAGTTTTGACTACTCGCCACTCTTGTGTAGAAGCGCTTAAAATGGTTTTGACATTGCGGAGGGACGAAATTATGGTGAAAACATGTGCGAGCACCTCGTGCAACTCAATTATTGCGATTTGTTGATTTTCGAAATCCGTAACTTGAGCACAACTGGAAATAGGCAAATAAGTGAAGCAGATTCTATACCATATTCGATCATGAGATTTAATAAAATCACAGCATTAATAAAAAAATTACCACATTGGTACTAGAAATAATACAATGAAAATTATACGAGCTTTTTACTTACTGTACATATGTATATATATATATATATATATTTGTTAACTTGAGGAAAAAGTTCCTCAACACTAAATTCATGGGATTTTCTCAGGAATATTTCCATAAGAGACTTCACGCCAACTCTAGTTATAGTACATTAGATTTAAAATTACTCTTCCGATATCAAATAATGACGATGGACGAAACTGAGCTTCGAGTTTTGATACGCTGTTGCTGGAAGCGACAACTTTCGACAAGAGATGCTGCGAAGGAGATTTGTGGCGCTAAGATGAAGGAATTGTGAGCCATATTAGCTGACGCGAGGATGGCAAAGTGGCAGTAGTAGTGTTGCAGTACCAACAATATGAAAGTAGCGAAATCATCTCGAGGACCAAACACGTTCGGGCTGGCCAATGAAGTCAAACGATAGAGATCTGCAAGCAGCTTGGGATCCGCAACCGCATCAAGCACTGGTGAATCGACAACAGAACTTAGGGTCAATCAAAAGGCAGTGTGGAAACATCTTCGATAGCTCATTGTTGTTAAAAACAAACTCGGCAAGATCCGCACAAATTGTCTGAAGCTCAAGCCAATCATCGCGTTGGGGCTCGTCGTTAGTCGTTGCAGAGCCCGCTGATGTCGAGCAGATGCGGATGCTTGTAGATCGTTGCCAGGAAATCGGGGATAGCGATGGCCCTTATCTTGATGAACATCTTGTTGTTCTCGGCTAAATCCATGTGTAAAAATTTTAAGATCAAAAAAATGTTTTTCTTGTTTTTCAAAATGACTTTACACTGAGCTGTAATAAGGAAATAGTCTTATGCCTTACTGCTCTCTAGGAAGTACGCGATCTTCGTTATTTGTTGATAAGTTCTTCTGTGCCAAAAAATTAGTAAATTCCTCTCGATGCTTCAAGAAAAATACGATTTTGTGTACGGGCGTATATGCTTTTTATGTGTATATTTCCGTGTGCGCAAAGCATTTTTTTCACTCTCACAGCGCTCTATGAAGACTTTTTCTAGAGATCAGTCCTTGATAAAATTCTAATGAAGATCTTACCACAAACTCCAGCAGTGCAGATAGAGAGCGTTGAAGGTTGAACGCATTCTTTTCTTGGGCGATGCAGCTTACTTGTGAGATCTCGAAAAACGCATGCAGTATCAAAATTGCTGGGATTTATGCTATCGATCAATTACATAAGCTTCGAAGAAAAACGAGAATATTTTCGTCTTCAGAGGGTTTATCGGACGTTACCTGTTGAGTTGTACCATGGCGATTTTGATAGGTTATTCTTACGAAGCAGTCTAAGTAGAAGTACTTTCCATGGCTCAAAGAAAACTAATGACAAATCAGATTATCCCAAGCTTACTTTCTATTAAATATCAATGGGAGAATGTGAGGAAACGAAAACACTTCTTTCTCTGTCGGCAACACGACATTGTGGATTGTAGAATTTGGCTGATACAATACTCTACAGTAAGGTACCGGCTTCCTTAAAGCCTGAAAAGGTAAGGTTGAACGTGACGTCTTCACAGTCAAACACATTACAGAAAAACGGTCAAATGCTTCTATTAAACACTCATTGCTTTGTCCTTTTGAAGCCCCTCAATCGTCCATTAGAGAGCAGCCACTCGTGTTCACGATACTTTTTTCTTCGTCGTTCTTGCTGCTCATCCTTTGGATTTTTGGAATTCATCCAAAAGCTTTCTTTGTAGTGCGTCGTTTTAGATTCTTCCTTGAGGAGAGCAACAGCCTCGTATGTGCTCATCAAGAACAACACTGAATTGATCCATCAGTGCCGAGTGGATTAGGAAGTTGGTCCTGATAGAATATCTTTCAAGAAGGTATTTATCATTTGAAAGGGCATCACTTTTCTATCAAATGAACTTACCAGGTCACTTCATTTGCCAAGAGATTTTTCTGAAGCAGTATCAGTTTTGATGGATATTTTCAGAAGTTTATTGACAAATCTCGATTTTTAGCCACAGTTGTCATGGGATCCAAAATCATGGAGAAAGTTTGAGCTCAAAAATTCAAGTTGCCCGAAGAATTATCCGACTATTGCGATGAATAATAACTTACTGCACCTTACTATGTACCTGCAAATCCTGAAGTGTTTCGCAACATGATATGACATAAATAGAGGAGCGATTGGAGACTAACTGACCGGAAAACTTTTGCTAATAAGTCAATTTTTTGCCTTTTTATTAAGTAAAAAAAACTTATTGCCACTAAATGTTGGAAGAATGAAATAACTATGGAAAGTAAAAGTCCTCTTAGGTGAGAGAAACAGTGCATGGCCTTCTATATGAAAGATAGGAGTTTTTGTGATTAACTTGAATGGCGCATTCATGGATAGAAGCATTTTCAGAATATTGAAATGAGTCTCGTTAATGCCACCATTGTCAAGTGGGGAAAGGAGTAGATATGCTCACCATAGACAACGATTTCACTCCCGGGACTTGCGAACTTCGGGTCATAGACTAATGGTTATGACTCCATGATCGCATATTACACATGAAGTACCTCCGTTCAAGGTTTGTCCGCCATGAAGATAAGGTTTTCTGCAAGGATTATAAGAAAACTGCCAGTAATTGGCTTGATTATTCCAGTCAAAACAAGGTTTAGATGAACTCCGTTCAACTATGAGAGGCTGAAAGACCACCAACCTTTTGTATCAACTCTGGAGGGAGACTGTTGCAGCTCTGTCAACTGCTCTAACTAGGTTAGTTCCTACTTTTCATTGAATCTAGTCTCAGCCTATAGAGCGATTATTACAGATGAAACGAAATTTTTCCAGCATGAAAAAAACGGACAAGGAATGTCGACATTTTTGACATGAAGTAAATCGATGTACCAATCGTGGTTCGATTGAAGTGGTAATCGTTCTATTAATCCATCTTCACAGCCTCTTTTTTTCACTGTGCGGACTCCAATAGTGCATTCAATTTGTAAATTTTCGTCTTCTTCTCGAACGCCTTAAATTACTGGTAATGCACGTCTCCTTGCAATATCGAGATAGCCTGGCTGTGGTGTCTTATAGGAGGTTCGTTGTTGATTGCCGGAGAGTGTCTTAGGTGGGGTTTAGCCTGTGCGCCGGGACGAGCGTCACAACCACTCGACCACGGCGCCTCTATCTAGTGTTTTAGTACTTGAAAAAATGTTGTGCGCTTTTTTACTTATACGTGATTTAATTAATGAAGTTCAAGGATTTCGATGGTACGTAATGTGGCCATTTGCTCAAGTGACGAGTTTAAACAATTCTCTGCAGCTTTGAATGCTAATAAGGAACGATATACATGAGTTTCGTTGGACGAGATGCTGAACTTGCTGCTATCAAATGTTTCATTTGCAATACCACTATTCCCAACAAATTCGATTTTATAGCCTCATATTTTCACTGATCTGTTACCGTTATATGTATAAGTTATGTTTTTTGTTATATTACTTGATTTAAATATTCAAATACTTGAAATTTTCATGCGGATTTTCTCACAATATAGCCTATGAATCTCTGATTCCTTTTCAAACGTTGATTTCAGTTGAAAATGTTCCAAGGATGCTTATTGATTATTATAATGTGAAGCACTGAACTGCAATATTTACTTAGACAACATTTTCCATAGTACAACAAATCTTGTATATCCCTTCTGATGTCGAATTTGCTCAAAACCACTAATACGTCTTTCCGTATGTAATTATCGCTTATTTTCGGCTCATTTTGCACACCTTCAAATTTCTATATCGATGTCATTGTACTCCATTTATCCATCTGTTTAAGTCTGCTTTGCCATTGATGAAATCCTATTACAACGATAAACAGTATAATCCAAATCCGCGATGTCTGATTCAAAAGCAACTACTTAACGTACTGCGTGTTAGTCTAATCTACGCTAAGCCATTAGATGGTTCGGAAAATAATTCGTACACAGAAAGGGCTGGCACCAAATCTTGCTGTTGTTTTCATGTTGACCACGGTAGCTAAGATGCCAATTTTGCTATATTGTTTACCCTTTCAGAATAGAGTATATCTGTTTGGATGTATGATTTTCTAGAGGCCTTTCTCGACATAAAATACTCTCAAACTTTAGGAATCATTCGGAAGCTCAAATCTCGGCAATTTCACTACTTTGTTTGTTTATGATTTTTTTCGTATTGCATTGTAGTACAAAAATAATATTATTTCAAACTTAGTTTACTTTGTTTGCTCGTCTGGGGACTGTAAGTGCCTTTTGGTTAAATCATTTAGAAAAAAATGATAGCCCACATCTCCATGACTCTACACTGAAATTCGAATGAAAGTTATACAAAGAGCGCTGTAGTTCATACTTATAGAAAATAGAGAAAAGTCTCTTTTACAATTTTAATGTAAAATGTCCCAAAATTTTTCTCGAAACAGAAGAAAAAATTCCAAATAACTAAAAAAAATGCGCACCTCTCGAATGATGCGTGCCTACAAGAAGTAACCGAGATCACTACGTAAAACGTCAGTCGAGAGGACTGCGACTGGAAAATAAATCCAGTCCCTTCAGCTAATCTTGACATCGAAATCATCAAAATTTGAGTCTCAAATGATTTCCAATAAAGAGCAAACTGGAGTGTGAACATAACTTTTTTTGCTACTACAATGCAGTAAGAAAGTTTTTCATTAACCAAACAAGTTCCTGAAATTATTGGGATATAAGCATTCTAAACTTGTTTTGCTTTTTGTGGGCGATGATAGCACTGCACTCCATAGCAAATGAATTTTTTAGTTGTCAAAAAGTGGCGCGCGCTAATCATTGCACTACCGGTGCTCGTTGCGCCGTCACTCTTTCTGCGTACAGTGTCTATAAAAATAGATGTGTAAGTAAGTAACCGTCAATTGTTCGACCTGACAAATCGATATCGGCATTGAAGCCGGTCGTGCTGACAGATATTGGATTAAATATTAATTAGGATTATTTTGAGTAAGGATCTCATCTCCAAGACTTATTTTTAAGAGACTTTTAAAACAAGTGAGCCTTATTTTTACTAAAAAAAAACTTTATAGAAGCTTCTCCAGTCACATTTCACCTTTCTGTGACGTTTAAATATTTCTAACATAAGAGCTCTACTATACTATAGTATCAATAAACCCAATGTGAAGTCCAAGCCAAAGGCCGACTGCTCCCATTATGAAAGGTAATTTTTTTCATTGCTGCACAGCAATAAATAAAATGAGAATTCTTCTTGGCTGCTACTCCGCACGAAGATGGCTTTTTTGAATATAATAATTTTACACCTTCATATCGAGCGCTTTATTAAGATCACGCTCCAATTACAATAGATCCTTTCATTTCATCATTATTTGAGCCAACATGTCACGTGGTCTGGTAAGGGCTCTTGTACAGCCCGAGACACGTGTTTTCGTCCTTACAGACTCATCAGCCGGGCAGAACCCGTCGTCTGTCGATCTTTTTCATAGTCAGTTCTCTCGGGAGCATCACACTCCTTATATATAGTTATCGACGACGTACGCTTTACACTCTATGTCAGGTGAAACATTCACCTAACACAGAGTGTTGTGCACTCGATGGGTTCTGCCCGGCTGATGAGTCTTTAAGGACGAAACACGTGTCTCGGGCTGTACAAGAGCTCTTACCAGACCACATGACATGCTGGCTCAAATAATGATGAAAGGATATATTGAAATTTGAGCGTGGTCTAAACAAAGCACTCGAGATAAAGGTATAATTATGATCCTTTCATTATTATTTGAGCCAACTTGTTATGTGGTTTGGTAAGGGCTCTTGTACAGCCCGATACACGTGCTTCGTCCTTACAGACTCGTCAGTCGGGCAGAACCCGTCGTCTTTCGATATTTTTATAGTCAGTTCTCTCGAGAGCTCTGCTCCCTTACAGAGAGTTATCGAAAACGAGCGTTTTACACTCTATGTCAAGTGAAATTTTCACCTAACACAGGGTGTTTTTGCATTCGATTGCTCATTGGCTGGTATTATCATCATATTATACTTTATTTCGAGTGCTTTATTAAGACCACGCTCAAATTTTGATAGAACATTTCATCATTATTTGAGCCAACATGTCACGTGGTCTATCATTAAAACACCGAATGTAAAACATAATTTTCTTTTCGCTTTCAGCGCACTATGACGACCTTTTCTGTAATCACGGGAATCATTGAAACTAAAGCTATGGAATGATTACGAGTAGTGTAAAGAGAATGCTCTCTCTGGCGAGGTGTAAAACACAAACGTTTTTTCCTCCTACAGTGCTACCAAAAGAGCTTTTCTAGAAAAAAAGAACACATTTTTGAGTTCTTTGAGACTTGTGCTATCGAAAGAGTGCTAGCACTCTAAGGAAGGAGTTTTGCCCAGCGAAATACAAGGAGGCAAGAAAAACACGTGGCCGTATGAAACATAATTTTATTTTGAATCTAAGGGCATTATAAGGAGGTGCTTTGTACAACAAACCATATACTACGCTAGTCAGAGATTTGAGCTTTCAAATGATTACTAGTACTCCTGTAAAAAATTCTTGTCCAGCGAATGAGGTCAAATAATCATTCGTCCCCCGTCTAACAGAAAAGTACCTTTTTCTGTGTAAATTGAGCAAATACCCTCAGAACTATGTGAAGTCTAGATCATTTGTTTGTTTTCACTGTCTTTCAAGACAGCAGCATCATGTTGATATAAGCTGGTGATGAACTCACGTTTCACCCCACACCGGAGTACTGTGATATGGATGGAATGCGGCTTCAACTGCCGCCTTGATGTCGAATGTTTTGAATACCATTCAGTACTCTTACATCATCATTTTTTCGCTTGGGCAACTTGAATAGATCACCGTTAATAAATCAATAATACTATCAAGTGCTTTCGTTTATCAACTATAGTTAGTCATTCATTCAAATAGAACTAATTTCAACGGATTACCTCTTCAAAGTAGCAACAATGGAATGCTTCTGAGCCTGCCCACTCACTGAGTTGTCACAGATAAGGAAATGTCTAGCATTTCTAGCGGCCAGTAAACTACAAGTATTGTATGTCGAAAATAGTTTCCGCCTTGGAAGATTCCCACTCCTAAGGGGCTGTACCAATCTTACATGAGCTCCCCTACGGTAATAATGGGTATGCTAACTTTTTAGATTACATAAAATATCAGTTGAATAAAATCTTACACTATAGTTTTTATACTAAGTCATCTAGGCGCCTGAGAAAAAGAGTTATTTGCTATTCTTATCGGATGCGTTAACTATAATCAAGCGACCTGCACTGTTTTCAACGACATGCTGGAGCTTTATCAGCTCGTAAACCCTACTAAAAATTATCAACTTTCAAGTGAGAGCCTTGAAAGACCACCATTCGCTACAATACCATCACGATGACGAATCTTCCAGCAAACACAATATAAAAGCCAACGTTACGCCTCTCCATACGCTTATATCTATTATTTCCTACTTTTTCTTACTCATATTTCCATAAAGCCACGTTTTGTAGGGTGGGTATCCTCGTGAGCATTTCCAGAAGAAATGACTTCTACACTAGCAAGAAGTAGTGGATCGTTCATAGAGACTTCTTAAATGACAGACTGAGAAATTACTAGACCATTTTATAGATATTGAAACTAATGATTCAAAAAATCTACTTATAAAAATTCTGACGGAAGAAAAAAGCCACATCTCCATCTCAAGAAGCATAGTATGTTCATAACAATAATGGATTGAGAAATCTGAAAACTCTAAGAAATAGAATAAAAATGCAAACACTGATTAACATATTGCTATAAAGCTGTATATCAATGTAGAGAACATATTTCATGAAACTGAGAAACAGAATGTTTGCAATAGAAATGAAAATTTTGTCGACGATGAACTAGAGCACAAGCATGAAATCAAAAGTCTCATGAATTAATATTCCCATCTTTTCACTGATTCATGGAGTTTGAAGTATGCTGAGATGAAAGGCCTTATCTTTCAGCAATGAAGTCCGTACTCGTTCTTGCAACGCTGGTGGCCGCACTTTATGGCAAAGTGTACAAGATGGAAGCCCGTTCGGCAGGATCATTGATAGCTCGACTCATCAAGTAAGCTCTACAAGCATGCTTGCAAAGCAGTTGTTCAGAACGACTCCGAGTTTATAAGAAAACGTATCTTAGCATCAGATTTACAACAGTCGCTAGTAACGAGTTCTTACGAAAAGCCTTTCCTAGAAGATAAAAATCCACATATTCGCCACCTTCGTTAGAGGTATTGACCACGCTTCTATCGCAGTAAAATGTAGCGGTGTTTCTGTAACTACACCAAATAGTATGAAAGTCTTACGTACAAACAAGGCTGGACACCACAGAGAAATAATAGAATAATTTTCAACTAGTTGAACATTTGTCAGCAAACTGAAACATTCTACCAGCGTGACCTCTGTGAAACTGTATAATTTGGAGAAAGTAATCTAAAGACTTACTTTATACTTTTTAATCTTTAATAGTCGTATGATGTCACATAAATAAATCTAAGAATGTTGAGCGGTATGCAAAGCGCTTGACATCAGGTGGAAGTTAAACCCGTGATTACCCATAACAGGAGCAATAAAAGTTTGTAAAGTTTTCAATTTCATGATGCTATTAGTAGAGTAGAGCTCCCGAGAGAACTGACTATAAAAATATCGAAAGACGACGGGTTCTGCCCAACTGACGAGTCTGTAAGGACGAATCACGTGTATCCGGCTGTACAAGAGCCCTTACCAGACCACATGACAAGTTGGCTCAAATAATAATGAAAGGAGTTACTAGCAGAAGCAATTATTTCTTATTGAGGCATAATCTCTATCACAACTATCTGGAGGAACAAAATTCTCGTCGTGCTCAAATAAAGAAGGATTCAGAACCGATCATGGACTACTATGACGACTTTTACACTGGAAACATCACTGTCGGAACACCCGGTGAGTACCTTCAGTATAGTGGTTTCGAAAACGTCGCTATTAATCATCTAATGACAGAAATGAATGAAAGTCACACGTAGAATTTTTACTAGAACGGCTGAAGGAAGTTGAAATAAATTTTCTCCACTTTTATTAATTTCGTAGAAAAACGAGAGAGTAAATGTAAAAACGACAGGGGTGCGGAGTTTGGAGAAAAGACCTTAGTAACATCATCCTATTCTACACGTTAAAAGACATCAGAGCAATTAACCTTCAATTCTATCTCCTTATTTCACTGAAAACGATGCTCAAATCAGTAGAGTAGCTACTGGTTACTCATGCGCGGTCATTTTCACTACCTTAGCTATTGGTGTACTCATACACAAAGACGTTTCATCACCTTACTTATGTTTATAGGTAAACTTGTTGAGAGACAATCAGAAGGCTTCAGGAAAATTGCTAATCATCCATATTCCTTAATTATTATTTTAACTTATCACTATGTCAATTACTGAGTATATTTCGTCAAACTCACTATGCTGGTTCATTTTAGGCCAGACCTTTGCCCTAGTGCTCGACACCGGATCGTCAAACCTCTGGGTGATTGACTCCAATTGCAACTCGGAGGCATGCGATGGCTATCTTGGCAGCGTTTATACTAGACGCAAATTTAACACAACAGCTTCGTCAACATTCTCTGCGGAAAACCGCACGATCGGTATCCTATACGGTTCTGGAGCTTGCTATGGACACCTGGCAATGGATACCGTCTCTTTTGCAGGTAAGCACATTGTGTTCCCCAATTTCGCCACAAGAATCAGCAAGCTGTTTATGATAAGTCAGTTTTCATCGATAACTTGCAGGAATAGCATTTCAGCAGACACAATTATCACCTCATCAAATATATAGTACTCTTTTCCGCATTAGATGACAACCAAAAAAAAATTAATGTTTACTTCCTTGTCAAATAATGCGACTTCGCTACAGATACATTCAAGAATGAAAGCACAAAAAATAAATGTTAGGTAAGGATTATACTTTACTTTTGCTTGCTGAAATGCGAAGAGTGCGTGCAATGCAACTGTCGCTGCGGAATATTGGGTGTCATATCAGTGTTGTAAACATGGCATCTTTCACACTGTGTGCACTTTCCATTAGTCTTTCACTGGATTTTCTGTCTATGATGCCTCCAACCAGACTTTATTGAATCACCTACATCAGTTTTAGCGTCCGCATTTATTGATAGACAAACTTGCAAAGTGATTAGACTGCCGCATGATTTCTATTTTGACTGCCACTTGCAGTGGTATGATCTTAATAGTATACCCAATATGTGGAGTACTGTGCAAAAACGTTTGCGTCAGCCGGGATTCGAACCCAGATCTCACTCTTTCCGGGAGCGTATGCTAACCGTTGCACTACCGACGCTCGTTGTTGCACAGCACTCTTATTTTACGCTATTACGCGTTGTCTGCCAACAGCCAACCGTCGACGGTCTGGCGGGGCCGCCGCTATCGGCATTGAACCCACTTGTGTTGACAGACATTGGTTATCGATAATCAGTCTAAATGCTTTCTATTTTGACTGCCACTTGCAGTGGTATGATCTTTATAGTATACCCAATATGTGGAGTACTGTGCAAAAACGTTTGCGTCAGCCGGGATTCGAACCCAGATCTCACTCTTTCCGGGAGCGTATGCTAACCGTTGCACTACCGACGCTCGTTGTTGCACAGCACTCTTATTTTACGGTCAAAATAGAAAGCATTTAGACTGATTGCCGCATGATTTTTCTCGCATTTTGAAACTTTCAGTAATTAAGTTAGCTGTTCATTTGAATTAATCAGTCAGTCAACAATATAACCACCACTATGATTCACCATGATGATGAATGGACAAAGATTGGATGCCATCGTTTCGGAAGAACTGGGATAGCAATTAAATATGTAGGCCACTTTTGCACTGGTTATAGTCTTTGGATTTTTCTCCCACAGATGATGCTTGAAAGCGCAAAAGAGATGGTATTCCGATGGGGCAATATCAGAGCTGGACGGTGAATGTGTTACCGACGTCCTTCCCTCTTTCTTCATAATCTGACGAATCGACTTCGCATTGTCCACTGATCGGTCAATGCATGAGAAGTCCATCGAGACATCATTTGGTGGTAGCCCTCATTCATATAGCAAGCAATGGTGCTACGGCCGCATTCAAGTGTGTGCTAGAATCTTCCCCAACATACCAAAGCCTTTTGAAACGATACAAAATATGAAAAATTGAGCAAAACAATAGTGCGTGAGTAATATGAGATAACCCCATAATAACAGATTAGCATGGGTGTACCGCAGTGCTTATAGGCGTTGTGCAAGACATCGTTGATTCAGTTTCGATCAAACAGCAAACCAAGGAAGAGTCCCATCATCGCATCTGATTTCACGGCGAAATTTAGTAGACAGCGCACAGTTTATGGCGAAGGCACGTATTTTCTATTAGGGTAAATGTGTCCTACACTATATATATATATTTGGAGAATGGTCGAACTTTGATGCTCTGATAACACTATATAGGCCAAATGAGTCTACTCAACTGAGCGACGCTGCTTGGAGTCAAAAACATAGGGAATGCTTAAGAGAGTTGTCAATACCAAGCACGTTATCTCGTATCGTTCATTAAGTGATTCTGGAAAGTAGCATAATATTACAGATTTGGTAATCGAACAGCAAGAATTCTCAATGCTGACGAAATCTCCTTTGGTTTCGGCTACATGCCACTTGATGGCATATTTGGGCTTGGTTGGCCAGCGCTTTCTGTGGGAAATGTGAATCCAGATAATATAAGAATATGGCTATTTATAACAAAAGAATTTGAGTGCAAAGTTAATTGGTTGTTTTAGGTCACTCCACCTATGCAGAACCTTCTTCCTACCCTTGACGCTCCCTTATTCACCGTCTGGTTAGACAGAAAGGTGGGTTTGCATGAAGATTCTAAAAATTTTTGTTAATGTCTAAACCGTCAATACATTCGTGATCGCAAGGGCGATTACTAGCTGTAATTTTTTCAATAGATAGAATAGTTTATGGATTGAAAACGATTCCAAAGAGGCTTCGGTTTAGAGGACGAAAGATAATGTGTAAGTTGTTGATTAATTTGTATGGATACTGCACACATTCGACTCCATCGTACTATCGTAGCGGTGACTGGAAGCATGCCTGGCCTATATATAGACTCTGAGTGATATATCTTTGTATAAAATCAGTGTCTCTCTTCCAAGACAAGACTATATTATATCATTCGCTACTCTTAAGGAGTGGAGATTGCTTTGTTCGTAGGACGATAAAGAACGAGCAAAAAAAAACCGTATGTGTATAGTAGGCCACCTGTAGCTACTAGGCTAGACGCACAATTTCGAGTTCCATTCTAAAATTTATTAATTTTCGAATTTATTTACAGATAAATACAAGGAGATCTAGTTTGATTAAAAAAGTAAATCTGCGACGTAAGCACTGTGATCGTACGCATTTGGTATCACATCGTGCCCTGATAAACGAAATTTTGCTCATACCGCCTCAAATTGTAGCAGACTCGTAGCAGCAAGGAACGAAAAAAAAATTCTCCGCGTGGAACCCTTTATCACGACAGTTGAACCTCATTCTGACTGACAGAAATCTGTATTGCCGATTCGGCTAGAAAAAAATCACTGTTGGATGCGACACTTTTGTTTGAAAATGAAAAGCCTGATCATTTTTGTCTAAACGTCACTTAAATCTGACTCAAATTGTTATGGACTTGTAAAAAATACAGAGTGATATATGTGTGGAAACTAGATGGGCTGAACTGGATTATTCTTTGGTTGTAGAGCATTTCGCTCACTAGGGTGGGCATCACTAATTTGATGAATTGCTTCAAGCTCAATGTAAGCATGGGAGGTAACGGCGGTATGATCACGTTTGGAGCCGTTGACACCACCAATTGTGATCTGGACGTCAACTACGTGCCCCTGACATCAGAATCATATTGGCAATTTTCCATTGATGGCTTCGCTATTGGCAGGTCATCGGCTGAAAAGAAGGAAGATGTGAGTAGGAAAAATTTTATTTTGATTATTCATATTTTCAATGAGACACAATACACTGTATAGGTGAAATAACGCACAATTAAAACCTAATTTCCCGATAAAAAAACTTCTTTTGTACAGGTTATCTCTGATACTGGTACTTCTTTTATCGGAGCACCATCCTGCGTTATGGAAGCCGTAGTTAGGCGCACAAATGCACAATATGACTACGAGAATCAACTCTATGTTGTTGATTGCTCGACAATGAAGACACAACCCGATGCGGAATTTACCATCAACGGCGTGAAATACAATATAACATCCGAAGAGTACATACTTGATCTTGAACTGGGAAATGGAAAGGTAAGTGCGTAGGCATCTACACAAATTTTACGGGTGTGCGAATGAAGACTGTATAGGGCCATCATCGAACTATTTTTAACCAGCTCACGCTCTCATATTTTTTTTCCTGAGTAAATTGAAATATCAAATTCATGATAATACACATAGAAGCGATAAGCTGTGTACTGCTTATGGTATTGAGTTGAGCAAGTGCACACAGTGATTTTGCCTACCTATCGAAGCGCTTCAATGACACGGACGAGGGCAACTTTGCTTTGAATTTATTTTGATTTTGATGTTAAATGTCCAATCAGAATTATTTCTATTTGACCACCTTTAGCGCTGGCAAAATGTTATACTATACTCAATGACAAAGAGTGATGTTCAAAACATATGCGGCAGGTGGGATTCAAACCTGCATTTCACCCTATCCAGGGGTGCATGCTGAACCGTTGCACTACCTACTCTAGTTTTGACACCACTCTTTCTCCGCTACAACGCGTTATCTGCCAACAGCCAACCGTTGAATGTTCTTTTTCCCTCTATCTTTCAAAACCGTTAAGTGTCGATTTCAGTGTGCCTTGGCTTTCTTCCATTTGATATCCATGGGTTTTGGACCCGCTTGGATCCTTGGTGACCCATGGATCCGTACCTATTGCAACATCTACGACATTGGTCAAAGCCGTATCGGTTTCGCCAAGGCTAAGCATTCAGAATTCTGAAACTGTTGGACTTCTTCCAGTAACACATGAACTAGCGAATGTGTTGTATGTTCTAATAAACAATTAGAGTTTGTGATCGTTAATATTTCTTGCATATGGCGATTTGCTCAACAACACCTGTTTGTGGTTTTTACCAACCTTCATGACAGATGAAGGATAGAGGATAAAGCTCTCGACGTTGATCTATTTCATTAGAGATGCGCCATGCATTCGTCTTCAATTTTTGGCTCTACTTGAATTGATTGAATGCATATCTAGCTTCACAATGTCTCATAATGGCCTAGAGATAGTTCAAACGAGGCGAGATGGCCGAGCGGTCCAAGGCGCTGGTTTAAGGCACCAGTCCCTTCGGGGGCGTGGGTTCGAATCCCACTCTCGTCAACCCTTTTGCGGCATGACGATATGCCACACGAGATCGCGTGATCGAATTCTTTCTATTAAGTCAATGACAGATACAGAAAATGAAAACTCAAATGAATGATCTTCATCATTATGATGTGTCCTCGAGGTAATTCGGTCCAGCGCACAACCTCTATGATCTAAAATTGATAATCACATATAGAGTGTGAAATCCTCTTATAATAATTACAATTTTTTTCCTCGCTTTTTGTCCTATCTGTTGTCACCACATAGCTGGCTTTCTTCAGGGAAGTAGCCATACCTCAAACACAGTTAGGTATAATGACGAAGTCAACTGTACTTGGAGCAACGGACTAAAATCAGCAAGCAGCACATATTTCTGACTAAAAGTGACAAATTAACTTCCACAGAAGCAGTTTTTCGATGAATAAAACACTCTAGACTCACGAAGAAATAATCAAGGAGTCAAGACATGAACACTTTTTAGGGCGCTGCAACATTCGTAAGAAAATTGGGTCTCCCAAAATTGGATACTTCGTTATCCGCATCCTATTTCGACTCCATAGGAAAAACACGTTTTCTGATTTGTTCTCAAGCTTCAGTAAACATTTGAGAGCCCAAATTTGACGATATCAAAGATGTATTTCCTTTCCTAAGAGACTGTTTTAATTTGCTGCAATACCAAAAATAAAGCTGTGTTTCACATCCCAATGTTTCTTGCTGGACAGAGCTTTTCCTCTGGACTTTTAGTAACCACTGGATAACACAGATCTCATCGATTTTCATGGCGTGTTTGAGTTTCGCAAAAACTTTTCAGTGCACTACAGCAGTAAAAAAAATTGAGTATCACGCAGTGTCACGTTTCCACCAACCACCGCGACTTTATCGGTGCCAAATTTGCGAAACCCAATCTTCTTTTGACTCTTACAGTGTATTAGCACAACGTCCTAAAGAGCAAGTGCATCACTGAAGCCATTAAGATTTGTGATATCGAATAGTTGCTGAAGATTTAGAAGGAAAGTTTTATCTAAGAAAAAATGTTGGAGTGTTAAACGAAGTTCTATTCTTATTGTTAAAGCGCAATCAAGAAGAAATTTTGAGAATAAAGTATCACCTGTATCACCTGTCGTCCCGCTGATCGTGGAGTGACTCGAGCGGGTATCAGCAACACTTCCATTTTTTCCTATCGCCTGTAAGAGTAGCCCAGCGGGTCCTCCTCGCTTTAGGGATTCGCTGAGCATCATATCTTTCTTCTATAGCTTTCGTGAAGAAATTGGACCAACGGGTCAGTCGTCTTCCTTTGGAGCGTTTGACGTCCTGAGTAATTCAGTCGGTAACGGCTCTCGTCCATCGGTTGTCGTTGAAGCGCATCACGTGTCCGGTCCACCTTATTTTCGATATCCTGGGGTGTAGAACGGTGTCTCTAATTTTCGATAGTTGACTTAGCCCGGAACATCCGATCCTTTCTCTCATTTGAGAAATCTGGGATACTCCTAGCATCGACCTTTCGACTGCGCCTTCGACAACGCCAAGTGATCTTTCATCCTGCTTACGTGGCGACCAGGTCTCTGCTGCATAAGTTAAGGCGGAGATAATCGTCGAGTAGTGTCACAAGCCGCTCGTTTCCTCCTGCTCAACTCTGGAGCTGGGTCGTTCATCATGTTGACTTCACGACCTAGATAGACGTAACTGGAGCATTCGGAGATCGTCGTTCCGTTGAGCTTGAATGAGGCATTTAAAAACCATCTGTTCCTCATTAACACCGTTTTCGTTAGATTTGGTCGAAGACCAATCTTTCCACAGGCGTTATCCATATCGATCAGCACTCGTTCCGCTTGGCTGATGTTTGGTGTTATGAGGACGATATCGTCAGCAAAGCGAAGATGGTTTAATTGTCGACCGTCAATTTTCACTCCCATATCGTCCCATTCTAATGTTCGCATGACGTTTTGTAGGGTGGCAGTGAATAGTTTTGGCGAAATTGTATCGCCTTGTCGAACCCCTTTTTTACTTCCATGGTGATATTGTTGTATAATGGAGATATTTTAGTCGTGAATTCTTTATAAAGCTCACGAAGCATCATTATGTACCGAGTAGGGACGTCCTGGTTATCCAGAGCCTCTATAACCGCTCCTGTTTCCACTGAATCAAAAGCTTTCTTCAGATCGATGAAAGTGAGACAGCGTGATTGTTTGTACTCTCGTGAAACTTCAGTGAGTCTTGTAATCGTGTGGATGTGGTCTATAGTACTAAATCCTTTTCGAACCCTGCTTGCTCGCATGGTTGTCCTTCGTCCAGTGTTCTGTCAGTCCTGTTCAGGATGACTCGAGTAAAGAGTTTATAGACAACGGCAGCAAGCAGATTGGGCGATAAGTGCCTATGTCGTGAAGGTCTCCCTTTTTACGGTACAACAATACGGTCTTGCTGGTTTTCCATTGAATGAGGACATTGCATTCTGACAGGTAGCGAGATAGCGACATAGCGAGTGAAGAGCCCGACCAGATGTTGATGAGAGCTGGCGGCAGGTTCTTAAGGTGTTCTGGTCTAATCCTGTGTGAAACGTGTGTTGTTCTATTCTTTACCGACGATATAGCATGTCAGATTTCGGAAGGAAAGACCGGTGGAACGACATATTCATCCTCTTTCAATTTATATGACGGTAAGAGGACATGGCTAGCGAAGAGATCCGAGTAGTATTGGTTGATGATTTTCTCCATAGCCCTTCTGGAAGCGGTAAGTGTCCCGTCAGGGCATCGGAGTGCAATCATCTTGGTCTTATAAATGGCGAAGCCTCGCTTTGGGACTTCGTTCTTTGAATCTAGCTGCTCTCTCTCCTTTTCGCGAAAAACGGAGCGTTGCACGAACGCGGCGATGGTCTGATCTCGTATAGAACTTAGGAACAACAGCGACATCGGTCAGACAAAACCTTTGATTTACTATGGTTGTGGTCTATTTCGTTATAGTAATCTCCATGGGGAAGTTCCCACGCCCATCGCTGAGAGTGAGGCTTTTGGAACTGTAAGTTACCACGGATGGTTTGGGTCGTCATGATAAACTCAGATTACCTCGCATCCTGTTCATTCCATTCTAATCCGTGAGTCCGGTCCCAATGTGACGTTTTTTCACAACGATGCAGAGGCCGGCATTGAACCACATCTTTTCCACCGTAATCGTCCGATACGGGTTGCGAGTTGTTCAAATGAATGGATGCTCATGGTCAAATTAATTTTGACGAGGACATCAACGCCGCCGACACCTCTACTGTCGCATGTTCCAAGAAACAATTCTTCTCCGGTATCATAAGCAGCGTGAAAAGGATGGCGTGGTCTCGTCTCAGCCAGGCCAATGACGTCGTACCCTATCCCTTGTTTGAATCAATAGATCTTCTGCAACGGATTCGTGAGCAAGGGTTCTTGCATTGTAAGGGAAAGGTCGTCATTTTTGTTCGCGTTTCGATCTTGGAAGTCTAGTTTGGCCCTGAGATTCTAGCACCCTCTCCGTACTACGCCCTACCTGGCGCTGCCGTACCAGGGGCTCTTTCGGGGTCAGGGAAATGAGGCCCATATTTGCTACTGTTTTTGGCATTTGATGCCCAACGTATAGCTTGTCAGGCTTTACACATGGGGCTAGGTACTCATAAGTAACTTGTCATTCTCTCTCGGAGGAGCGGGAGGAGCTTATTTGATGAGGCGACTCCTAACCGCCTCCCATGTACTTCCCAGCAGCTTGATTGCAGGCTTTTGGCCGATTTGACTCGTAGAAATAGAGTTTTGTCAAGTCGGCGCTGCTGAAGCAGGGAGCTCATCCTCTGAATCCATCTGCGTCTCTGGAAAGCACACGGTCGCTTTTGGTTCGCGTTTATTCCCCTATCCACCACCTGGCGACGCGTCACGTGCTCTCGCGACTAACCGGGCGAGATAGCTCAAAGAGGGAGGTCCGTGGAAGAATAAAGTAAACCACGAAATTCTTGTGATTTAGGCTATCGAAGCTATCGAATGACTACTAAAACTTAACAGAATTTTATGAAAGCACGTTTTTTCAAAAGGACTGAAACAGGGTGTAGCTAACGGAAAAGCACCTGTTAAACTAATACTTATTCGATAGCACAATCCTCGACGACTCCAATGCTTATTTGGCTCTTGAAAAGTCTCGCCATAGTGCGCTGAAAGCAAAAAGAAAATTATCTATTACATTCGGTGTTTTTATAATAGACCACATGACATATTGGCTCAAATATTAATTACGATACGTTGAAATATGAGCGTGGTCCTAAAAAAAACACTCGAAACTAAAGGTATTATATACTCACGATACCAGCCAAGAGCAATCGAGTGTACAACATGTGTGTTCAGTTAATTTCGCTTGACATACAGAGTAAAATGCTCGTCGTCGCCTACTCTTAGTATAGGGGACTGAGCGCCCCGAGAGGACTGGCCTAAAGACGGAGGGGTACCGCCCGACTGATGAGACTGTCAAGGTCGAAACACGTGTATCGAGCTCTTAGTCAGCTCATTCAACAGAGCAGGTGATATGTTGGCTCAAATAATAATCACGAGATCAAGAGTTCTCCTCGCAAATAAGATGTGTATAAGCAAAAAAAAAAAGAATATCGGTGTGTAGAGAGAAAACTATGAAGCGTCAGAGTAGCACAAAAAACCTACAGTTTTTTTCAAAATAAGGACCGTCTTGCGAGAAAAACTCGTGTGTGGAACATAAATGTTTTCTTATTATTGAAGCGATATAATATAAATTTTTCCAAGAAGCGCCCACGTACGGCGTTAGCCAGAGATTCGAGTTTTCGAATGATTGCCAACACTCTTATGAAGTGCTTTTGTCCAGGGAGAGAGATCGTTTCTTCATCCCGTGTCCGGTTGACGGATGAGTACCCAAAAATACATTCAGTGCGCTCCCACGCTGGGGTTAGAGATGCAGAAGAGGTCCACGGTCTCAAAACGGTTATTATCCTAGTTTTATCCGAATCTAGTGATCTTTGTGATCTGTTTTACTTTATTTCATTCTATGCGACGTCATTCCTCCCGCCTTCCTCTTCCTGAAAAATGAAAGCCGGAAGACTCCGTAAGGACGAGGCACGGGATCGAACCAAGCACCTATGTGCGCGTTGAAACACACCCTCAACCACTGCGCTGCACGCCCTCTTTGTTCTCTCTTCAAATCTTCTTTCATGACTTTATTCTCTTTATTCTTACAAACTTATTGTCTTAATGTTTTACACGGCTCGTAATCAAAATTTACGATGTGAATCACAGCCTTGTGTTGCACAAAGTAACACTTAATTGGCGCAAGACACGCGTTTCAGCATAAGAGTCCCGTTAATTTCACGGTGCCTTTCGATTCAGTCACTTCCGCGCGGCCAAGGTACACCGAGCAACTGGCGAGGCGGCAAGGCCAAAACTTGTGTCTTCCCATTATATAAGTACCATGACAGTCCTCATGAAAGGCTCAGACTATGTTATCAATTTACAGCTTTTTGAGCGAGGTCTCAAAAACAGTCGAAAAGAAAGGTATTCGATAAATATCAAGTACGATTGCTTCAAACTTGATACTTCACGTTGTTTGTGGCTTCAAGCGCGTTTCGGCAATATCGCCATCACCACCTTAATAAGCCACTCGCCCTCTATCATAGAGGTTCTAGAGTATTCTAAAATACTCTACGTACTTATCTCTATGATAGGTACTAGTGGCTTAAGAAAAAAAAGACTCTGTTGATTGGCCATACCGCCGAAACGCGCATAAATCACAGGCGCAACGGAACGTATCAACCTCGAATAGGTCTGAAAACATTCTTACAGACTATAATGGAAGATTATTTTATGACCTTTATCTCGGAAGCAACGGAATGAAATCGAAAAACGGACTGGCGGCTTTATGGTTTATCACAACAAGCAGGAACATTTCTCGTAGTCCCAGAGCCCATTCTCGCATAATAAGGGTGAATTCATTTCAATTGCGAGCATTACAAAGTTAAATTGTAGAAAATTGGAAATTCTAATGAATTTGTGCCACTGTTGTACTACATTTTAAGAGGTTCCAATATGTATAAAACCAACGAAGACTGTGTTCAGCATTGGGTGCTGTACAGAAGGGCACCGTAGGGTGATGATAATTAATTCGTGCAGTAGTCCAACAGACTCAGATCCTATGCGACTTCATGGCAAAGATCATGAGAATAAACGCTTAGCACTCGACATGACAAGGAATTGTGAAAAGATAGTATTCGTAGTAATGCGGAAGAGAATATCGAAATCAAAATGAGATCGTTTGCGGCTCGGGTTGACCCTTTTATTGACAGTTATTCTGTAGTATATCAAATGGAAATCCAGAAACCACGCAATCCACATGACCAACAGGTCATGTATCTCGCAGCAGTGGATCCATCTTGCTTATCATTTGGTCCTTTCAAAATCTTTATCATTACCACTAAATACATCTTCATACAGTCAGCCATGCTCAACAATAAAGCAATTCCCGTGGTACAAATTGATTGATGGACATATTCAAGTGAACATGAACAGAATGATGAAATTTCAGAGGTCGCTACCATGAAAAGAATCTAAACACAGGATGTTTCCAGAGAATCTTTTCAAATTTTGAGGAAAAAAACAACATCTCGGAAAAGAAGTCAAGGAATGACCAACAACTGGATTAAATCTCTACTACCATCTCAAAGGCAATTTCGCCAGCCTATCTCCACATTCAGAAAACTTCACAAGCTTCCTATCACTGACATCTTTCCAGTAGAGCATGCAATTTCTAGAGTAACTGTAACCTAACACATATAATTACAGTTCAATGTACAAAAATCACAATAATACGATAACTAATAAAAACAAAAGTGCAGAAACAGAAAGAAATATAACAATCTATGAATAACAAAGAGCGAAAGAGGAAAAATGAATTCGACTACATTTCTTATATAACAAGTCTTATTTAGAAATTTTTCATCTATCGGAATTCACAAGACGAGTGTCGGAATGCCATTCAGAGAAATTCGCCGATAGTTGCGTCCCGAGCATCCCACAAACCTCAAGCATGAGGTTGCTGTTCAGCTTTGACGCCTGCAAATTATTTTGGAAAATTCTGCTACCTAACAGTAATCTACCCAAATGTAGTTTGTATATGTGAAAGACCACTGATCTTCATCATCTGATATCAAACTGGAAAAAGTCCAGCAAACATCGAAAATATTTAGGCGCAAAAAAAGATATAAGCAGTAAAAACCAAGAAATCTGGTGAACTATACGTGCACATAGCTGTTAGTTAAAAATAACGATAAGCGCTTATCAGACGAAAACCGTTGGATGGTAGTTACTAATATCACCGATAGTTTATATAGACAAAAAAAGAGTGAAGGCAAAGAAGCGGTTGAGTGGTTTAGTCTAGCAAGTGCCTCCCGTATGGGTGAAACATGGGTTCAACTACTGCCTGAGGTCAGATTTTTGCGTACCAATCAACATTCCCAGATATAACATTACATTTGGTACAACGCTTCTGTTGATGGACACCTCAGAACTTTGTAAATGCCTACTGGCCTTGTCCACTTTCCTCGTAAGGCAAGCAATACAAACGACCAACAAATCACAGCTCATATATGAAGCGTGTGGGTAACTTATAAAAGCTTCAATGAGGCGGTGAAAAAGACTTGTGACGTAAACCTATTAGAATAATTAATCAATAAAAAAGGAGAGACATAACAAAATGGAAGAACAGCTAACAATTTTCAACATTCAGGAGACATCAACATGGTAGGATCAAGAGAAAGCTTTACTCCCGCTCTATGAGCATCAATGGTATATACGAATTTATTTACTATATCGTCCACCATAAGAGCGCATATGGCGCAACGGTTAGAGGTGCTCTGCGACATATATGTGGTCGATCAACTGATGGTCAATGGTTTGATCCCGCGCTCAAGATCCAACAAATTTTCCGTTCGTTCAGGTAGGTGAACAGGTATCAGACTTGTTTAGGAGACGGCAGCAGTGCGACTTGATAGATCGCGGAGCCACCGCGAAAATTGTAAGGGCCAATCATGAATTCAGTGACTTCAAATGATGAAAGATGAAGATGCATGCATGATGCATCCTAAGGAGATAGATCAACAACGGGAGTTAACTTTATTCGTCATTATCCATAACTCAAACAAGATACTCTTAGAATTTGGAAGCGTTCTGCAACTTAAGCCACCTTTTTCTCCTTATTTTGTTGAACCAGTACACTCTATGCAACTGTGACCTATCATAGTAATTATAATTGAAGTGATAGTTGAATACCACCCAAATTTCCAGTTACTCAAGTAGTTCAAAGTTTTCTGTATTGTACGTATGTGTATGTAAGTGGCAGAAGAGATATTATCCCAACTAACGCCCTAGAATAACATCGGTGTTCTACAGACTTTCGCTGAATGTATCTACAGACAGCTTTGTTTTGTGCAATGAAATAAACTACTGAAAAGTATACGGGCTGAAATAGTTGCGTACGATGTCCGTGGTGTGTTGCAAAGTACGTATTGAAATGAATGCGCATGTCCGCGCAAAGAGTTAGCACTCATGGTCGAATAGGTTTTTCATAAACAGTTGATAATTTTGGACAAATGTGACACTGTAGGGGTGGGAAAACTTGAAGAATTATAATACACACTGTGCTCTATTTTTCTGACAGCCAAGTCTGGCCATGAGAAGTGTGACTTGACTTTTTTTCCCTTTTCCTTCCCTTTTCGAAATAGTCTCGACGTAAAAAAGTGGAAAAAGCTCGGGTCCTGGTCTGCTATAGAGTCAGAATCTATTTGTAAGATAAAAGATTACATTCGTTATTGGCGGAGATCTATGAAGCTACCGGTACCTACCTTCATGGATAACGTTCACTTTGAGCTGAGAATTATCGAGTTGTAATCAATAAGATCGCTATTTCGTATCTTTTGAGTGGGAATCAACTTATGTCTATTTCTAAGTGTTAGTGTCACATTCGAAATAACCATATCAAACTAAACACCTGTTAAGACATTGAGCAAAATTTTCAAATGTATCAAGCCACTCACTCTGTTAGCCTTTGTATCGCACGACCTAAATCGCTTTGATTTACTTGTGGATGTGACAGCCTCGTAAGAATCTCTTTCACCAGCTCATTACATATACCCGGGCACGTCTGAAATGAGGAACAATTAAGACTAAACCGATGCTATGAATGAGCAAGTCTAGTGCAATATGGCGCATACTCCCGTCCTGGGTTTGTCGCATTATTGACTTGTAATTACTGAAATTTAACTCGAATACCGATAAGTTACTACTTCAAATTAATTAAATTAGATGACGAAACGAAGTACAACTATATTGGAGTGGGCACGTAAGGCGCAGTGACCATAAGTGCCCTGCATACACGTGATCGTAGCCTAGGTTCGGCGCAAAGAGATCGCGAAGATTTCCATTCCTCCTGGGTCGTTGAATTGTACTAGACTTGCCTAGGAGAATAGCAGTGATGGCTTGATAGATCAGTGGACCATAAGTCATGATGCTAGATGAAGTCGGATATTTGGAGCATCCCTTAGGTGATCATAACTCCAAGATATCCTTTTGGCATTACACTGATTTTAGATGAGAATGAGATGGCACATATCACGCATTTAGAGCTCGCACACAGCCTTCTCACGATAAAAAAAAATAGTGTTGATAATGGAAAATCAAAAGCAAGTAGGATAAAGCTCTCAGCACAAATCAATCCCTGAGGGATTAGCCATACATTCACCTTCACTGAGCATAGTTTGAGGTGACTGAAAGGATATCCGGCCTTACAGTCACTTGCGGTGGCCTACTGATGCACCATGAATCAGTGCTGCTATCCTCCCAGACAAGTCTAGTAGCAAAATACTGATCCCGGCCGATGGAAGACTTAGTGAATCTTGAGCGCGGGATCGAGCTATTGACCACTGATTGTCGACCGCGCGTATGTGACAGAGAACCCTTAACCACTGCGCCAATTATGCTCTGGTGCAAAATACATTGACGACTACATTCTGAGCACCCATCCTTATATTCCCATGGATAACAAGGATAAGCAGTCATAGTTGATGATAATGACAATCAGTACTTCTAGAACGAAACAAAACTAAGCAGAAAATCAGTCCTGCTGCTTTGTCTATAAACCAAGTGCGAGGTCAGTTGTAGGACCTATACAACTTTATGACTAGTGAAGTCGAAAGTAATGGTCCGCGAAGATCGAACACTGAATGAATTATTTTCAGGCTTAGCCCATGAAGATCATCTGTCAAGGAAAAGCTGAATTCAAATCTGTCCAAGAACCCAAGTTTTGAGCAAATTGCTAAGAATTCGGATACGCCATAGCTACATTTCTATGTTAGCTTTTGTTACTACTGCAGACAAAAGTAGGAAACAAAATGAAATTACTTCAATTGTACCTCTTCTGCATGTCGAAATGCATTAGCAAGAGCTTCCAGTTCTGCAGTAGCATGGCGAGTGCGCGACATACCTTCCAAAGCAGGTAACAAACTATACTCCAACGCACCCTGAATGAGATACATATAATGTACAGATACACACACATATACCTACACCTCTTGTATGTGCATACACATCGCCCATACATACACACATGTATATACATGCACATATTCATATACATGTGAAAATGAGGGAACGGAAAGGGGGACCGTGGCTGAGTGACAGTGGTTGTATGCTCGTCGCGGTAAGATGCGGGGCCGATCCCCCTCCACTACTCTTCGACAGTCAACTACGAACGCCCTTTGGAAAGGCACAGCCAAGCTATCCTCGAGATTGCAAGGAGACATGCTTGACCAATATTCTACGACGTTCAAGAAGAAGACGAAAAACCACGTAAATGTTAAAAGTACTGGGACCCGCACAGTGAAAAATTTGTGGAACTGGATCAAATAAAGTAATAACGATATATGAGAGAGTAGCGACGGCCTAGCGCAGTGATTAGTGATACAATGTATCAGGAAGCAAAGTGGCAAGCGACGTATGATCACCGGATCCCCTCCTTCAACACTTCCTTGCAGTCACCTGTATCACCTGTATCACCTGTCGTCCCGTTGATCGTCGAGTGACTCGAGCGAGCACCACCAACACTTTCTTTTTTTCCCTATCGCATGCAAGAGTAGCCCAGTGGGTCCTCCTCGCTCTAGGGATTGCTGAGCATCATATCTTTCTTCTATAGCTTTTGTGAAGAAATCGGATCATCGGATCATCGATCAGTGATCTCCCTGTAGAGCACTTGATGTCCCGAGATATCCAGTCGGTAACAGCTCTCGTCCATCAGTTGTCGTTGAAGCGCATAACCTGTTCGGCCCACCTTATTTTCAATATCTTAGCGTGTAGAATGGCGTCTCTGATCTTCGATCGTTGACGTAGGTCGGAACTTTGAATCCTTTCTCTCATTTGCGAGATACGGATATTCCTAGCATAGACCTTTCGACTGCGATTTCAATAATACTTGCAGTCAATCAACAAAAATCTTTAAAAAAACGCCCAAGCTCGAATACTCCAAGATTGCAGGGATAAGCGCCTCGACCAGTGTTTTGAATCTATAAAGGCGAAATATTCAAGCAACAGCAGAAGCATGACGTGAATTCTAAACCTTTATGGAAGATAGATGCGAGGAAACGGTGAAAATTTAAGAAGTGCTGGGATATACACAACAAAATGTGACGATGGATCAAGTAAAGTAGTGAGAAGAAGCAAGAGATACCGGAGTTCTTCGAACTGCCGTCGGAGCCTTGTCATGTTGTGACGATACATGAATGGACCGCGCATAACCATTCCTAGTACCAGGACCAGATTGGTATTCTTGTTCAGGCTAAAAATGAAAAGATAAAGTCTAATTCAAAAGATTATTATCTTAACCACCAGACATGTGTAATAGTCCCACTTTTGAACTTAATTACTCAAGTTGAAACCAATCGTTATGATATAACACATGTTCCTATTTATGTTAAACAAAGATTGATATATTCCACATGCGAAAATGAGACATGATATTAATAAAGATGAGGCTCTTCACGGTTATCCGGTAACAAATGAAGAAACTACCTATTTTGCTGGACAAGGAGTTTTCACAAGGGTGTTAGAAATCATTCGAAAGCCTAAATCTCTAGGTAGTGCACT
>JAHQIW010005401.1:0-21734 GCA_019055375.1 Parelaphostrongylus tenuis
TGGAATACGATCATTATACCTTTATCTTATAATTTGATAAAATGTTCTGAACCTTTTATGAGGTTTAGCATGGCATCTGTACAGTACTGAACGGCTGGTTCGGTCTTCTAGGCTCATCAATAGCACAATGCCTTTCGGTCCCGCGGATGTACGTCGGACGTACTTCTCCAAAGAACTAATTTCAAGATAACATCTTCTGCTTGGAAAGTCACTAATACATAGATAAGCTGAGTTTCTATTGTATGCAGTCGACTTTTCTGAGCATTTCCAGAAAATGAGAAAATTTGAGCTACTTGCATGGCATGCAATGAATTTGACAGAAAGTAACCAAGTCAAGGCTGAAGCCTCCTATTAACTGGCTCGTTACTTCCATTATAATCACGATTATGAAAAAGCCTTTAAAGTGTGTTTTTTAGATGTCAGATTTCAGTTGTTACCTTAAATCTAAAGCTCTTTGGGAGTTGTTCTCATTTGATGCTACCTTTTCTTTGCAGTACTACTATCAAGCGACAACATTCAATCATCCGACATTCGTTTTGCCGCACTACGGTCTTGGACAACTTTACATAATGCACAGTGAATACAGTCAGGTATGATTTCCAAAAGTCCGTCTAATTCAATAACAAAGAGCTTCAACTGAGTTAACCCCCAGGGTTCACATATGCTTAATTGTGCTAAGTTTCTACACCCTAAATTTCATACAACAGTTAGTTTCGACTTTAAGCGCTAGAATCCACTGCCTTACACGTATTTTTGCGTTCGATGTAGGCGTTTCTCTAGCCATCACAAGTGTTGAGTTGCCGGAGCCCATTGTGCACCGAATTTCCGCTCTTTAAGTTAGTTTACCGGATGGATCAGTGAACTGACTAAACATGCGTATGTTTTCTCCACTGAGCAATAGTATTCTATGAGTGCCATGGATATCGGTGGCTGCAGTGAATGTGTAACACTCGGAAGTTATCATGCCAGCATGTCAACAAATGTTTGAGCACTTTTCGGGTGAATCTGCCATCGTAGTAGTAGTCTGGAAAGTCTTACAATTTTCTTGTATCTCTTATCTAGGCTTGTTATCGTCAAAAATTGTTGAGGAAATATCGTACTGTCAACAAAATAAACACTAGGTTGGAAAGTGAGTTTTCATCGTTAGTCAAAACATTCAAAATTCATGCATATATTCAGACAACAAACAACAGCTACTATTCTTCATAATACAGCCAATCGTTATCTACCACTTTTTGCTATCGTTCCACCAGTTTTGGATCTAATCGAAGTACCGCTCCTTCGGCTTTGAGTCGAAGAACTCTTGACATGCTTCTTCAACTTCATCGAAAGATTCAAATCGGCAATCTTCCAAAAAGTGTTGCATTGATCGAAAAAGACGTAGTCAGATGGAGCAGCGTCCAGACTGTAGGCTGGATGTGGTAGAATCTCAACTCCGCCCGGTTCCTCAAACTTTGCCTTGATCTCTTTGGCGGTGTGTGGTTTTGCATTGTCTTGCTGAAACAAAACGCGCTTTCGGCGAACAAGTTCTGGGTACTTCTCGTTTTTGTTCCCTGGACAATTTCATTCTGCAGCAGATATAGATAAAATATAAATCAGTAGATACGCAAGAAATAAACCTTTCAAAGATTTGAAAATCACACATGATTTATGCAAAAATTGACATTCTCATCCCAACGATGGAAATTTTCTTTCCAACCTAACACGCTGCTTAAACTGTTTCTAGGCAATTACTGCATTCGAGACTGTACTGAAGTCGAAAAAACGGGCACGGCTTCGATGTCTTTTGATCGCTTCACTACATCATCAATCCCTTAAGCGCTACTCCACCCACTCGTCTCGTTCTATTCGATTTTGGAGCTAGCTCGGCCACCATATCGACTTCCCGACCTGGATGGACGTGCCTGGAGTATTTGGTTATAATCATTCCGTTGAACGTGAAGTGAATGGGACATTCGAGACCACTTCGTTTATCTTAAACATCGTTTTCGTTAGATTTAGTCGGAGACCAGTCCTGGACCGTCGATGTTCACTTCCATGTTGCCCATCTTGATGCGCACATGACGTTGTAAGGGGCGGCATTGATTAGTTATGACAAAAGAATATTGCTATATCGAACCGTTATTTTTATGTCGATTGTAAAATAGTTATAAAATGTTGATTTTGGTTATGAAATCTCTGCACAGCGCACAGAGAATCATTATGAACTGAGAAGGCACACTCTGGCAATCCAGGGCTGCTATGCGTGCTTCTGTTTTAAGTGGGTCAAAAACCTTCAAATCAATGAGAAGAAGGCAAGGTGATCTTCTATTTTCTCGTAAACCTCCAATGAATCTCATTGTGTGGAAATGGTTTATAGTACTACATGTTTTCCAATACCTCGAGTAAAGAGCTTCAGTACGACGGGTAACAAACAGATTGAGTGGCAGTTGCCGATTTCGTCCTTCTTTCGAACAGTAAACGGTCTTACTGATTTCCCATTGCCTGGGAGTTTTGATCTGACAGGTAACAAATGAAAACTGATAACAAATGAAAACCACTATGTTGAGCGAGAATTGGCAAAAGGTTCTTTGGATGGCCCTTACCTTGCTCGGATCAGGTGATCAGGTGTCTTTCTATTCTTTACCGACGAAAAGCGTATCGGGCTTGAAAGGGTGAACCGGTGAAACGACAAGTTCATCCTCTTTCATTCCTGATGACGCGATGAAGGCGGGCTGTTGATGAGACCTAAGTAGTAACCGTGGATGATTATGTCCATTACTGTTCTGAAACTGTAACTCTTCCAGCACAGCGTCCGAGTGTAATGGTTTTGTATCTGACAAAACTTTGTTGGACTTTTGAAATGCTCATCCAGCTCCTCCAGCTTCGGCTATACTGCTGTTTATCTTTTCTCAAAATGTTTTTGTCGCCTCTCTGCTTACTGCACGTGCGTTTTCTACGTTAGCTTACCTTGTTTGTTCGAGAGTTTTGGAGACATGCATCTTGAGGTGGTTTTTTGAACTTTCGGCTTCCAAAGCGCTAACGTAGAGATGTTGGATGAGCCGGCAGTATTCTTCGTCGACATAGCCAGTAAAGATCTCTTCTCAACAACCGTATAGTGATTTAAAGCACTCAGATTTTTGGCAGCTCCAAGATTTTGTCGTCTAGATTTGCCAGCTTCCTCTCCTTTTGGTGGAAGAAATAATCTTGCGCAGAGGAGGCTATGGTCTACTCCCATGCAGATTTCGGATAAACAACGACACGCGCGAAGGTGGCTGTTGATCATTCGCAACCTGCTGGCGGAGGCGTCCACATGAATTGCTGCTGACGCGATGATCGACTGATTTTCCAACGTGAAGATACGTTGTCGAAGCGTATGAACTGTGGAGCAGATCTTTAGTATCACAGATTTGTTTGATATAGAGAACACACCCCACATGTAAAACGCGCAATGCGGTAGATCACCTGGAGTGCACGGTAGAATGAAACTAGGTCGAGTTCCTAGTCTCCATTATAATCTTTATTTTGATTAGGTGATGATGCTTTCGAGTCACTGTTGGAAGCAACTGGAAAGTTTTAGTCTCCTAACTCCAGCAAAGAGGTCGTAATGATGTTCGATGTCCGAATTTATGGCAAAATAAGAGTATATGAAGTCCTTATGTAGCAGAGTCATACGTCTTACGTGGTGCTTCCTGATGCTAATGCTTTTTCGATCTATTAACGTATAGACAAGTATTTCGTTAGCGAAGTATTACGTCAGCAGTCACGTGGCCGCCACACCTACCGCGACGTGAATGGCCCCCGATCGTCCTCCCTCACGCATCGAATTCAACTTATTTTACCTGCTGCAATGCAGAGAAACGGTCTTTTTGAGATGTAAGTACAAGCATTGGCATCCGGAAGCACTGCTCTTATGATTACTTAAATTCCAAAGAAAGAGCTCTTTTCGGCGCGAAATATGCGCTATATTTGCATGGAGATCACAGCGTTATGAAAGGATGTTTTGAAAAATCGACGACGTAGAGCGGTAGCATAAAGTCTCAGCTTTCGAATGTTTACCAGCACTTCTGTGAAAATTTCCTCTCCAGCAAATGCCCTCGAATTTTTAATTTGTTCTTTAAAATCAGACAGAACCGAATAGTGATTACGGGCCAACAAACCGTAGCGTCGAAATACATTACTGGGGATTAATTGAGCGTTAATTTCATTGTGGTGGTCACTATGATGTGAATCATTGATTGTGCAAGGGTTTATTTATCCAGTGGCTCGAACTGTTGAATATCGGTGAAATCCTTATACCACCCTCTGATATTCAAGTAATTTTCGAAGGCAGCAAAAACTTCATGATAAATTGGCTTCAGAATCCTCTGCGTTGACAAACGATCACCAGCGACTTTTAGTAGAACCAGTGGAGTTTAAGAAATTCACATACACACTTTCGCGAGTCAAATTGTCACCTACAGTAAAGAAATTTATTTCTCAAATTTTAACTTTAGAAGAGGTAACTTCAAAAAACTTTTATAAAGACATTTTTAGTAAAAAGAACGACCACATGTCAAAAAATCCTCTCTCTTACCAAAAAAAAACGCAATCTTACATAAAGCTCATTTCTAACTTTCATTCAACATTTTCAATTCTATTTACGTTTTTGTAGGCACTGGATAGATTGAGAAGCTAACATCACTACAAAGAAAAGTAGATAACGTCTCACTTTCGGTTGTTTAGGCTTCACAGCGGACTTCGCTGACAGTTATACAGTCAACTTTTGATTTTTGGAAAGCCTTTTTACTACGAAAAGTTATATCAGTACTTGCAGGACTTTTACAAGCGTATTCCCATTAAGACAACGCTCAGTTACTCGAAAATTTAATATTTCCCGTATGAAAGCTATCTTCCCGAAAAAACGCATTTCCAACTGTTTTTCCACATTTCTTTTGAGGTACTGTAAGATTGTAATTCGACAATACTTTTTCTATTATGTATAACTTTTCGAGGAAAGTTATACTGAAAATTGTTTAGTTTTTAGCCGGAGCATCTTGAAAGAGTTTACATTCATAGTTTTGTAAATAAATTTTTCGCCAACAGTGCATTTTCTTCGCCCATGCTTCCGCTTTGCCGACGTCGTAGATTTTCTTCTCACAGTAGGTTCTTCAGTGCACTGTACCTACGAGAGTAAAATACACCTCGAAATGGTCGTCCCGTTGTTTGAACTTCACAGCGGGTTTTGTTTTGTTGGCATTATATAGTGAATTAGATGGTCGGTGCACTTCATGACCACGAAATTATCGCTGTCGTGGAAAATTTCGTAGATTTAAAATTGCCTGTTCTAGCCTTATAGATTTGCGAGCCGCTTGCGAAATTTCCCAAGATGCTCGAATACGTTCTCACCTTAATTTTGTCCCAAGCGCGTGTCAAGGCCGTGTTAAGCGCGTCTACGTTAGTGGAGTCAGTAGTCGAGACTTCTTCATCCAGCATGGACAAACAGAGTCATACTGGTTGAGATCAGGCGAGTTTGACGAAATGTACTTGCCTCAAAGCTTGTAACATTCTCTTGGCACATGGCAATCGTTGAGCAGGCTGAATGAGCAAAAGCCAGTCGTGATGAGGCGTATCTCCAGCACGCCCTCGAGGAATTTACTGCTGATGGGGCTGCGTTGATTTTGACGTTTGTGCTGATGAAGACCGAAGAGGTTTTTTCGGTGGCACACATGCGGCTCATCCTGTAATAGAGGCTGGAAAGTGAGTGCGGCCCATGGCTTTTGCTACCAAGGACTTCTGCTGACTCTTCTTGAAAGTAGGCGTTGATTTTAGCGATTGTGGATGCACCTTCGACAAACGAGCATCAGCTGTACAACGAATCATTCGGGAAGCCCTTGAGAGTAGTTTTTCTTTTATCTTTCGTCGAGAAAGTGAGCACAAGTGATATTGTAACAGCGCAGCTTCATCTTAACCTCGACAATGTTTAGGAAGGCTTCACTCACTGATCACGAGCTTTCCGAGCCATTATGCGCATCGAAAGCTCCGGATTTTGTTGAATCTGGCAACAAATCTCCTGAATGTTTTCCGTAATGAGCGCGGTGACTGGACGACCTTTGCGAGGCTGGTGCTTAATTCCTCCAATTTCTTTGAAACGTTTCACGGCTCTGTAGACAGTTGCTAGTTTGAAAACCAGTCGCTTCTAAGAACATCGGCGTTTTCATTGCCGTCTCTTACAACTCATTACTCCGACGCGTTCATTTTACGATTCCATAACGTTAGCACAACTGAAAATGGACAATAATAATTTGGTATATGAGCATGTTTTGAACCTTTTATGGAGTTTGGTATGGCACTTATGCACTACTAGACAGCTTTTTTTTGAGCTCATCAGTATCACGTTGCGTTCCGGTTCCGATGATTCCTTGCATGAGTTTGTATAAGTCCTACTTACAAAAAAATCGACGCCGATGACATATTGTCATATTACCACGTTATTATTGCTTTTGAGCGAGATCTATGTAATCAGTAGAAAATATTGGTATGGAAATAGAAAATTAAAAAAACATGTTCTAGATCGAAACTGGACGATGAACTCAATAAGATTATCATATTTCATAGAAAAATTTTATTTCAGTGTTAAAATTAACAAAAAATAAAATCAACAGAACTTTTTTGCACCATATATATATATTATATATAGTATATATATATATGTACATATATAAAATGATGGATATATATGCATATATATATATATATATACGTATGTGAATATGTACGAATATACATATATATGTACGTACGTGCATGCATATTTATATACACACATGTTTCTAACATTGTACCACTGCTAAAAGCGTCGAATAAGATTTTTTTGTTTTTTTTTTTCTAACATTGTGTCCTTTGACGGCTTACACGGACAAGGAATAAGCGGTCTATCAAAGTTATCTCCTTCAAAATTCATCTTTGGATTCTGGTCGTAGTGGATGGTCGTGAAAGACTGCTGATCTCAGATTGAAGTGGAATAACTAGGGTTTGCTAAAACATCACACAAAGCTGTTATCTAATAAGGATATAACATGTTTTGAGCTGCTAGATTTAGTAGTATACGCGAGCCTGTTTCGCCCTATTGAGACTCATCAGTACCACACTCCCTCGATTTAGCCGATTCCTCGAGGTTGAATAATCCTTTGTGAAGGAATCGACGTCGAGTAATAAATCACCCCAAGTCAGATGATGTAGTCACCTGACATTGTGGTGACCAACAGTCGAGCACGTAGCTGTTATAATGAGCCATACCTCTTCTATCGACCTCTTTTTTATAGACCCGCTCAAAATGATATAATATATCCTTTCATTATTATTTGAGCCAAATTGTCATATGGTCTGGTAAGGGCTCTTGTATACCCGATACACGTGTTTCGTGCTTATAGACTCGTCAGTCGGGCAGAACCCGTCGTCTTTCGATATTTTTATAGTCAGTTCTCTCGGGAGCTCTACTCCCTTACAGAGAGTCATCGAAGACGAATGTTTACACTCTATGTCAAGTGAAATTTTCACCTAACACAGAGTGTTGCGCACTTCGTTGCTCTTTGGCTGCAAGTTGGCTCAAATAATAATGAAAGGATCTATTGAAATTTGAGAGTGGTCTCAATGAAGCACTCGAAATAAAGGCATCACCTGTATCACCTGTCGTCCCGTTGATCGTCGAGTGACTCGAGCGGGAAACAGCAACTCTTCCATTTTTCCCTATCGCGTGCAAGTGTAGCCCAGTGGGTCCTCCTCGCTCTAGGGATTCGCTGAGCATCATATCTCTCTTTTATCGCTTTCGTGAATAAATCTGGATCAACGGGTCAGTGGTCTTCCTTCAAGCATAGGAAGGTTCAGATTGACTCACGTTTTCTCAGTCGATCACTTACGATGGCACTTTTTGAAGAAGTGATTGTTGAGTGACAACAACGATAACGAGAAATTTGCACTACTGACCAGTTTTTCTAAGCGCGTCTGTGGCTTATTTCTTAGAATTTTTCCGTATGCAAAAGTATTCGACTCGCCTTTGCAAATACGCACCGAATGATTCGTAATACTCAGCATAGGGTATGCACGAAAGCGCTGAACGTGGAGGAGGATACCCTTGGGAAACAGAGGACGATCAGGTCTGTGGTTTACTGATGACGGCTACAACCACCTGTACATGTTTATTGGTATTATTTTGAGTTCTAAAACTTGAGAGAGGTGAATGGGATCGCCTTGAGGTCAGTCAACTAAGAAAATACATAGAATACGCAGAATAAGTCACTTGTACAGCGGCAAAGGTTGCAACGACAAATAATTCTCATACTATGGATAAACGAATAAGAGCAACCAAAAACTCATAGAACAATAGAATGAAATACTGTTCTATACTTATACATAGATCCCAACTCTTGAGTACACAAATAATTCAAATTACTAAGTGCTGTTGATGGCCTAAGAGCGCATGTGGCGCAGCGGTTAGACGTGCTCTGCGTCGCACACGAGGTCAATGGTTCGATCTCACGCCCATGGCTCCGCAAGCCATCCATCTGAGATTGGTAAATTTACCAGACATGGTTTCAGACTTGTCTGGGAGGATAAACAGCACCGACTCGCTATAGCGGAGGGCTACCGCGAGTCATTGTAAGGCCAGATAAGCATTCAATCACCTCAAACGAAATCAAAAATTGAAGACGAATGCATGGCGCATCCCTCAGTGATTGATCATCGCCGAGAGCTTTATCCTTTATCTGTTATTATCGATGACCTCATTGCATTAAGTAAACATGGTCATTATGGCATAACTATCCATTTTTACTTGGTAAAAAATGTTATGATGATTTTTGGGTATGGATATAGTGAAAATTATTCAAAACCGGAAGATCTTTATCATAACGTTCTTTGTAGAACTTATTACATTTTACGGAATGCCAAATACACTATGGCTGCATACTGAACTAGAGCTTTGCTTCACACAGAAAGCTGTAAAAACTCCAAAAGATTATGAGCAAGTAGAAAAAATCGTGCTTATCAAAGTAATACAAGAACCCCAAAAAATACTACAAGACAGCGAAAAAACACCAAACCAACAGCGATAATTGCGCACCTCGAGCATCGATTTCCAAGCCGTTCCTTAGGGTTAATCGCCATAATCAACGTCACTTTCAAGAAGGGTCGGTAGGGGTCCGCAATAGCAAAAATTTTTGGACACTGACATTTTCCGCTCTCTGTGATAGTCTGGAGCCGGCATTGCATCAGCGGAAGTACGCCATTGGTCTTCATCAACAGAAACGTCAAAATCAACGGTGCCGCCTAACACCAGCACGTTTTAAGAGGCAAACCTGAGCCATTGAAGTAGTCAACACTTTAGTGCCGAAGGGTTTACGCTTAAGAAGGACTAAGCTCTTACGCATTTGGTTCGCTAAACGATGCCATTTGTCGAGAGCAGTTCCCAGACATTTGGTACAGAGACAATTAGTCTTGAAATTTGCCTCATCTCAACTCAGTGGATTACTCCTTGTGGTTCACACCTGAACGAAAAGTTTCGACTACTCGCCACTCTTGTGTAGAAGCGCTTAGAACGGTTTTGACATTCACAGGGGAGAAATTACGGTGACAACATATGAGAGCACCTCGTGCAACTCAATTACTGCGATTCCTTGAATTTTACACTCCATAACTTGAGCACAACTGAAAATAGGCAAATAATTAAAGCAGATTCTATACCATATTCGATCATGAAATTCAATAAAATCAAAAAGTTCCTCACACCAAATTCATGGGAATGTCTCAGGAATATTTCCATAAGAGACTCCACGGCAACTCTAGTTATAGAACATTAAATTTAAGTGGACAAAATGGAGCTTCGAGTTTTGATATGCTATAGCTGGAAGCAACAACTTTCGACAAGAGATGCTGCGAAGGAGATCTGTGGCGCGAAGATGAAGGAACTGTGAGCATGTTAGCTGACGCGAGGATGGCAAAGTTGCAGTAGTAGTATTGCAGTATAAAACAATATGAAAGTAGCGAACTCAATCTCGAGGACCATGCACGTTCTGGTCGCCAATGAAGTTAGACGATGGAGATCTGCAAGCAGCTTTGGATCCGGAACCGCATCAAGCACTAGTGAATTGTCAACAGAACTTAGGGTCAATCAGAAGATAGTCTGGAAACATCTTCGACAGCTCATTGTTGCCAAAAGAAACCTCGTTCAAGATCCATAGTCTGGAGCTCAAGCCAAACGCCGCGTTGGGGTTCGTCGTCAGTCGTTACAGAGCCCGCTGATGTTGAGCAGATGCGGGATGCTTGTAGATCACTGCAAGGAAATCGTGGATAGTGATGGCCCTTATCTTGACGAATATCTTGTTGTTCTCAGCTAAATCCATGTGTATACTTCAAATTTTCAACGGGTGTTACTTTTTCCTCAACCTTTATTTAGACACTTTATTAAACCGTGTTTACTGGTATTTATTTCACTGTGCGAATCCCAGTACTTCTAGCATTCAATTCGTTTTTCGCCTTTCTTGAACGTCGTAGAACCGTGTGACTGAGTGAGTATCCATACAATCTCGAGGTCATCGTGGCTGTGGCATTTCATAGGACGTTATTGTTGACTGCCGGAGAGGGTTGAGGGGTGGAGCTTGCCTCCACGTATAGGAGCGAAGAGTGCCTAACATAATAAGTGATATGGCACCTTATATCAGACCCATCTTCCAGTCTGAGTGTGGTTCATTTTGTACATTGTGTTACGCTAGACCGGTGACAGCTCTCATAAAACTAATAAGGTGGAGTTTTAGAATGACCAAACTATTGTTTTCTTTTTTATTGGATTTTTGATGCATGCGAGATATTAATCGAGAAATCAGAAATGGTATGATATATACGTCTAAGCTCTGGCGAAAACGTTTCGCTGAAACGTTAGCCATTGATATTTGAAGAAAAGGAAATACCAACCTCGTGCAAGTTTGAATAAAGAAAAGGATTGTTCGTGAAAATTTTTGCATATCTTTAATCATGCCAAGGTTTAGAGATAGTCGCACTTTTGATTATATATATATATATATATTATATATATATATATATTATATATATAAACATCAAATCAACTTTTACAGATCAGAACGGTAACCAGCGACTACCACCAACTTGCTGCCTTTCCTTGCAGTTTCGAGTCACGCATATTTGATCCAGATGCTGGTTCATCATGTGAATGAGGTGTGTGTTTTCTCAGAAATATTCATCAAGCGCTCTCCTCAATTGAGGTTAAAAGCGATGATATGAAAAGTCAATGCACTAGTGAAATTGACTGGAATATTCCTTCATAGCGATACTTATCAGTCGGCTGTTCTGATCTGAAATCTTGCTCAAGAACAATATAATTTGACAATGTATTTTGACCCTTTCATGTGGTATGCTATGGGCATATAAGCGTAGGTAGAACTGCTTTCCTTTGCTCAAGAAAAACTAATGATAAATCAGATTTTCACAAGCTTACCATCCTATTAAATTTCAATGGGTGAATGTAAGGAAACGAAGACACTTTTTTGTATGTCGGCAACACGAGATTGTGGATTGTAGAAAGTGGCTGATCAATACTGTACAATACGGTACCGGCTTCCTTAAAGCCTGAAAAGGTAAGGTTGACGTGCCGTCTTCTCAGTCAAACACATTTGCAAGGCGGCTGAAAAACGGTCAGAAGCTTCTATTAAACACTCATTGCTTTGTCCTTTCGAAGCCCCTCAATCGTCCATTAGAGAGCAGCCACTCGTGTTCACGATACTTTTTTCTTCGTCGTTCTTGCTGCTCATTCTTTGGATTTTTGGAATTCATCCAAAAGCTTTCTTTGTAGTGCGTCATTTTAGATTCTTCCTAGAGAAGAACTACAGCCTCGTATGTGCTCATCAAGTACAACACTGAATTGATCGATCAGTGCCGAGTGGATTACGAAGTTGGTCCTAGAATTATCTTTCAAGAAGGTATTTATCATTTGAAAGGGCATCCCTTCTTTTCTATCAAATGAACTTACCAGGTCACTTCATGTGCCAAGAGATTTTTCTGAACCAGTATCAGTTTTGATTGGATATTTTTAGAAGTTTGTTGACAAATCTCAATTTCTAGCACACTGTTATCATGGGATCCAAAATCATGGAGAACGTTTGAGCTCAAAAATTTGAGTTGCCCGAAGAATTATCCGACTTTTGCAATGAATAATAACTTACTGCGCCTTACTATGTACCTACAAATCCTGTACTGTTTCGCAACATGATATGACCTAAATAGAGGAGCGATTGGAGACTAACTGACCGGAAACTTTGCTAAGAAGTCCTATTTTTTGCTTTTTCTAAGTAAAATAAAACTTATTGCCACTAAATGCTGGAAGATTGAAATAACTATGGAAAGTCAGTGTCCTCTTAGGTGACCGAAACAGTGCACGGCCTTCTATATGATAGCTAGGAGTTTTTGTGATTAACTTGAAATGCTGCATTCATGGATAGGAGCGATTTCAGAATATCGAAATCTCGCTAACGTCACCATTGTCAAGTGGGGAAGGGGGTGGTTATTCTCACCATAATTGACGATGTCACCAATCACGAAGCTTGTCAGTCCGTCCCGGAACTTGCGAACTTCGGGTCATAGAATAATGATTATGACTCCATGATCGCATATTACATGAAGTACATCCGTTCAAGGTTTGTTCGCCATGAAGATGAGGTTTCTTGCAAGGATTATAAGAAAATTACCAATAATTGGCTCTATCATTCCAGTCAAAAGAAGGTTCATGTGAACTCCCTACTATGAGAGCTGAAAGACTACCAGCCTTCTGTATTAACTTTGAAAGAAGACTGTTGCAGCTCTATCAATTGCTTCAACTAGGTTAGTTCCTACTTTTCATTAAATCTAGTCTCGGCATGTAAAGCGCTTATTTCAGACGAAACGAAATTTTTCCAGCATAAAAAAATGGACAAGAAATGTCGACATTTTTGACATGAAGTAAATCGTTGTATCAGTTGTGGTTTGGTTGAGTAATCGTTCTAGTGATCCATCTTCACAAGTTTTTTTTCACTTTGCACACTCCAATACTTATGGCATTCAATTTGTGAATTTTCGTCTTCTTCTCGAACGCCTTAGATTACTGGTAATGCCTCGTCTCCTTCTCCTTGCAATATCGAGATAGCCTGGCTGTGGTTTCTTATAGGAGGTTCGTTGTTGATTGCGGAGAGTGTCGTGGGTGGGTTTAGCCTGTGCGCCGGGACGAGCGTCACAACCACTCGACCACGACGCCCCTATCTAGCACTTAAAAAACACTGCGCTTTTTTGCTCATACGTGGTTTAATTGTTAAACTTTAAGGATTTCGATGGTACAGAATGTGGCCACTTGCTCAAGCGACGAGTTTACACAATTCTCTGCAGCTTTGAATGCTAATAAGGAACGATATATATGAGTTCCGTTGGACGAGATGCTGAGCTTGCTGCTTGAAATGTTTCATTTGCAATACCCCATTCCCAACAAGTTCGTTTTTATAGCCTCATATTTTCACTGATCTGTTACCGTTATATGTATAAGTTAGGTTTTTTGTTATATTACTTGATTAGAATATTTGAATACTTGAGGAATTCTTTATTCGGATTTTCTCACAATATAGCCTGTGAATCTCTGATTCCTCGTTTTAAACGTGATATGAGCTTGAAAATGTTCCAAGGGTGTTTATTGATTATTATAATGTGGAGCACTGAGCTGCAACATTTATTGTAGACAACATTTTCCATAGTATAACGAATCTTGTATATCCCTTCCGAGGTCGAATTTACTCAATATCACTAATACGTCTTGCCATATGTAATTATCGCTTATTTTCGACTCATTTTGCACACCTTCAAATTTCTATATCGATGTCATTGTACTCCATTTATTCATCTGTCTAACTCTGCTTTGCCATTGATGAAATCCTATTACAACGATAAACAGTATAATCCAAATCCGCGATGTCTGATTCAGAAGCAACTACTTAAAGTACTGCGCGTTAGTCTAATCTACGCTGAGGCATTAGATGTTTCGGAAAATAATCCGTACACAGAGAGGGCTGGTACAAAATCTTGCTGTTGTTTTCATGTCAAAAAGTGCAGACCACGGTAGCTAAAATACCGATTTTGCTGTATTGTTTACCCTTTCAGAAAAGAGTATGTCCGTTTGGATGTATGATATTCTGGAGGCCTTTCTCGACAGAAAAAAACTGTCAAACTTCAGTAATCATACGGAAGCTCAAATCTCGGCGATTTCAGTACTTTGTTTTTTTTATGAAAGCCTTTTCGTTTTGCGTTGTAGTACAAAAATAATATTGTTTCAAACTCAGTTTGCTTTGTTTGCTCGTCTGATGACTGTAGGTGGCTTTTGGTTGAATCATTTGGAAAAAAATGATAGCCCACATCTCCATAATTCTACACTGAAATTCGTTTGATAAAAGTTATACAAAGAGCGCTATTAACTAACGAAAATAACCTGTCTCGCGCCTGTAGCGCTTTCCTTTGGCTGTGAAGCAAAAAAATAGTTTATACCTATAGAATAATAGAAAAAAGTCTTTTTACAATTCTAGTTTGAAAGGTTCCAAAATAACAGAGGAAAAATTCCTAAATAACTAGAAAATGCGCACCTCTCGAATGACGCGTGCCTTCAAGAAGCAACTGAGATCACTGTGCAAACGTCAGTCGAGAGGGCTGTGACTGGAAAAAAAAATTCCAGGTTTTTCTACTGGAGTGCAAGAGGTTCATTCTACATTCCTATGGGTCCAGTTTTGGTGTCACATTACCAAATCAACACGGTGCAATGTTCAAGAGACGGGCTTACTATTCCAAGTGCAAAAACATGATTTCCTTTAATAATAGCAACACTTTATGCAAGTTTTTTCAGCAACTAATTTTAACATTGAAATCATCAAAATTTGAGTCTTCAAATGATTTCCAATAATTCAGCGAAAACCACCCGCAGACCGCAGTCGGGCAATTAGAGCAAGCTGAGTGTGAACATAACATTTTTTGCTGCTACAATGCAGTAAGAAAGTTTTCATTTACCAAACAAATTCCTGAAATTGTCGTAAATTAAGTTTTGTAGACTTGTTTTACTTTTTGTGGGCGATGATAGCTCTGCACTCCACAGCAAATGAAGTTTTTAATTCTCAACAGTGGCGCGCGCTAATCATTGCACTACCGGTGCTCGTTGTGCCGTCACTCTGCGTCACAATGTCTATAAAAATAGATGTGTAAGTAACTAACCGTCAATTGTTCGATCTGACAAATCGATATCGGCATTGAAGCCGGTCGTGCTGACAGATATTGGATTAAATATTAACTAGAATAATTTTGAGTAAGGATCTCATCCAAGACTTATTTTTAAGATACTTTCAGAACAAGTGAGCCTTATTTTTACTAAAAAAAAAAACTTTTATAGAAGCTTCTCCAGTCACATTTCACCTTTCTGTGACGTTTACATATCTCTAACATAAGAGCTCTACTATAGTATAGTATCAATAAACCCACTGTGAAGTCCAAGCCAAAGGCTGACTGCTCCCATTATGAAAGGTAATTTTTTTCATTGCTGCACCGCAATAAAAAATGTGAATTCTTCTTGGCTGCTACGGCGCACGAAGATGGCTTTTTTTGATAGAATAATTTTATACCTTTACTTCAAGCGCTTTATTAAGACCACGCTCTAATTACAATAGATCCTTTCATTATTATTTGAGCCAACTTGTTATGCTGTCTGGTAAGAGCTCTTGTACAGCCCGATACACGTGCTTCGTCCTTACAGACTCGTCAGTCGGGTAGAACCCGTCGTCTTTCGATATTTTTATAGTCAGTTCTCTCGAGAGCTCTGCTCCCTTACAGAGAGTTATCAAAAACGAGCGTTTTACACTTTATGTCAAGTGAAATTTTTACCTAACACAGAGTGTTTTTGCATTCGATTGCTCATTGGCTGGTATTATTATCATATTACACCTTTATTTCGAGTGCTTTATTAAGACCACGCTTAAATTTCAACAATCCTTTCATCATCATTTGAGCCAACATGTCATGTGTCTATCATTGAAACACCGAATGTAAAACATAATTTTCTTTTCGCTTTCAGCGCACTATGACGACCTTTTCTGTAATCACTGGAATCATTGAAACTAAAGCTATGGAATGATTACGAGTAGTGTAAAGAGAATGCTCTCTCTGGCGAGGTGTAAAACACAAATGTTTTCTCCTTCTACAGCGCTACCAAAAGAGCTTTTCTCAAAAAAAAGCACATTTTTGAGTTCTTTGACACTTGTGCTATCGAAAGAGTGCTAGAACTCTAAGGAAGGAGTTCTGTCCAGCGGAATACAAGCGAGGCAAGAAAAAACGCGTGGCCGTATGAAACATAATTTTATTTTGAATTGAGCTTTCAAATGATTACTAGTACTCCTGTGAAAAAATTCTTGTCCAGCGAATGAGGTCAAATAATCATTCGCCCCCGTCTAACAGAAAAGTACATTTTCTAGTGTGAATTGATCAGATAAACTCAAAACTATGTGAAGTCTAAATCATTCCTTTGTTTCTACTGCCTTTCAAAGCAGCGGCATCATGTTGATATAGGCGGTGATAACTCACGTTCAACACACCAAATCATTCCTTGTCTCTACTGCCTTAAAGCAGCGGATCATGTTGATATGGCGGTGATGAACTCACGTTTCAACCACACCGGAGTACCCTGATATGGATGGAATGCGGCTTCAACTGCCGCCTTGTGTCGAATGTTTTGCATAGCATTCAGTACTCTTACATCAATGTTTTTTCGCTTGGGTAATTGAATAGATCACCTTAATAAATCAATAAAACTATCAAGTGCTTTCGTTTATCGAGTGTCGTTACTCATTCACCCAAATAGAACTAATTTCAACGGATGACCTCTTCAAAGTAGCGACAATGGAATGCTTCTGAGCCTGCCCACTCATTGCGCTGTCACAAATAGGGAAATGTCTAGCATTTCCAGCGGTAGGCAAACTACAAGAATGGTATATCGAAAATAGTTTCCATCCTGGAAGATTGCCACTCCTAAGGAGCTGTACCATAATATTACGATAAATATCAGATAAATGAAAATCTTACACTAAAGTTATTATATTAAGTCATCTAGGCGCCTGAGAAAAAGAATTATTTGCTATTCTTATCGGATCCGTTAACTATAATCAAGCGACCTGCACTGTTTTTCAACGACATGCTGGAGCTTTATCAGCTCGTAAACCCTACTAAAAATTATCAACTTTCAAATGAGAGCCTTGAAAGACCACCATTCGCTAAAATACCATCACGATGACGAATCTTCCAGCAAACACAATATAAAAGCCAACGTTACGCCTCTCCATACGCTTATATCTATTATTTCCTACTTTTTCCTACTCATATTTCCATAAAGCCACGTTTGCTAGGGCTGGTATCCTCGTGAGCATTTCCAGAAGAAATGACTTCTATACTAGCAAGAAGTAGTGCTTCGTTCATAGAGACTTCTTAAATGACAGGCTGAGAAATTACTAGACCATTTTATAGATATTGAAACTAATGATTCAAAAAATCTACTTATAAAAATTCTGACGGAAGAAAAACCACGTCTCCATCTCAAGAAACATAGTATGTTCATAACAACAATGGATTGAAAAATCTGAAAACTCTAAGAATAGAATAAAAATGCAAACGCTGATTAACATATTGCTATAAAGCTGTACATTAATGTAGAGAAGATATTCCATGAAACTGAGAAACAGAATGTTTGCAATAGAAATGAAAATTTTGTCGACGATGAACTGGAGCACAAGCATGAAATCAAAAGTCTCATGAATTAATATTCCCATCTTTCACTGATTCATCGAGTTTGAAGTATGCTGAGATGAAAGGCCTTATCTTTCAGCAATGAAGACCGTACTCGTTCTCGCAACGCTTGTGGCCGCACTTTATGGCAAAGTGTACAAGATGGAAGCCCGTTCGGCAGGATCATTGATAGCTCGACTCATCAAGTAAGCTCTACAAGCATGCTTGCAAAACAGTTGTTCAGAACGACTCCGAGTTTATAAGAAAACGTAGCTTAGCATCAGATTTACAACAGCAGCTAGCAACGGGTTTCACACGAAAAGCCTTTACTAGAAGATAAAAATCCGCATATTCGCCACCTTTTTGAAGGTATTGACCACTCTTCTATCGCACTAAAAAGTAGCGGTGTTTCTGTAACTACACCAAATAGTATAAAAAGTCTTGCATACAAACAACGCTGGACACCACAGAGAAATAATAGAATAATTTATAACTAGTTGAACATTTGCCAGCAAACTGAAACATTCTGCCAGCGTGACCTCTATGAAACTGTATAATTTGGAGAAAGTAATCTAAAGACTTACTTTACACTTTTGATCTTTTATAGTCGTATGATGTCACATAAATAAATCTAAGAATGTTGAGCGGTATGCAAAGCGCTTGACATCAGGTGGAAGTTAAACCCGTGATTACCCATAACAGGAGCAATAAAAGTTTGTAAAGTTTTCAATTTCATGATGCTATTAGTAGAGTAGAGCTCCTGAGAGAACTGACTATAGAAATATCGAAAGACGACGGGTTCTGCCAACTGACGAGTCTGTAGGGACGAATCACGTGTATCGGGCCGTGCAAGAGCCACAGTCCTTACCAGACCACATGACAAGTTGGCTCAAATAATAATGAAAGGAGATTACTAGCAGAAGCAATTTTTTCTTATTGAGGGATAATCTCTATCACAACTATCCTGGAGGAACGAAATTCTCGTCGTGCTCAAATAAAGAAGGATTCAGAACCGATCATGGACTACTATGACGACTTTTACACTGGAAACATCACTGTCGGAACACCCGGTGAGTACTATCAGTATAGTGGTTTCGAAGACGTCGCTATTAATCATCTAATGACAGAAATGAATGAAAGTCACACTTAGAATTTTTACTAGAACGGTTGAAGGAAGTTGAAATAAATTTTCTCCACTTTCATTAATTTCGTAGAAAAACGAGAGAGTAAATGTAAAAACGACATGGGTGCGGAGTTTAGAGAAAAGGCCTTAGTAACATCATCCTATTCTACACGTTAAAAGACATCAAAGGAATTTACGCTTAATTCTATCTCCTTATTTCACTAAAAACGATGCTCAAATCAGTAGAGTAACTACTGGTTACTCATGCGCGGTCATTCTCACTACCTTAGCTATTGGTGTACTCATACACAAAGACGTTTCATCACCTTACTTATGTTTATAGGTAAACTTGTTGAGAGACAATCAGAAGGCTTCAGGAAAATTGCTAATCATCCACATTCCTTAATTATTATTTTAACTTATCACTATGTCAATTACCGAGTATATTTCGTCAAACTCACTATGCTGGTTCATTTTAGGCCAGACCTTTGCTCTAGTGCTCGACACCGGATCGTCAAACCTCTGGGTGATTGACTCCAGTTGCAACTCGGAGGCGTGCGATGGCTATCTTGGCAGCGTTTATACTAGACGCAAATTTAACACAACAGCTTCGTCAACATTCTCCGCGGAAAACCGCACGATCGGTATCCTATACGGTTCTGGAGCTTGCTATGGACACCTGGCAATGGATACCGTCTCTTTTGCAGGTAAGCACATTGTGTTCCCCATTTGCCACAAGAATCAGCAAGCTGTTTATGATAAGTCAGTTTTCATCTGATAACTTGCAGGAATAGCATTTCAGCAGACACAATTATCACCTCATCAAATATATAGTACTCTTTTCCGCATTAGATGAAAACCAAAAAAAAATAAATGTTTACTTCCTTGTCAAGTAATGCAACTTCGCTACAGATATATTCAAGAAAATGAAAGCACAAAAATAGATGTTAAAGTAAGGATTATACTTTACCTTTGTTTGCTGAACTGCGAAGAGTGCGTGCAATGCAACTGTCGCTGCGGAATATTGGGTGTTCATATCAGTGTTGTAAACATGGCATCTTTCACACTGTGTGCACTTTCCATTAGTCTTTCACTCAAGTTTTTTGTCTATGACGCCTCCAACCAGACTTTATTGGATCACTTACATCAGTTTTAGTGTCCGTGTTCATTGATAGACAAACTTGCAAAGTGATTAGGCGCCGCATGATTTTTCTCGCATTTCGAAACTTCAGCAATTAATTTACTGTTCATTTGAATTGAACAGTCAGTTAACAATATAAACACCAATATGATTCACCATGGTGATGAATGGACAAAGACTGGATGCCATCGTTTCGGAAGAACTGGGATAGTAATCAAACAAGTAGGCCACTTTTGCACTGGTTGTAGTCTTTGGATTTTTCTTCTCGCAGATGATGCTTGAAAGCGCAAAAGAGATGGTATTTCGATGGAGCAATATCAGAGCTGGACGGTAAATGTGGTACCGACGCCTTGCCCTCTTTCTTCAATAATCTGACGAATCGACTTAGCATTGTGAGGTGATCGGTCAATGCATGAGGTGTCCATCGAGACATCATTTGGTGGTAGCCCCCATTCATATAGCAAGCAATGGTGCTACGGCCGCATCCAAGTGTGTGCTAGAATCTTCCCCAACATACCAAAGCCTTTTGAGACGATACAAAAATTGAACAAGTGAGCAAAACAATAATGCGTGAGTAATATGAGATAACCCCATAATAGCAGATTAACATGGGTGTACCGCAGTGCTTATAGGCGTTCTGCAATACACGTTGATTCAATTTCGATCAAATTTCATACCAAGGAAGAGTCCTATCATTATATCTGATTCTCACTGCGAAATGTAGTAGACAGCGCACAGTTGATGGCGGAGGCACGTTTTTTTATTAGGGTAAATGTGCCCTACAATATATATACTTGGAGATGGGTCGAACTTTGGTGCTCTGATAACACTATATAGGCCAAAATGCGTCTACTCATCTGAGCGACGCTGCTTGGAGTCAAAAACATAGAGAATGCTTAAGAGAATTCTCAATACCAAGCACGTTATCTTGTGTCGTTCATTAAGTGATTTTGGAAAGTAGCACAATATTACAGATTTGGTAATCGAACAGCAAGAAATTCTCAATGCTGAAGAAATCTCCTTTGGTTTGGCTACATGCCACTTGATGGCATCTTTGGGCTTGGTTGGCCAGCGCTTTCTGTGGGAAATGTGAATCCAGATAATACAAGAATATGCCTATTTATAACAAACGAATTTGAGTGCAAAGTTAATTGGTTGTTTTAGGTCACTCCGCCTATGCAGAACCTTCTTCCTACCCTTGACGCTCCCTTATTTACCGTTTGGTTAGACAGAAAGGTGGGTTTGCATGGAGATTCCAAAAATTTTTTCTTAATGTCTAAACCGTCAATACATTCGTGATCTAAAAGGCAAACTTGGTAGCTGTGATTCTTTTAATACAAGAATAGTTTTTGGATTGAAAAAGATTTTAAGAAGCTTGTTTTGGAGGTTGAAGGGGGGTTAGGAAGGAGCCTTAGGGGGGGGGGGGAGTGATACGTTTCTGCCTTTTTTTTTTTGACGTTTGCGCATGCGGCCTTTGATGGATTATAGGTACGCTCTTTAATTCGTATGCATATGCTGATCCTCCGTTCCGGCCGTCCGTACTTTGCTTGCGTCTTCGACGCTCTTGACTGCTCTGTTCCTCTGACTGTTTCCATTTATTCTATTGCTCGCTTTATCTCTCTCCTGTTATCTTTTAGGTTATTCGGATGTTCTTCGCGTTGTCAATATGTTGCTAGA
>JAHQIW010005402.1:0-14545 GCA_019055375.1 Parelaphostrongylus tenuis
ATTAGAAATCTTGTAGTAACTTCAGATTTTTCTGTTCCTCAAGAAACTAATAGAAGCGTTCTTGGACTTCAACAGTGAGGAATTTTGAATGTCCGCCATATATTTCAGCGATAACGGCAACCAGCTCAAGTGAGCTGCACGTCATCGTGCAATCGCGGTGAGCGTCATTTGAAACATGGCGCCAAGGCATTAGATACCTTGTGGCAACTTTCGAATTCCGCTCTGTCTCACAAGGCTAGTGAAAAATTCTCATTTTTTGTGGATTTTTACGTTAAGTTTTTGAATGTCCATTCTGTATTTTAGTGATAACGCCAACCCTCGTCAAGCGAGCTACACGTAATCTTCAGTCAGCACCGGTGAGCATTAATTTTTTGACGTGTTATAGATTCTAAGTAACCTTTTGGCTAGAAGGTTTCTTGGTCACGCTACTTATCCGTACATTTAGTGGTCTCATTAATTCCTCATAATTATCGAGTTCATACTTCATGTCTTCTTTCCCTATTCTGAGAACTTGTTTTAAGCGTTTCCTTGTTTCTGTATCTGTTCTCGTAATCCCGTCATTCATAATGTAGCTGGTACAAACACCAGTTAAAATCCATTCCTCGCTTCATACACCAAAATAATCACTTCCTGAAGAGATGGAATGATCACATGTTTCCTATCTGAAATGTCTTAAGCCTTTCAATTTTCATTAACTATTCCCGGAGTAGTTTCTATTTCCTTATTAATATTAATTCTCTGCATTGACTATTACCTGTCGGTTATCGTTATCTCAAACGAATCTCTTCAGACATTTAGCCAGGACTTTCACATGAACTTATACTGTAAGTTATACTCAAATACGATAACATTGCTTCCAAATAAACAATAATGCAAGCTCCTTTGTTGCATTTTCACGGTAGCGTGTGTTTTGCAACCTTCCATGCTCGTTGCTATCGGTTGTCTTCACTAATCCTTATGCTCATACTTGTAGTCTACGAAACGACTTGTGTTTTCCATTAAATAGACTGTTTATCATCGGTTCTCATGCGAGGTAGGGGTTCAGAGTAGGTTGATTCCGTTGTCCTTCCAGTGTTCCATTTCGCAGTACAACTCCGTATCTGCTCGCATAACTACAAACTACCAGCTTGATTAAAAACTTTGTTTTCATCATCGCTACAAACAGCTATAACCAAGCGTGAGCTGTTCTACTAGAAGGTCCCACGAGGCAAACTCGTAAGAAATCGAGCTTTCTACATCGAGTTAGTAACTTTCTATGCTAACTAACCTAAAACTTTCAACCGAGCAGCCATCACATAAGTGGTATGATAATGGCGTATCAATGGCCGTTTCGGCGTTTTGCAGGCCTCATCAGTACCTCATGCCCTGCGGCTCGCTTTTGCTAAAATAGGTCATCCCATAAGTTTTGGCATTAGAGTATTGAACACCAAATTCATTGGGTACGAGTAAATAATATTACATGATTTTGGTACCGTTCAACTGCGCATTTCCTTTGCAAATTTTTGAAAACATAGGAGAGGGGGGATGGGGAGAGGGGAGGCAGGGGAATTAGTGAAACGTAGTAATGACGCGACTGATCGTTACTGCCTCGGTTGTGTCAGCCATGAGAGCCATAACATGTGAAAAGTGGCAATTTGGTGATATGGTCAAGTGTGCCAAAATTAGTAAAAAGTCGGAATTTGCGAATTTCAAGCGTAGATAAAAATCCCCACTGTAAGTCCTTGGTTTTGTCTGCCCCGGTTGACTTGCTCGGCATGCCCTCTGCCGTCTATCCAATCGTCGTAAAGACATCCGAAAGCTCTACAATACCTTAGAAACACGACTTTCTGTTCTCTTCGAAACAATGAAATTCGCAATTTTGAGCCGGTTTTGCCTAGTCCCTGGCTTGAGTCCAGTGAGCGGACAAAGCTTCGGACGTCGGCTAGTCCCTTCACGGAAAAGTAATGACCTTTAACTTTCGCCTCGGGAAGCTGTCCTGACGATTTGAAAAGCCGCCGAATAAGTAGATAGAGAAACAATGTTTATTAATATGTAATTTCCTTCATTAACAATAACATTTTTCATTGTTTGAGTAATTTGTGAATACCATCTTAGGAAATTTCGATAAGTGATTTTGGTAGATTTTTGAATTTGCCAATTTGCAATTTGGATTTAGTAATTTCAAGCGCTAATTTGGCGGTACAATGCTGAGAGAGTAAGGCGGATGAGGTGAAATCTAAAAACTTCCACCTAAGCTCGTTTATGACGTTTTTGATCGGTTTGCATGAGATTAAACGTTATTACGCAGCAAAACCACTTTGTCGTGTCCTGCGATCCATTCCGATCGTTTTGTCTGCAACGCGTGGTTTAATTTGGGTAATTGTTGTTGATAAAGTGTCGCGTTAACAGTGTATCGGGCTGTACGAGAGCCCATAACAGACCATGTGACATGTTGGCTCAAATAATAATTGTTGCATACTTTGCGTTAACCGTTTCACGTGCTATTCAAAGAGGTCTTGGTAATGGACTCTTTTTTTTTTGATCCTATCAAATTTGCTACAAAACCTTTCCGTGAAAATTTTCTTTTGCAGTCGATTTCGCCGGTTGTCCGAGGTAGGTCCACGATCGTTTTCGCTTTGAATTATCAAACCACATCTACTTTTCGTCTCCGGTTGCTATGCGATACAAAAAAATCTCCCTTGTCGTCGGCGGCGGTTTTTCTTTAGATTAAACATGAAAAGTGAACTTGCCGCAGATGCAGTTCTTCGACTGCAAAAGTCGTCATCTTCAAAGTCCTATAGAACCGTTACATAAAATATTTTGCGCATAAAACATATATATATATATATATATATATATATATATATATATATAGTCAGCTTTTTATTCTAACAAAAAAGAATGCAAGTAAGACGCACAATTGAAGGATTCCAGAATCATGCAATTTTAATGACTTTTGGTTAATAAGTTTAGTGTTCATTGCTGTAATGCTAAATCTACGGAACAATCTAATAAACTGTTATGAGAGATTGTGCAAGAGAAATAGGTGCTAATAGCATATTTGACGGCACTTTTTTTCCTATTATGACGAATCAAAGTCAAAAAAAAGTATAGAGCTATTGGCGTAGATCACTCCTTAAGGGGCACACCATGCATTCGTCTTTACGAAGTCTCGTTTAAAGTGATTCATTTGCCTGTCTGGCCTTTACAATTACCTCGAAGGTTTACCAATGTATAAATTCATTGCTGTTATCCTACCGGCTCGGAGAAAGATATGATGTGCAACGAATCGCCATTACGAGGAGGAGCACCCATTCGGCTAACTCTGAGATAAACAGCAGCTTTTCGTGTCCACTGGCTTCATAACCTTTTCGTTGAACGTAGGAGGTTATTAACATCATGAGGAGTACGGGGGAGGGGGCGGTAGAAGGCAAGCTCGCAATGATGAGTGAAACTGGGTTTATTGCCGATATGTGCTTATCAGACAGAACCCATTGGAGATTGGTTGCTACTAGTAAGGATAGTTTATATCGAAAAAAGAGTGGTAGCAAAGCGATAAATTCGATAGTGTAGCGGTAGCGTGCGCTCCCCGTATGGGTGAAATGCGGGTTCAGATACCGTCTGAAATCAGATGTTATGCAAACCATTCAGCAACCTTGTGTGATTCGTCATTAACGTGTTTCTTATTGAAGAACTAGCACGAAACTTTTCGTTGATGCGGTTCATTCCTCAACCTTTATCCCAGTCGATTCGTGTTGATGCGACGGAGAGCAGTGTCGAAAGGAGATTAGCTACTTTGGAAAACGTGACGTAGATCATTGTGAATCGCAAGGATTAAGGCAAAACCGGCGTCGAGAACGATAGTCATAATAAGATAGGTTCATCGAAACCTCAGCTGAGCTCATCAATTCAAACAGAATAGTGCACCGGTTCACTTAATCCGGGAGAAAGACGCCAAAGAATTGCGTATCAACGAAATTTCACGTTGGAAGAAGAATTCAAGACTGGTCGAGCGGTTAATGATGCAGGCTATCAGAAAGCAAGGTGTCGCTTCGATCTTCTCCTTCAACACTTTTGCAGTCAAACAACGAGAGCCTTAAGTAGTCTCAGCTCGGCTATTTCCACGACTACTAGGTGATTCGTTGACTAACATTCTACGACATTCATGAAGAAGACGAATCTCAAGCATCAGACGAAAAACGTGAAATGTGTGGAGAGATCTATGTAGAAGGACGAATAGGATAAAACGAATTAAATCCAGGAAATGCTGGGTTCTGCAGCGCATTGAAAATGTAATGATAAGCCGTGTAAACTAAATGGATGAAAAAAAACCAAATAAATACGAAAACATGATACATTTGAAATATTTCTTTGTTCTATCCCCGTCTCTCTTCGGCAGTCGAGAACAACGTCCTACGGAACGCCACAGCTAGGCTATTTTGAGATTGAAAGAAGACTCGCTCAACCAGTATACTACGCTTCTAATGAAGAAGACGAAAAGCGAATTGAATTGTAAAAGTACTGGAATCCGCACTGTAGAAAAACTCTGTGATGACGGATCAGCTATAGTAAAGTAAAGTAAGAAGTAACTAGCGTAGGCTTTTCGTTTTATCATTCTTTTAACGTGTCTAGCTTTATTCACATTTTAGACGGCTGTTCACATTGTTCTTTCCAGATAAACGAAACCTAGTACATCGACCTTGCGTTTACTCGGTCGCTACATAAAGGTCACATTAAAGTGACTTCACAGTTGCTAGAAGATGTGTTTGCCAATATATAGTAAGTGATGTACATTTTACGAGGCAACTGATTGTGAAAAATTGTTATTTGGACACAAGGGGGCCAATTTTATGCAATCTGTGGGGATTTTTCTAATCCTACGTACTGTTAGAAGATTCATGCCAAAAGTGACTATTTCGATGTGGGTTTATTGTACCATTACATCACAACTTAATACACCTTTTGTGAATTTTGAAGAGCTAACCTTGTAGCGCCGTCGTGTCTGGAAAGGAAGACGTGAAAATCATGGTTGCTTACTTTTTTATACGCGTTGATGACGAGACTGGTGGAGAATCAGATGCGAGTATTGCGAAAAACGTGAGAACCGATGATAGTGACTCTGGATTTGATAGCTTGGATTATACACAACAAGGCACTTCGAATGCCAAGACTGCCGTGGGAGAGTGTTTGACGAGTGTGCAATCACCCATCATGCTACCATTTGATGGGCACTCCACAAGTGTTCAAGGAGGCGTCGGCCTGTGTTGTCGGATTCATTCGAACTTCATCAGATGTTCCAGCGAGTGCTTGGCAGCTGATAGTGCAGCAAGCGAATGTCTACGGCACGAAGGAGAACAATTAGTGGGAAAACGACTCATGATGAGATGAAGCGTTTCGTACCTTCCATGTGCAAATAGGTGTTGCGAGATTACCACATGTGAAAGATCATTGTAGTAGCCATTCATCTGGAAATCCTTTAAAAAATTAGAGCCCGTTGTCATGCCAGTGAATGAATTTTCCGCATCAGAGTACCGTCGACATTATTAAGTGGATCTGAAAGTTGGCAGAGGAGGAGGTTGTTGCATGAGCTCGATACAAAGCTAAGTGAGTACGTACGAGGTGTAGTCAATGTAAGAACTTTGTTTGCTTAGAATGTTCCAGTTCTTCCCGTCAAAAATGTGGGCTGAACGTTCTAGACTCTGGAAAATAGGATTGTTGAGAATGAGTCGGAATTTCATATTGTATATTGTGTAGGCAACGATAATTACTAATCAATTATTCTAGGAAAAAGAATAAATTCTTGATTGGCATCACTATAGGGTAAACTTATGTTGTGCGATGTTGACTGAATAAGATATTGATTGCTGGAATAATATTTTTAGTAAAACGTTCGATAAATGAGTGGCCTTATGAATGGTATAGATTAAGAAAAAAAGTATCTTTTCATGAAAGTGCTCTCCACAAAAATAAACTCGCACTCTTTTCACACTTACTCCGCTCCATAGTGAAAGCTTCCTTTGTAAATTTTTTCAGAAAGTCCGTCGCTGAAAAGAAGGTGTTTCAGAACTGCATTTTCCAGGACAAGCGATGAACATGTACTATAAGGGCTGAAGGTGAGCTCTTTTCACATTGATGTGATTTTTCATAGAAAAATTGGGATTTTGAGAGTAAGGAATTGTTTTTATCAAATAAAAATACCTTTAAGTCTGAGCGATGTAAAAAGCTTGGCGTCAGGCGGGTCTCGAACTCACATTTAAGCTTTTGCGGAAGGCGTGTTCAACTTGCTGCACTATCTTCGAACGTTTTGTTACCACTTTTTCTACTTTATACCGCAAAATGCTTTATTAAGGTTTTCGTTGTAATAGTTCTTCTTTTAATAGTGATGAAATGCCTTTAACATATAAATTACCCATATTAGTGCCGTAAAAATCGTTAGGAATTTCAAGCGATTGCTTGTTAATGTGAGCATGAGATTTGATCCTTTTATTCTAAAGTGCTCCACGGAGACATTTCGAAGAACCAATTCCAGCTTCAAGATTGTTGAAATTTGAGTTGCCGAGAGTCTGTTAGAAGTTCATCAAGAAGCCTTCTAAGAATTTTCGGCAGAAGAAAAAAAAGTAAACCGAGTGTGTTGCATGATACTAAGGTTGCTTCTATGATGCACTGAGAGAGATGATATTGCGTGGGTATGAGCTATCGCGTAGTTGCCAAAAGTCTTGGATAAGTTTTTACCAGCTTGAAAGGTTTTTGAAAAGTCGTCGTGTGCCAGCGCAAGTATACCATTACTCAAACGGGTTATCAACTGCACTGATATTCAGTGAATAACTATGATCAATATGGATTTAGATTGATAGGCGGGTCAATGGGAAGGAGCAGAAAAAACTCCAATCAGTGAATTATTTTTTCGTTACTTGAAAAAAGGCTTTTACTAACCATATCTGGACCACATTATGCTATTTCTCCGTTATCTTTTAAAAAGTGCTCGGAGTATTTCTTGAACAGACCGCACTAGATATCCGTAGGGTAGATGTGTGATTATCCGTAGAGTAGATATGTGATACAGACAGCTCAAGGGCAAACAACAAAAATGATTGTTAAATTTCATAGAGACAGGTGATTCTTATTTTATACCATTGCAGCTTGCCGACCGGTTCTAAGCGAAGAGTTTCAGTGGAGCCTCCAGACGAGATGTTAGTTGATTCTTAACTTTTCAAAAATGAATAAATGTCATTTGTGGAGAACAAATGTCAAGAATTTTCACACGACTGCGCATGAACTAAGTTCGTAATGATTTCTCTCTTAGAATAACATTTTTACATCTTCTTTTTTATGAGAGAAAATAATTCGAGTACATTGATTACAGTTATTCGTATTCGTCTTATAAGTCATCAATGTCAAAATCTTCTTCACACATAAAACCCTTATAATGCTAATCACATTTTTATAGTGATTTGCTGCTTTAGGCGATCTATTCTACGATATCGATATCGTAGTCAGCTGGGAGAGAGCGCATTGATATTTCGAAAACCGACTTTCTTTATAGCGTCACCTATCAAAAATAGTTGGTTCATATTTTTGTAAATGCCACTAAGTCTAGTTGCGCTTTATGTTTGCTAATAATGATGCCAACTACTGCAGGATGGATTCTCCGAGGAGAATAAATTACCGGAGAATCAGTGCCAACACCAGCCAATCGTACAGAAAGTTCCCATGGTGAGCTTCTTCACTTGAGCGGTGCAACACCTAAAACTGGCTGTGACAACAAAGGACTGAACTCATCGGCTTTGAAGAAGACGAAAATGTCAAATGTGAGCCGAATAAAGGTTTTAGCACGAGTTTTATGCAAGTTTGATTACATTGAGACTTATTGCTTTTTCTCAAAGAGATCAAATGAAAGTCGTCTTGTTAGCCAATCGTCTATCTCGCCTGAAATAAATAATAACAGATAGGTGATTTGCGTGCAGTCACGCACAAATCTTGGTACTATGTCGCCTCAGTGCAATTTTCGTGCTGCAAAATATCTTCTGAAACTTGCATATTCAACAAAAAGTCTTCGAAATGGCTTTAGTTGTTCTCCATTTTCGTGCGGCTCTTCGATGGTTTTCCGAAATTTCACTCTTTTTCTCACTACTACTTTTATATGAAATGCTTTCAACATGGAGCGGTATTGTGCTATAGTTTTTACGTTTACCATTTTACTCTATATACCTAGTTATCCTGCATATATATCACAATTCACATAGTCCAAATTCAACATCACCTAACCTCCGACATCACCTCGGCAACGCCCTTGAGATTGATGTAGCTTGATTAGGCGTCGTCTCTTCTTCTAAGTCACTTTATTACGACAGAGACTCCTTTCTCTGCCGATCAACAGAGAACGAAGTATGAAGTAGAGAAAGCACTAATATCGACTTTTCTACTACAGCAGAGTCGCTTTCGATTAACGTCGCCCTCTCCTCATCGTGGAAGAAGTTCTAGACTCTTAAGTGCAATGTTTATCAGGGTTTTATTCCGACAAGACTCGGACAGCTGAAATAAATTAAGGCACATTTACGAGCAATGTTGCTAAGTGCAAGACTTTATCACGATTAATCTCTTCTAGGGCGACAACCATGAAGCATTTCTACCATGCGAAACGGCTTTTAACCGCCATAACGGATGCGCGGGAAGTAAGCAGCCATTTTTCACCGAATCAATCGCGTCATCTTATCGATCCTATAATGAGACATTTAGGATGAGCGGGACTTTTCAATTTCATGATCAGCAGCATCAGAAGAAGATGTTGGAAAATGAACGAGACGGTCTGAAAGAGAAATTAGCAGATTTTGAACCTAAGAAATTCTGTGCGGAAGAACATGCTTCTAGTAATGTCCAATTTTGAATTCAATTAATAAAATTAATTTGCATCAATTTAGTTTCGCAATCGAACAACGAACGCCTTGGGTGTGTCTTAGATCGGCTATCTCCACGACTATTAGGTGATTCGCCTCGACTATCACTCTACGACTTTCAATGAACACGAATCTCAAGCATCAGTCGAAACACGCGAAATCTGTGAAAAGATTTGTGTACAAGGGCGAATGGAAGAAAATGGACCGACTTCAGAAAATGCTGGGACTCGCCGCGCAATAAAAATGTGAGGATAAGCCGTGTAGACTAAATGGATAAAAAAAAGGTAAATAAACAGATAAACACGATACATCTAGAATTTCTCTATTGGAAAACATTCTTCATAAAAATTTATGGTGAAATAGAACCAATAAGTAGCGTCTCCTTTTATTTAAACCTGACAAAATCACGAATTCTGCTACGAAATAATGGACGGATCACCCTCCTTAGTTTTTTGTTACCGTAAAGAAAAAAGAAGAGAGAGAGAGGGAAGGACCACCTAGGCGTCGTCAAAAAAAGCTGTCTGCTAGCGCTGACCAAGCGCTACAAAATCACGACATCGCGGTTCTTTAGGTAGACAGCGGAGCCTGGATCGTGTAGTGAGTAACATGAACGCCTCTAAAGCGGTAGTGTTGGAACACACCCATACCGGGGTTTTTCTAAGTATGGTTGTTTTTCATTTCGTAACTTGCTGTGAAAGATGAAAATGCATTGAATGGGTGTCATGTCTTGTGAATTAATTCTTGATCCATCTTAAGCATCGTAATTTTCAATCAACTCATACGAAGTTAAAAATCCTGTCATTTTGGCTTTGAGCTAACATGTCATGTGGTCTGGTAAAGGCTCTTGTACAGCCCGATACACGTGTTTCGTCTTTACAGACTCGTCAGTCGGGCAGAACCCGTCGTCTTTCAATATTTTTGAAGTCAGTTCTCTAAGTCTGTAAAGACGAAACACGTGTATCGGGCTGTACAAGAGCCCTTACCAGACCACATGACATGTTGACTCAATTAATAATGAAAGGATTTATTGAAATTTGAGCGTGATCTTAATAAAACACTCGAAGGAAAGGTATAATATGAAGTAAAAAATCGTAGTCGAATGTATGGTACATTCCCCAGGGGTTGATCAACCCCGAAAGCTTCAATCTTCATCATTTATCTTTCTTCGTGTCACTGTCAGCAGTGTTGACCCTTGTTCTATGTTATCGCACGAAAACAAAATAGCTCGGCTAACCGCAACGGAATTGGAGGAACAGCTGCTGGCATCTTTCTTGTTTTAACGGCTGCCACCACCCAAGCAGAGTGGCTACCCAGGCAGTGCGGCGACGCACTAGCGATATCACCCACGCAGCGCAGCGGCACGCACAGCGCGGTCACCCAGGCAGTACTCGATGGTGTGGCCACTCACTTGATTTGAGCAGTCCCCGTCGGCGAGGCCACCGGGTTGCCACATTATACTATCCTTTTATTTTTTTTTTGTTGAAAATGGCTGTTCAGTTGTATTACTTGATCTTCTTGGCCAAGTTGAAAGATTGATGAGTTCTTCAGGTAAGTGAATCCATAGCTTTCAGGACATTTGTTCACGGTGCTGATTACACAACAATGGAGCAGCAAAGTCATTTTCATCGTGCAACCGGTGGACTCCATTTTTATCGTTCAACCGGTAAATGTTTTTCCAAATCCATAGGTTACGATTACTATACCTTCATATCCGACTACTCAGCTCAAAAACTATGATCATCTCTTAATTTGATAAGATGTTCTGAACCTTTTATGAGGTTTAGCATGGCATCTGTATAGTACTGGACAGCTGGTTCGGTCTTTTAGGCTCGTAAATAGCACGATGCCTTTCGGTCCAGCCGATGTCTACAATGTCGAGATTTCCTCCCTCGACATGCAATGATTCAAATATCTCGTCGTCAATTCCTTTACAAATACGAGTAAATCTCCTTACAGGATATTCGGCAAGCACAGGAGGAGGAGAAGGTCCGTATAACAGTTGGACAGCATCTGGTAGTTATCCACTATAGCAGATGCATCGAGGATAACTCGAGGAACAATAATGGTGCTTAGCACCATCAGCATCATATTTCGCACAACAAAATCTAGCCGACGAGAACCAAGCCATTGCCCATGAAGTGGAGAAAAGCTCTTCGTGGTTGACTGAAAAGAGTCGATTTCAGTTCTCTGGACAACATAAACATAACACACCAAGAAATATTCAAGGACAATTAGGACACGGCGCTGCAGCAAGTCAGAAGCCACAGAAAAGAGTCGTTCTTTCACTTATAGTCAGTGACGTCGCGCTAGAAGGTCGCCAGATGGGGCACTGCTTAAAAAACGGCCTCCTGTAATCTTATCTCTCAGATGGGTTGGACTTCTGAAGAGAGTACACCAGGTGCTGGAGTGTAGCGACGGTAGTCTTTCAAAGCCGGCACTGTCTGAGATGCTCAGTCAATAGCTGACAAAAATAGAAAGAAATAGGAAGACTGGCAGAACAATGGGAACGATTTGAAGCGTTGCCTAAATGTTGGAAAAACTCCGTTTCAACTTCGCGTCACGACGATTACCATCAGCGCCAAAATTTAGTGAGTTATTTGCAGTTATGGAGTCTTCAAAAGTGTCAAACATCTTTCCGCTTATTTTCCAGCAAAATTCCGATTCTACAGCGCAATTGAGAACGAAAAAAAGGAGAAAGGATGTGCTGCATCCCGACGATGACAATGAAATTGTTATGGTATAGTTCTTATTAACAATTGACTTTCATCATAGCTACTTCTCATACTCACTTAGTATTACTATCAAACAGATTTCCTTTTCATTTGATTGCTTAAAGCGGCGGTGCGATGTTCCAGACATATCCTTGGTGTAGAGTGGAGTGCAAAACTTTTCGTCAAGTCGGACTCGAACCCACGTTTGACGCTACATAGGGGGGCCGTACGTGGTCCGTTGCATTATCGACTCCTGTTTTGACACCAGTCTTTCCACTTTACAACGCATCCATCTGTCGGCAACCAACCGTCAGCGATAGTGACTACCCGTGCCATACCGTTGCTGGTGGTCGGTGACAAAAAGATGCGTTGTAGCGTGGAAGGAGCGGTGTCAAAACAGGTGACGGTAACACAACGGTTCGAGGCACGGCTCCCGGATGAGGTGAAATGTGGGTTCGTATATCTGCCGCGAAAGTTCTTGCACGCCACTCTACATTGCATATCTTTATATACTGTAATCATAACGGGAAATAATTGAACATATTTGTACCTTATACATGCATATGTATATGTGTATATATATGTATATATATGAACATATGCATTTGCATATATATCCATGTATCTATGCAGGGTGCGCAGTTTGTTCGTATAATTTTCATTTATTTTTAATTTTAACATTGATATGATAATTTTATATTCAATGCTAGCAATTTTATAGAATTTATTGTTTGATTCTGATCTGAAAATTTGTTTTATTTATTTTTCTATTTCAGTTGTGCCCAAGTTTTGCATCGCAACAATCAACGTATTGCAGAAGTTCATTTGCTGAAGATGCTCGCACTCGCCGCGGTGTTCGTCTCAAACGCGGGTCAAAGCTGAACCACTCCTTGACGTCTAAGGGACGACATGTGCCAGCTGAGGTACACGATTGTTTGAAGGAGTTTCTCTCTAAGCAAAAGTTCTTACTCGGACATTTGGCAATTATTCAAAGCTCAAATCTCTATGATTTCAAAATATTCTTGAGTTTTAGAGTGACCTCTTAGTACGATGTAGCAACGAGAACAAAATTTGTGTCACAATCAATTTGCTCTAATTACTAAGCTGGCGTTCGATATGGCTTCTCAACAAAGTTCTACTAGTCATTCGATAGCCCAATCTCAAGGATTTTGATAAGATAATTGGTTTCTTGAAAGTTTACCATAGAGCGCCGTAGAAACTGAAAAAGACTTAATTTCATTCCTAATTGTTACCCCTGCCGCCTGGAAGTCATAGCCGGTTTATCGTTAATTATAGGTGTTACAATAAACTTTATTTGACAGCTTTATTTATTAATCGCTTGCTTCAGATGCTAGTTAAGACTTCCATCGTCTGCGCCACACTTCTTTACACTTCCATTCCGAAAGAAACGTCAGCGATGCGTAATTGATCCGCCTAATGACTCCTACAGTGTTATCTATCTCGGAAATGTGCTTACTGTGTTGGCTAGCGGTGAGCACTGCTTCGACAAACCGCTTGCGCTTATATGGAAAGCTTATTGCAGCAGGACTGGTGCAGGTCTCAATATGAATTTAAATATCACTCGATCTGGATTAAAAGCTGAGACAAAGGAACAAGGTCTTACCAAATACTGGCACGTGTATCACTTCTTCTGCTGCTCCTACGGAATATCCGAAAGTATTATGTTAGATCTACAAACACGACGGCAAACGGCTCAAACCTGAGCTTCGATGTCATGCTGTACTGTGCAAAAGATCACACGATCCATTGACTATACACACTAAATTGCAACAATTTCTACACGCAGCATTACAGGAATATAGACGTGAAAAGTTTGCTATTAAAATGCTCGTCTATCTGGTTGTCGAACACGGAGAGGTTTCGGCCTCCTCCGTCAGTGACCCCGCCCCACATTAATCCCTGCATTGCAGCAAGGAGGGAGGCGTATGTGGTAAGTTTTAGCATCGATCTGGTAATTGTGCCCAAGTTGTGGATCTTAGCAATCAACTATTGCAATAGTTCATTTGCAGAACATGCTCGCCTTCGCTGCGGTATTCGTCTCAAACGCGTGTTAGAGCAGAATCACCCGTTGACGTCCAAGGGACGACATGTACTAGCTGAGGTACACAGTTGTTTGAAGTCTTCTTCTCCGAGCAAATGCTATTTCTCGGACATTTGGATTTTATTGAAAGCCTAAATCCCTATGATTCCAAAGGTATTCTTGATTTGGGAATGACCTTTTGATACGTTGTGGCAACGGAAGAAACGTTATGTTTCACAACTATTTGTTTCATTTACTTGGCTGGCGCTTCGATATGGTTCTTCAGCAGAGTTCTACTAGTCATTCGATAGCCAAAATCTCGAGAATTTTTAATAGGATAATTGGTTTCCTGGAAGTTTACCATAGAGCGCAGTTGAAGCGGAAAAAGAATTAATTTCGCTTTTAAATGTTACTCCGCGGCTTCGACGTCATAGCTGGTTCATTGGTATTTATAGGTAAAGTTTTTATATGGGACGTATCTTATCGTCACATAGAGGAAGAAATATCAAAAATAAAGCCTCTATAAAGGTTTTTTAGTATAAAGAACGACTATTGATTTTGAAAGTCTTTATTTTCAGCGCTACTACAACAGTCTTGCAAAAAATAAGCAACTTTCGGCCCTCATTGTTCACTTATATCGCCTGTCTTACAAGAAGACAGCTTGAAAGCACATCTTCCAAAACTAGACACCTTATAGATGTGAAACTATACACATTCATAGAAAATCAGACACCTCAGTAGATGTCTACATAGAGGTAAATGTAGTATATAGCTGGAGTACGCGTAGAAGAGTGCGCGTTCATCGTTGTGGTGAATACGGTACTTCCTCTTACAGTGCCCATATTCAGGAGAAAATTCTTGCTCTGTTCAGACATTGCATGTAGTCAATCGATAGCCTAAGTTTCGGGAATTTTGAATGT
>JAHQIW010005403.1:0-11540 GCA_019055375.1 Parelaphostrongylus tenuis
TTTTTTCTGTTCCTCAAGAAACTAATAAAAGCGTCCTTGGACTTCAACAGTGGTCGATGGGTTTTCGCGTTTGCTTGTGGCTGACGTTTGGGCGAATACGCCTTCTTCAGAGCCTGAACGTATCAATCGCTGTAGCGTTATTTATATGACTGTATACTGTGAGAGAAAAATAAATAAATAAATAAATTGAAAATCTACGGTGTTGATAAGCGATAACTAATTCGGGGAAACCACTCACCTTACCATCTCATCCAGGGACTACCTATGTTGCTAGCGCCAGGGTGACGTATGAGCCTGCCCCCCCCCCCGTGTCACTAGGTCAAATTATGGATAGGTGCCATCTGAGACCCATGCCAGAAAATCTTCTGAGGTAAGGTACCATGTGGTTGGTTATGTTAAGGCACTCGCCCTTTTTGTTCATTTGCGGGTTTCTGGAATTTATCCAGAAAGCTTCAAGGGTCTTTGGCGCCGATGTTTTTGGTTCTTGACCTAGGATTTTGACTACTACCTCGAAGTCGTCATCGCTGTGCCTTTGCATCCTGTGTGTACCTAGAGGTTTACTTGGGTCTTTATTTGTTTTTCCGTCTAGGTGTTCTTTAATGCGGATGTGAAGTGGTCTGACTGTTTCGCCAATATATTCGCCACCACATGTCTTACAAGAGATAAGGTATATTGTACCTACGCTCATGCAATCGCCGTCTCTACCGTTGGGACAAATGACGCAGTCCTTTGTATTACATAGACGGTCATACAAGCGGTTTCGAACTAATTGACGACGTAGTGTTTTGGGCGGAATTTCTGCAATTCCTACAGAATCTTCTAGACCACTGTTTTTTAGACACTTTCTAATAGCGGTACTGACTTCGTCTGTTATGAAAGGTAGTTTAAGAGGTACCTCATTGTTTAGGTGTGGCGCCCTGTCGTTCTCATTGCGAGGCTTTTCGCTCCTTTTGGGCCTAACGTTAGTTTTTGTCTTTTCTTTGTACCCATTAGAAATGGCTATTTTTCGCGCTAAGTTTAGTGATTCCCTTCTTTCATCGTCTCCCGCACAGACACAGCTGTTCGATACATATTTCGGATAAGTGCCTTTTTAGTATGTGAGGGATGGGAAGAAAGGTAATGTACCAAGATGTTTTTTTACCAGGCTTGCGATACCATTTTGTGCTGTAGCCACTTTCATTAAGTTGAACTTGAACGTTCAAGAAGGGAAGCCAGCCCTCTGGATTTTGTTGTTTCTCGCGTCAACTTAATAAACTCTGACTGTCCTTTCAGGATTTCGAAGTATTTATCCATCTTCTCTTGTGTAGAGCAGACGATAAAACAATCGTCTGTATAGCGACAGTAGAGTATTGGACGCCGATGGAGAACTGGAGCTTCCACTTTTGACATGAAAGCGATGGCTAAGCTGGGTGCTAGTCTTTGCCCCATTGCCAAGGTTAGGTCTAGCACAACGTAGAGAGGCAACATTACCACCACCTCCTTTCGCACGAACGTTCTTCAAACAGCAACAACCCGATAGCGAAATTGACTCAGCCTTCCGTACTTTTTCAGGCGAACTCTTCCATGTACTTAATCGCTACCGGCAAAACAAATTCAGCTCCAACCTAACCAAAAAACAAAAGCATGGCATAAAAAAATTCCGAGAGCTGATAAACAAAAAAAACATCCGGTTATCAATTAGCGATAAGGGTGGGGAATTCGTTGCTATTCCTCGTCAGTTGGATGTTGATATAACGGAGAAACATCTCCAAGATGTTTCTCTCTATCGACCTTCTTCTGAAAAGGAATATAAATTATAATGCCAAAAATTGAACGAAGAATGGGTCCGAACGGCGAAAGCTGCGGGCTTACAACAATCTCTTATCCGTCAACTAAAAATTGAATCACCAACTTGCCCCGTCCTATATACACTTATTAAAACACATGAAATTTCTACTAATGATTTTGGGTCTACCGATCCTTCTACGTTCAAAGTTAGACCAATCATTAGCTGTGTAGGCGGGCCGACGGATAGGATAACATGGTTTCTTGGCCTCATTTTGTCGCAATTACTGAAGTTCATACCAACCCATCTCCCCAACACCAATATATTCCTAGAGCACCTTAAAAATGCGCTTCCAAATCATACGTATGTAATGGAGTCGTTTGATGTTACAGCGCTCTATACAAACGTCTCAAATGACGTCGCAATACAAACCACTCATGAATTACTGATAGAAAACATAGAAAACATAGATATGTTTGGCTTGTCGGTCCAACAGCTTGTCACACTCCTTAAGTCATGTTTGAGCTGTTCGGTATTTAGGTGGCCGGGAAAATATTTCGCACAAATTAGAGGGTTGGCAATGGGGCAAAGACTAGCACCCAGCTTAGCCATCGCTTTCATGTCAAAAGTGGAAGCTCCAGTTCTCCATCGGCGTCCAATACTCTACTGTCGCTATACAGACGATTGTTTTATCATCTGCTCTACACAAGAGGAGATGGATAAGTACTTCGAAATCCCGAAAGGACACTCAGAGTTTATTAAGTTGACGCGAGAACAACAAAATTCAGAGGGCTGGCTTCCCTTCTTGAACGTTCAAGTTCAACTTAATGAAAGTGGCTACAGCACAAAATGGTATCACAAGCCTGGTAACAAAAACATCTTGGTACATTACCTTTCTTCCCATCCCTCACATACTAAAAAGGCACTTATCCGAAATGTGTATCGAACAGCTGTGTCTGTGCGGGAGACGATGAAAGAAGGGAATCACTAGACTTAGCGCGAAAAATAGCCATTTCTAAGGGTACAAAGAAAAGACAAAAACTAACGTTAGGCCCAAAAGGAGCGAAAAGCCTCGCAATGAGAACGACAGGGCGCCACACCTAAACAATGAGGTACCTCTTAAACTACCTTTCATAACAGACGAAGTCAGTACCGCTATTAGAAAGTGTCTAAAAAACAGTGGTCTAGAAGATTCTGTAGGAATTGTAGAAATTCCGCCCAAAACACTACGTCGTCAATTAGTTCGAAACCGCTTGTATGACCGTCTATGTAATACAAAGGACTGCGTTATTTGTCCCAACGGTAGAGACGGCGATTGCATGAGCGTAGGTACAATATACCTTATCTCTTGTAAGACATGTGGTGGCGAATATATTGGCGAAACAGCCAGACCACTTCACATCCGCATTAAAGAACACCTAGACGGATAAACAAATAAAGACCCAAGTAAACCTCTAGGTACACACAGGATGCAAAGGCACAACGATGACGACTTCAGGTAGTAGTCAAAATCCTAGGTCAAGAACCAAAAACATCGGCGCGAAAAACCCTTGAAGCTTTCTGGATAAATTCCAGAAACCCGCAAAGGAACAAAAAGGGCGAGTGCCTTAACATAACCAACCACATGGTACCTTACCTCAGAAGATTTTCTGGCATGGGTCTCAGATGGCACCTATCCATAATTTGGCCTAGTGACACGGGGGGCGGGCTCATACGTCACCCTGGCGCTAGCAACATAGGTAGTCCCTGGATTAGATGGTAAGGTGAGTGGTTTCCCTGAATTAGTTATCGCTTATGAACACCGTAGATTTTCAATTTATTTATTTATTTATTTTTCTCTCGCAGTATATAGTCATATAAATAACGCTACAACGATTGATACGTTCAGGCTCTGAAGAAGGCGTATTCGCCCAAACGTCAGCCACAAGCAAACGCGAAAACCCATCGACCGGAAAGATGAACAATCGATTGGGGAAAAAGATACCAACCTCGTGAAGCTTTAAATAAAGATTAGTTTTCTAAGTTTTTCTTATCATTTTCAAAGGTTTATATTATTAACATGCCGGGTTTCAAGAAAGTCGGTCTTTCGAGTTGCTCGGAGTATTTTCTTGAACAGACCGCACTAGATATCCGTAGAGTAGATGTGTGATTATCCGTAGAGTAGATACGTGATACAGACAGCTCAAGGGCAAACAGCAAAAATGATTGTTAAATTTCATAGAGACAGGTGATTCTTATTTTATACCATTGCAGCTTGCCGACCGGTTCTAAGCGATGGGCTTCAATGGAGCCTAAAGACGAGATGTTAGTTGAATTCCTAACTTTTCAAAATTGAATAACTGTCATTTGCGGAGAACAAATGTCAGGAATTTTTACACGACTACGCATGAACTAAGTTCGTAATGATTTCTTTCTTAGAATAACATTTTTACATCTTCCTTTTCATGAGAGAAATTAATTCGAGTACACTGATTACATTATTCGTGTTCGTCTTATAAGTCATCAATGTCTAAATCTTCTTTCACACATGAAACTTTTTTATGCTAATCACATTTTTATAGTGATTTGCTGCTTTAGGCGATCTATCCTACGATATCGATATCGTAGTCAGCTGGGAGAGAGCGCATTGATATTTCGAAAAACCGACTTTCTTTATAGCGTCACCTATCAAAAATAGTTGGTTCATATTTTTGTAAATGCCACTAAGTCTAGTTGCGCTTTATGTTTGTTAATAATGATGCCAACTACTGCAGGATGGATTCTCCGAGGAGAATAAATTACCGGAGAATTAGTGCCAACACCAGCCAAATCGTGCAGAAGGTTCCCATGGGGAGCTTCTTCACTTAAGTGGTGCAACACCTAAAATTCGCTGTGACGACAAAGTACTGAACTCATCGGCTTTGAAGAAGACGAAAACGTCAAATGTGAGCCGAATAAAGGTTTTAGCACGAGTTTTATGCAAGTTTGATTACATTGAGACTTATTGCTTTTTCTCAAAGAGATCAAATGAAAGTCGTCTTGTTAGCCAATCGTCTATCTCGCCTGAAATAAATGATAACAGATAGGTGATTTGCTTGCAGTCACGCACAAATCTTGGTACAATGTCGCCTCAGTGCAATTTTCGTGGTGCAAAATATCTTCTGAAACTTGCATATTCAACAAAAAGTCTTCGAAATGGCCTTAGTTGTTCTCCATTTTCGTGCGGCTCTTCGATGGTTTTCTGAAATTTCACTCTTTTCTCACTACTACTTTTATATGAAATGCTTTCAACATGGAGCGGTATTGTGCAATAGTTTGTACGTTTACCATTCTACTCTATATACCTAATTATCCTACATATATATCAGAATTCACATAGTCCATTTTCAACATCACCTAACCTCCGACATCACCTCGGCGACGCCCTTGAGATTACTGTAGCTTAATTAAGGCGTCGTCTCTTCTTCTAAGTCACCTTATTACGACAGAGACTCCTTTCTCTGCCGATCAACAGAGAACGAAGTATGAAGTAGAGATAGCACTAATATCGACTTTTCTACTACAGCAGAGTCGCTTTCGATCAACGTCGCCTTCTCCTCATCGTGGAAGAAGTCCTAGACTCTTTTAAGTGCAATGTTTATCGGAGTATTATTCCGACAAGACTCGGACAGCTGAAATAAATTAAGGCACATTTACGAGCAATGTTGCTAAGTGCAAGACTTTACCACGATTAATCTCTTCCAGGGCGGCAACCATGAAGCATTTCTATCATGCGAAACGGCTTTTAACCGCCATAACGGATGCGCGGGAAGTAAGCAGCCATTTTTCACCGAATCAATCGCGTCATCTTATCGATCCTATAACGAGACATTTAGGATGAGCGGGACTTTTCAATTTCATGATCAGCAGCATCAGAAGAAGATGTTGGAAAATGAACGAAACGGTCTGAAAGAGAAATCAGCGGATTTTGAACCTGAGAAATTCTGTACGGAAGAACATGCTTCTAGTAATGTTGATCAATTTTGAATTTAATTGATAAAATTAATTTGGATTAATTTAGTTTTTGCAATCGAACAACGAACGCCTTGGGTGTGTTTTAGATCGGCTATCTCCACGACTATTAGGTGATTCGCCTCGACACGAATCTCAAGCATCAGTCGAAACACGCGAAATATGCGAAAACATTTGTGTACAAGGACGAATGGAAAAAAAACGGGCGGCCTTCAGAAAATGCTGGGACTCGCCGCGCAGTAAAAATGTGAGGATAAGCCGTGTAGACTAAATGGATAAAAAAAAGGTAAATAAACAGATAAGCACGATACATCTAGCATTTCTTTATTGGAAAACATTCTTTATAAAAATTTATGGTGAAATAGAACCAATAAGTAGCGTCTCCTTTTATTGAAACCTGACAAAAATCACGAATTCTGCTACGAAATAATGGACGGACCACACTCCTTAGTTTTTTGTTACCTTAAAGAAAAAAGGAGAGAGAGAGAGAGAGAGAGAGGGAAGGACCACCTAGGCGACGTTAAAAAAGCTGTCTTCTAGCGCTGACTAAGCGCTACAAAATCACGACATCGCGGTTCTTTAGGTTGACAGCGCAGCCTGGATCGTGTAGTGAGTCACAACGCCTCTAAAGCGGTAGTGTTGGGAACACACCCAAGCCGGAGTTTCTCTAAGTATGGTTGTTTTTCATTTCGTAACTTGCTGTGAAAGATGAAAATGCATTAAATGGGTGTCAGGCCTTGTGAATTAATTCTTGATCCATCCTAAGCATCGTGATTTCAATCAACTCAAACTAGGTTAAAAATTGTAATCGAATGCATGGTACATTCCTCAGGGGTTGATCAACGCCGAGAGCTTTAATCTTTATCATTTATCTTTCTTCGTGTCACCGTCAACAGTGTTGACCCTTGTTCTATGTTATCACACGAAGGCAAAATAGCTCGGCTAACCGCAACGGAATTGGAAGAACAGCTACTGTCATCTTTCTTGTTTTAACGGCTGCCACCCAAGCAGAGTGGCTACCCAGGCACTGCGACGACACACGTAGCGCTATCACCCACGCAGCGCAACGGCACGCGAAACGCGGCCACCCAAACAGCACTCGATGGTGTGGCCACTCACTTAATTTGGGCCGTTCTCGGCGGCGGGGCCACCGATTCGCCACATTATCCTTTCCTTTTAGTTTTTTTTTTTGTTGAGAATGGCTGTTCAGTTGTATTACTCGATCTCCTTGGCCAAGTTAAAAGATCTACAGGTAACTGAATCCATAACTTTTAGGACATTTGTTCACGCTGCTGAGTACACAACAGCAAAGTCATTTACATCGTGCAACCGGTAAATGTTTTTTCAAATCTTTAGAATACGATTATTACACCTTTACTTCCGACTGTTTATATAGACCCAGCTCAAAAACAATGATGAAAACAAGTTGAAAGATTGATGACTTCTTCAGCTAACTGAATCCATATCTCTTAGAACATACGTTCAGGCTGTTGAATGTATAATAATGCAACAGTGAAGTATTCACCGTGCAACCGATGAACTTCAACGGTAAATCTTTTCCCAAATCCATAGGTTGCAATTATTATAACTTTACATTCTACTGTTTATATAGACCCAGCTCAAAAACAATGATCATCTCATAATTTGATAAGATGTTCTGAACCTTTTATGAGGTTTAGCATGGCATCTGTACAGTACTGGACAGCTGGTTCGGTCTTCTAGGCTCGTCAGTAGCATGATGCCTTTCAGTCCAGTCGATGTCTGCAATGTCGAAATTTTCTCATTCGACATGCGATGATCCAAATATTTCGTCGTCAGTTGCTTTACAAATAGGAGTCAATTTCCTTACAAGCGATAGGCGAAACCAAAGAGCACCGCGCTACTGGCGTGCCTGGAAAGGCAAAACGAATGTCTAATACGTATAAGTGCTTTGCGATACCTCAGAAACGCGCAAAACTTGCTATCATCTTATGAATATGATGTTTTGTCACACAGATATGTTCAACCACCGTTTTGTAACCCTCGTGAGATGGGATAGTCGGCAGACACAGGAAGAGGAGAAGGTTCGTATAAAAGTTGGACAGCATCTGGTAATCATCCACTAGTAGCAGATGCATCGAGGAACAATAATGGTGTTTCCCTATGCAACACCATGAACATATCTCGCGCAACAAATTTCAACTAACGAGAACCGCCACTGTCCATGAATTGGAGTAAAGCTCTTTATGGCTGACTGAATAGAGTCGATCTCAGCTCTCAGGGCAATATAACACTCCAAGAAATGTTTAGAGACAATAAGGATTGGCGCTACAATCAATCAGAAGTCACAGGAAACCGTCGCTTTTTGATGCCAGATTGTGCATCACTCATAATGAAACGACTTCCTAGTAATCTTATCTCTTAAATGGGTTGGACTTCTGAACAGAGTAGACCAGATGCTGAAGTGCAGCGACCTCAGTCTTCCAAAGCCGGCGCTATGTGAGATTCTCAGTCAATAGCTGGCAAACATGGAAAACAAACAGGAAGACTGGCAGAACAATGGGAACGATTTGAAGAGTTGCTAAAATGTTGGAAAATTCCGTTTCAACTGCGCGCCACGATATTCCCATCAGAACCAAAACTTAGTGAGTTTCTTACAAGTTATAGGGTCTTCAAAAGTGTCAAACATTTATCCGATTATTTTCCAGCGAAATTCTAATCTTACAACGTAATTGAGGAAGAAAAAGTAGGAAGTATGGTGGATCCCGAGGTTGGCAGATAAAACTGTTATGGTATAGTTCTTATTAACAATTTAGTTTCAACATAGTTTAGTTCTCATACACACATTAGTATTGTTATCAAACAGAATTTCATATTATTTGATTGCTTCAAGCAGTGGTGCGATATTCCCGACATACCCTTGGTGTAGAGTGATGTGCAAAGCTTATCGTCAGGTCGGACTCGCACTCACGTTTAACGCTATGCAGGAGGCCGTACGTGGACCGTTGCATTATCGACTCCTGTTTTGACACCACGTTTTCCACGCTACAACGCTTCTATCTGTCAGCAGCCAGCCGTCACCAATAGCGATTACCCGTGCCATACCGTTGATGGTGGTCGTTAACATACAGATGCGTTGTAGCTTGAAAAGAGGTCTGCCAAAACAGGCGACGGTAATACAACAATTCGAGCGCGCGCCCACGGATGAGGTGCAATGCGGGTTCATATCCCAATTGCCGCGGAAGTTCTTGCACACCGCTCTTCATTGCGTATGAAGCCATAATTGTACCTTATATATGCATATGTATACGTGTATATATATATGTGAGCGTATACATATGTATAAGACATATGTTCATACAGGGTGCGCAATTTGTTCGTATAATTTTCCTTTTTTTTTAAATTTTAGTATTGATATGAAAGTTTTATATCCAGTGCTGGTAATTTTATGGAATTTATTGTGTTGATTCTGGTCTAGAATTTGTTTTATTTATTTTTCTATTTTCAGTTGTGCCCAAGTTTTGGATCGTAACGATCAACGCGTTACAGTAGTTTTTTTCAGAAGATGCTCGCACTCGCAGCGGCATAAGTCTCAAACGCGTGCCAATGCTGAACCACTCCCGGATGTCTAAGGGACGCCATGTGCCAGTTCAGGTACACGATTCTTTGGAGGCCTTTCTTTCTGAGCAAAAGTTCTTTCTCGGACATTTGGCAATTATTCAAAAGCTTAAAACTCTATGATTTCAAAAACATTCTTGAGTTTCAAGAGTAACCTCTTAATACGTTGTAGCAACGAGAACAAAATTTGTTTCACAATCAATTTGCTTCATTTACTAAGCTGGTGCTTCGATATGGCTTCTCAACAAAGTTCTACTAGTCATTCGATAGCCCAATCTCAAAGATTTTGATAGGATAATTGGTTTCTTGAAAGTTTATCATAGAGCGCTGTACAAGCGGAAAAAAGACTGAATTTCATTCCTAAAATATTACCCCGCCGCCTAGACGTCATAACTGGTTTATCGTTAATTACAGGTGTTACAATAAACTTTATTTGACAGATTATTAATTAATCGCTTACCTCAGATACCGATGCTAGGAATTCCATCGTCTGCGTCACACTTCTTTACACTTCCATTCCGAAAGAAAAGTCAGCGATACGTAGTTAATCCGCCTAATGACTCCTACAATGTTATCCGTCTCGGAAATGTGCTTACTGTATTGGCTAGCGGTGAGCACTGCTTCGACAAACCGCTTGCGCTTATATGGAAAGCTTATTGCAGCAGGACGGGTGCAGATCTCAGTATGAATTTGAATATCACTCAATCTGGATCAAAAGCTGAGACAAAGGAACAAGGTCTTACCGAATACTAGGCACATCGTATCACTTCTTCTGCTGCTCCTACAGAATATCCGAAAGTTTTTTGTTGGATTTACAAACACGACGGCAAACGGCCTAAACCTGAGCTTTGATGTCATGCTGTACTGTGCAAAAGATCACACGATCCATTGACTATACAACTAAATTGCAACAATTCCTACACGCAGCATTACAGGAATATAGACGTGAAAAGTTTGCTCTTTAGAATGCTCGTCTATCTGGTTGTCCAAGACGAAGAGGTTTCGTCCTCCACGTCAGAGACCCCCCCCCCCTCCACATTAAGCCCTGCATTGTAGCAAGGAGGGAGGCGTGTGGTGGTGAGTAAGTTTTAGCATTAATCTGGCAATTTTATATCCAGTGCTGGCAATTTATAGAACTTCTTGTTTGATTCTGGTGCCAGAACCTGTTTTACTTATTTTTCTATTTTCAGTTGTGCCCAAGTTATGGATTGTAGCAATCAACTATTGCAATAGTTCATTGCAGAACATGCTCGCACTCGTTGCGGTATTCGTCTCAAACGCGTGTCAAGGCAGAATCACCCGTTGACGTCTAAGGGACGACATGTACCAGCTGAGGTACACAATTGTTTGAAGTCCTTTCTCTCCGAGCAGATGTTTTTTCTCGGACATTGGAATTTGTTCAAAAGCCTAAATCTCCAAGATTTCAAAGATATTCTTAATTTTTGGAATGACTTTTAATACGTTGTAGCAACGGAAGGAAATTATGTTTCACAATCAATTGTTTCATTTACTCGGCTGGCGCTTCGATATGGCTCCTCAAGAGAGTTCTATTAGTCATTCGTTAGCCAAAATCTTAGGAATTTTTATAGCATAAAAGTGTTTTTTTCTGAAAGTTTACCATAGAGCGCAGTTGGAGCGGAAAAAGACTGAATTTCGCTCCTAAAATGTTACGTCGCGGCTTGGACGTTATAGCTGGTTTATTGATATTTATAGGTAAAGTTTTATATGAGCAGGTATCTCGTCGTCACATAAAGAAAAGAAATATCAAAAACAAAGCCTCTATAAAGATTTTTTAGTATAAGGAACGGCCTACTGGTCTTGAAAATCTTAATTTTCAGCGTAATACCACAGCCTTGCCAAAAATAAGCAAACTTTCGATCCTTATTGTTCACTTATATCGCCTGTCCTACAGGAAGTCAGCTTGAAAGCGCATCTTTCAAAACTAGACACCTTATAGGTGTAAAACCAAACACTTTAATAGAAATTAGACACCTTAGTAGATGTCTATGTGGAGGTAAATGTAGTATATAGCTGTGGGTACGTTGTAAGAAGAGCGCGCGTTCATCGTTGTTGGTGAATACGGTACTTCCTCTTGCAGTACCCATATTCAGGAGAAAAATTCTTTGCTCTATTCAGACATTGCATGCAGTCAATCGAAAGCCTAGGTTTCGTGAATTTTGAATGTGTA
>JAHQIW010005404.1:0-38157 GCA_019055375.1 Parelaphostrongylus tenuis
TACGATTATACTGCTGCCGAAGTACTGACGCTTCAGCAAGCATTACATTCATAAGTATATCCAGGCTCATCACCGTTGTCGTTCAAACAATATCAGCTACGCGTAACGCAATTCTCTTTGTGTGGACGGTACAGTACAATAAGAAGGCTTTCTGCAAACTGAAGGTACGTATCGAATTTTTCCTCTTTCCAAGCTAATGCAAGCTTCTGCTAACTCTCCTTGAAAACTTGGTATTGATTCTGGAAATTGTGATGTGGTTCGACCTTGGATATCTTCTCATCTGTCAAAAGTAGCCTTCGGCAAAGGCTAAACAGCTACCAAACGAGTCATTGGGCGGGCCATGAAAACCGTTTCTCCTTCATATTTTGAGCTCAGAAAGTCAACAAGAACTATTCTCGTAACTGCACAGTTTCAGCTTATTTTTGAGAATGTTCCAAGAACGCTCCTCTTCGCTGATCCCGAGTTTCATTGCATTTTGAGCATCTATCGCTCCTAAATTCTTTGAACTTGACAACGGAACGTTTGAATGTTTTCCGGAGTGGACAAAGTGGATAGATGACCTTTTCGAGAGAGATCCCTCCAGTTTTGCTGAAACGTTTCTCTGTAGACACCTGCTGGTTTGGAAGCAGTTAAGTTTATCAATGTCGGCTCTTTTCATTCCCGTCTTATACAAGCCAACTGCTGCGATGCGTTAATTTATACGATTAATTTGGGAATATCTGGATTAGACAAGTAAATAAACGGATTTTAGACCACAACTAAACGAAAAATTTAATGAAATAGCCACAATTAGTGGAAAAAGTAGTATCGCACTGCTAAAAATAGCAAAATACAAAATTAACGAAAGTTTTGCGTACCCTGTATACCATTTCCATATATTTAAGAAATTTATTCCAACAACGAAACACTAAATTTCGACAATTCATGACTAGTGTATATGTGAGACAATTCATGAATCGATATAACTTCTGCACCAACCTATTATTTACTGTATCTAGCTTTTTGAGCACGTGTCAGAGGTGCTCTACGACACTGACTCGTGGTCGATCAATCGATGATCGATGTTTTGATATTGTGCTCAAGAGTCACCAAGCCATCTTTCCCTCCGGATCATTATGATACCATACTTGTCTGGAAGGACTGTATCCTTGATTTGAAATATTTAGTGGGCCACCACGAGTCATTGTTATGCCCAAGTATATAATCAAACACCACAAATGAAAGTATGTTTGAAGACGATTATATGGCGCATCAATCGTACCTCCTGAGAATCAGTAGGTAGCGCAGGCCTCCCGATTTATCACTGTTTCGGCCTATATAATTTTATTGAGGCTTTCGGTGAATGCGGCTTTTCTTCACGCGCTATGAATTGTATTGCTGCATGAAAATGGAGAAAACTTATCTTGATTAGCTGACGCGAGGTTGGTAAAGCAGTTGTAGAAATTCGGCTGACGTTTCGGCGACTCGCCTTCTTCAGAGCCTGGACGTATATAGTATTAGTCTATTTGAATGATTCGGATGGTCTTATTTATATGCTGCCTAGGTCACGTTAGAAGATCAAACGAAGAAAGGGCGCGAGATCTCGCGTGATGGTGACGCACTCGTCCTTCCGATTCATTTCGGGGTTTTGGGCGTTTATCCAAAATGCCTCAAGAGTCTTGCGCGTGGACGTTTTTGATTCCTGCGCCAGGATTGTGACAGTCACATCAAAATCCTTGTTGTTGTGTTTTTGTGCCCTATGTAAACCTAAAGGTTCATTATCTGTTCTACACAAGAGGAAATGGACAAATGTTTTGAAGTGTTGAACGGACAGTCAGAGCATATCAGATTTACGCGAGAAAGTCCAAACGGGGGCTGGCTTCCATTCCTAAACACTCAAGTGAAGCTTTTGGATAGTGGCTATAGTACAAAGTGGTATCGAAAACCAAGTAACAAGAACATTTTGGTCAATTACCTCTCCTCTCATCCTTCACACATGAAAAAACCGCGAATTAAAAACATGTTTCGAACAGCTAAAAGTGTGTGCACAGGAGAGAAGGAAAGGAACGAATCATTAGACTTGGCACGAAAGATCGCCATTTCCAACGGCTACAAAACATTTGCCACTAGGGAATATTCAAAAAGTGGAATTAGGTCACAAAAGAACAATACTCCGCACCTGAATAGAGTCTTCTCTAAATTACCATTTATATCAAACGAGATTAGTAGCGCGGTTAAAAGGTGCCTAAAAAGATGCGGTCTTGAAAATTCCGTGGTAATTATCGAAACCCCACCTCCCACCCTACGCCATCAGCTGATCCGCAATAGACACTATGATCGATTGTGCAACACCAACAACTGTATAATCTGCCCCAACGGAAAAGAGGGAGATTTTATGAGGTCGGACACAATTTATTTGCTAACATGTAAAACATGCGGGGAAGAATATATAGGCGAAACGGGAAGACCACTTTTCATCCGCATAAAAGAACATCTAGACAGTAAATCTAAAATAGATAAAACGAAACCTTTAGGTTTACATAGGGCACAAAAACACAACAACAAGGATTTTGATGTGACTGTCACAATCCTGGCGCAGGAATCAAAGACGTCCACGCGCAAGACTCTTGAGGCATTTTGGATAAACGCTCAAAACCCCGAAATGAATCGGAAGGACGAGTGCGTCACCATCACGCGAGATCTCGCGCCCTTTATTCGTTTGATCTTCTAACCTGACCTAGGCAGCATATAAATAAGACCATCCGAATCATTCAAATAGACTAATACTATATACGTCCAGGCTCTGAAGAAGGCGGGTCGCCGAAACGTCAGCCGAATTTCTACAACTACTTTACCAACCTCGCGTCAGCTAATCAAGATAAGTTTTCTCCATTCTCATATATCAATTGATTATGCCGAGGTTTATAGAAAGTCGAACTTTTGAATTGTTGTATTGCTGCAATACAACTGTACATTAAATAGGGGTGTATACAATACTAAGTTGTTGATAATGGCAGTAGAAAATGTTCCACAAGTGTTCTGTGTATACTTTGTGACATATTCCATAAAAGTACCAAAAATTGTCAGCGTCTTGCAGATTGTGGTAAACTCGCTAATCCTAGAAATTGTGCAAAAAATTGCTGGTGCCATCGAAGTGTTTCCATTAGCAGTGCAAAAATTACAACACATTTTCATCAAATCAAACGATCAGTGATCACTTCTTGTAGGATGATCAAACAGAATACTTTTTATTTAACCGCAGTTCACGGGTGGCATGATCTAAAGACAAAACGTCATATGATGGGTGACGGCAAAACAGGAGCCGGCGGTGGAAGGGTTAGAGCACGCGACCTTTCATAGGGTGAAATCATCGAGTTAAGGCTGATGCAAATGTTTTTGCCACATCACTCTACACCAGTGGGATCACTTATTATATTGACAAATTTCATAAGCCTCCTAGAAGAGAATATGTGTACGGATCGTCTTCAAAACTTCAAGCTCTCACATGTTTTCGTTGCCCAAATGTTAGCGATATTCAAAGCGCTGCGGAAGTAAACTGAACAAACTCCGCTTTCCTTGACATAAGTGTACTTGATGGCTCCGGGCGTAAAGATGGACAGAAGCGGCAAGCATTAATGGAGTGAGCTCACGCAGATGCGAGACGAGCAGTAGTACAGTTCATGAAACTCTTCCAAGAATCAAAATAAGTATGATGCGGTGCTTACAATCTTTCCTTGCATCATGCGTACCTTTTTTTTTTGCAAGCAATCAAAAGGAAAGGCATGATGTAAAACACATTGATTATCATAACATTACGATAAGTGGAGAAATCCAACACGAAGTTGTCGCATTCGAAAAGGTTTGGACGGAACCAGTGGTAACCCTGCGTTGCCCTCTCGCACCTTTTGTAAAAAAACACTAACACATTTAAGTATATATACATTTATTCAAATTAAAGCACACAAATAAGGTTAGTATTAAGTTTCAAGCGTGATGATTGCTTTTCAGGGATATCTCGCCAGTTCTCCCCTGTGAGGCAGGGAAGAGCTAATTCTTAAATTTGACATAACCCGCTTTTCAGTGTGAAAACCAACTATTTTACTAAGCGCGCTTAGCTAATTTGACGCACAGAAAAGAATCTACATTACATATTGCCTGGCGTTGGGTAATGCAGTCCTTCAATTCACAGGCACATCAGGCAAGCAAAGGGTTCCCTATGACCCACACTTGCACGTCCACCGGCAACTTTGGAAGCCCCTTGTGCTTTTGATGACCTATCACTTTGGTAGGGAGATCTGTGAACTGATTTATTATGCAATAATAATCGACCACTTCGTTCAAAAGCAATTGTCAGAGCGCTCCATAGATCAATCCTTCGTTTTCACAATGACTGGACACTAAACTTTGACGACTAGATGCCTACTCAGTTAGACACTTTCATAGTCTCAAAATAAATTTGATGAACAACTTTTGGACTGTTCTAGTGAACTGCCTCTTTTGAACACTCGCAGCTTTTCTCTTCCGCAGGTTCTGAGTAGTTCCCTGGGGACTGGCCAAAACAGCATTGCATGGATTGCTAGGGTTTGACATGACTCGGGCACAGGCAATAAAGTTCCGTTTAAGCTATGGGCCTTGGTCATGTGTATTCACTAGACAACCTATTTCCAGTTGGCTCCTGTGAGAGAAAGGGAGTAGAAGGGTTTTTTGGTCAAGATTTGAGGCATATTTTTGTGTTATGTCTAGTTTTTCTGGTTGTATCGCAGGCTCCCTGCGACATAAAACCGCTTAATAACTCGATGGTCGATGTCCCGATCTCGCGCCGAAAGCTCACAAAACCTTCCATTTCATCGAAGTCGATGTGGCAAAACACCTGCTTGAAAAGAGAGCGGAAATGATTTGATGCATCAGAAAGCCACTACCATTCATTGTTAAGGTCAAATACGCATTCACTCACCTCAAAACTAAAGTTGAACACGAATATTTAGCGCATCCCTGAAGGGTCTATCCTAACAAAGAGTTTTCCCTTTTTTCTTCCAACTAGTTTTTATGCCTAACATCATCATGTTGAGTTCAAACGGTGAAGAGCCGTTTTTTACGGATAAGTCGCCAATCGCTCCCGTGAGGCAGGGAGGACACGGAAGAATTTGTTTCCAAATTCAACAACGACAGGACCCTCGCTTCAGTGTACTTTAAGACTATTTGAATGAACGTATTTGACAAATTTGACGCACAGAAGAGAATCCACATTCTAGAGTGGCCTGATATAAGTAGGGTAACCCTCGCTTTCACCAGCACATCCGGGAAGCACTGGGTTACCTTTGTTTTACGTTTGAGCGCGTAACCACAACTTTATAAACTCCTCGTGCCCTTGGAACTAACCTATCTTTTTGTACGGGAGATTTGTGAACTGATTTAATATGCGATAACAATCGGCCATTCCGTTTGAAAAACAGATGTCCCAGGGGTCGATAGACCAACGCCTTTCGTCTTCTACAATAGCTGAGCACTAAATTTTGACTTTATAGACGCTTCTCATTCGTTGCTTTCATTCTGAAATTTTCAGTCTTGGAACTATCCTAACACCTTGTTCATTATTCTTGAGTATTTAATCAATTTCTTGCGCGAAAATGATGAGAGAACGGTTTGAGCTCAACTACGGAAATTGCAAATGTTATTCAAGATTGATAAACACGTCAGGGATACAACGCTATTCAAGCGACCTACTTATACACGACGTCGCCGCCTAATGACGACGGTCGTCTCGCTTAATTTCTGCCGCTGCTCAATACGATTTGGACAAGTCAGAGGAGTCACTTTTGGAGCTGTTCCACCATTTGCTGTACACAAATATTGTTTTTGTTCGACTATTACAAATTGCTAGTCAGGATTGACGGAGTAAATCACAAGACCGACTATCTATTAACCTCGGCATAGTTTGAATAAATGATAGTTTCTTCTGTTTAGCCGTTCTGAGGTGATGCTGATATCTTATCACAGGAATCAGCAACATCTGCGCGTAAAACATTAGAAGCCTTTGGATACTAACAAAGGCCCGAAAATGAACCGAAAAGAGGAGTGCCTCGTAATAACGCGTGACCTTGAACTATACCTTAGGCTGATCTTTCCTGCCCGAATTAGGCACAGCCCACTGATGCACTGACCTTAAGCGGCTGGTCTTCAATTAATAATTGATAGCCCCAAACATCAAAACGGTGAGTGCTTTAAAATGAAGCTTTTACTATGCGATCAAAAGCACATCTCTAACGTTTTCTGTAAGGGTTATGGAGGTTTTTGGCTTAGTGGATTGTGGATCAATGTGATCTTTCTAGGCTCTGACGAAGGCGACCCGCCGAAACGTTAGCCACCTCGAATTTTGTATATTCAAGCCGCATACTGACAGTATTGTTTATACGTCGCTAATATTCAATAAATAAAATGAATAACACCTAAGAACGGCTAAACAGAAGAAACTATTCATTTATTCAAACTATGCCTAGGTAAATAGATAGTCGATCTTGGGAACTAGACGAACGATATTTCGATCTCGCGTCGAGAACTCACAAAATCTTCTATTTCACCATGATCGATGTGGCAAACACTTGCTCTAAAGGTCAGCGGCACTGATTATATCAAAATAAGTATGATGCGGTGCTCACAATCTTTCCTTGCATCATGCGTACCTTTTTTTCATTGCAAGCAATCAAAAGGAAAGGCATGATGTAAAACACATTGATTATCATAACATTACAATAGGTGGAGAAGTCCAACACGAAGTTGTCGCATTTGAAAAGGTTTGAACGGAACCAATGGGTATGGACCAATGAACAATGGGTAACCCTATTGTTGCCCTCTCGCACCTTTGTTTATTGATCTGAACAAATTAGAAAACATTAGCACATTCAAGTAAATTATATATATATCTCGAAATAAAGCACATAATTAAGGAACAACTAACATAGGAAAGATTCTATTACCAATCATCAAGCTAGTTTTGGATTTTGCGAATGTAGCTGATGATGACACCATGAGGAAATATGTATACAGTTTACTTGGTTTTCTCTGTTTCTTATTATGATCAATTGCAAGATTGCTAATAACGAAATTATTCATCACAGTAGTGACATTTGTTTCGACGGCACCTTTCAGCGCTTGGGAATGTCAAATGGACTAGTTGCGTTTCGTACTCAGTTAGACACTTTCATAGTCCCAAAAAAAATTTGATGAACAAGTTTTGGACTGTTCTAGTGAACTGCTCTCTTCTGAACACTCACAGCTCTTCTTTTCTGCAAGTTCTAAGTAATTTCCGGAGGACCGGCCAAACAGTCTTGCATGGATTGCTAGGATTTGACATGACTCGCGCACAGGCAATAAAGTTCAGTTTAAGCTGATGGGCCTTGGTTATGTGTATTCACTAGCCAGCATATTTCCAGTTGACTCCTATGAGAGAAAGGGAAGGAGGAGGGCTTCTTGGTGAAGAAATGAGACACATTTTTGTGCAATGTCTAGTTCTTCATGTTGTATCGCAGGTTCTCTGCGACATAAAAATGCTCAATAAATAGATGATCGATGTTTCGATCTCGCGTCGAGAACTCACAAACCTTCCATTTCACCATGATCGATGTGCAAACACTTGCTACTAAAGGTCAGCGGCACTGATTTCGTACATCAGAAAGCCCCTACGAGTCATTGTTAAGGTCAAATACGCATTCAGTCACCTCAAACGAAACTAAATGTTGAACACGAATATTTAGCGCATCCGTGCAGGTTTGATCCAAGCAAGAAGCTTTCTCTTTTTACTTCCATCTAGTATTTAAAGCCTAACTTATAAGATGTTGAATTCCAACGGTGTAGAGTCGTTTTTTACGGATAAGTCGCCACTCGCTCCCGTGAGGCAGGGAGGACAGGCAAGAATTTGTTTCCTAATTCGACAACGACAAAACCCGCTCTTCAGTGCACTTCCAAACTGTTTGAATAAACGTATTTGGCAGATTTGACGCACAGAAGAGAATCAACATTCTAGATTGGCCTGATAATAGGTAGCGCAACCCTCGCTTCCACCCGCACATCCGGGAAGCATAGGGTTACCTTTGTCACTTTTGAGCGCCTAACCGCAACTTTGAAAACCCCGCGTGCTCTCGAAACTAACCTATCTTTTTGCAAGGAATATTTGTTAACTGATTTATCATGCGATAATAATCGGCCACTCCGCTCAAAAAACAATTGTCCCAGGGCTCGATAGATCGACGCCTTTCGTAATAAAGAAGATCTAAGAGCGCAGAGATTCTGAGAAATAAATCAAAGAAAAAGGAGGAATACTAGCATGGAGAAGATCTTGTTAGCGATCACCAAGTATGAGAATTTGCAAAATCAAAACTGTGAATTTTGAGTGTGTCTCAGATGGAGCAGCCACGAGCGACCAGATCTGTGATGACCTTTATAGTCTATCGATTTTTCTTATTCATAACCAATCGTCGGATTGTCGATAAAGGGGTTTAATCAACACAGCAATGATTGATACTTCTGCTGATACACTTTGGACCCTGGAGAGGTCAAGCTGACTCGTAGTGTACAAAGCTAAGCACTTGCAACCCGAAGGAAAACTCAGTAAACAAATTAAGGTTAATGCCGTGAACCACATTTTCTGAATTCACCACTTTCTTTTTTAAGTCTTCAAGTATTTCGCTGGAGGGCGGCCACACAGTCATGCATGGGTCACTATCTGCGTCTGGCTCAGGGTTGAAAAACTCAACTTAACCTATGACGCGGCTTCATACGTAGTCAATAGACACCCTCCCTGTAGCTTGTTTACTGATTTCTGAGATGTACTGGCCTCAAGTTTTCGCTCAGACGTTTTAGATTTTCATGCGGATTCACTGATCTATGCTTCTACCTCTTATCCGTCATGCCGTTGTGTCCTGCGTGTGCTTAATATAGTGTTTTTTCGGCTTAAGTATTCTAACTAAGCTGTTTCCTACGGTGGTAGAGCGGTTTCGTGCTTGTATGCTTTACAAAACATTCAGTGCACCATATCTATATTAGTGCCAACGCTTGTAATCTTACTCTGTCATACTTCTTTTAGCAGTAAAGTTGTTTGGAACATGATTCTCACAAGAGCGCACTTTATGTCCTAAGGATAGTGGAAAGGTAATAGGTCAGTATTTCTTACTGCGTAGTTTTCAATGCCAGACACGTTGAGCCTAGATTTCCGATATGAGACTCATTCTTTACTACTTTGCCAGAATGGTGAATACGGCTATCTCATTGTGGCCAGAGAAAGCCTACTCTTAAGGGGACTTCTTGTGAAGTCTGGTTGAAAATTCATTTGCTCATAGCGAGCATCGTTTAGATAAGCCGAGAGTGTGATTTACAAGAACATCAACACAACAAGAATTTTGGTTATACAAACCAAAACACTGCTGTTTTTATGTGTTGTAGACTATCTTGAATAGAGAACGCGCGAAGAAAAAGCGAAGTAATGGCCTAGTTCACATTAGATCTCTGTGTGCACGAAAAGCTGTATGAAATTGAAAACTTCATTGAATCAAAGATATAAAATGCGCAAAGGTAAAAATATCAGACTAAAAGAAATGACAGAGAGGTTGAGCAAAACGAATAAATCGAGTCTGAAGGGTTTTGATACGGAAGTGCTTGAGAGGTCACGGTGGTGTTCCCTTCGACTTTCAATTCTTAGTTAAAATATAATTATTGCCGACTTTAAATGGATATACATTCATAGAAAATGCACCGGAAGTTCTGTTAACAAACATTGAAATTGCGAATAAATATCTCAGAGCGCCATCGCGGTATCACGTAAGTTTCCTCCAGCAACGTGGAATAAGCTTAGATGCCGACTGCAAGCAATCCTTTGCCTGTTTTGAGACCCGCGCCAACTCAGGAGCCAGTAATGCTATATTCAACATGCATGGCAGAAAAGTTCACTGAACTGTTTTGGCAGACATACTTCAGTGCCCGTTTTCATCGGCTTCTAATGAACAATTATGTAGCGCTCAACATTTAGTCGGGCACAACAAATTAATGCGGCATCTACGATGTAAAACGTGAAGTTAAGTGAGAACAGATAGCTTGAGCAAAACATTTGTAAACCATGGATAGGTACGCCTAACGAATATTTTTTAGAAAGTGAAAATCTACGGGTGTTACTCCAGAACGCCACAAAAGCACCAGAGCATAGCGTAGAAATAGCATAGTGAAGTACTCTTTGATGTAGAGTGATGTGCAAACTTTCAAACTGCAAAGTTTTTCACATCACTGTGCATCAAAGAGTATATTTAGAAATCCATAACACAGCTAGAAGCCCTCAAATAAAAAGAATTCTACCTGATTATCAGTACAGTGATGCTCCCGCAAACTTTTTAGCAGTCTAGGCTGCCCATCAGTAGGCCTTTCCTCATGCATGATTTCATTTTTCTTTTATCTTTAGATGCTCTGAAAAGCAGAGCTAATTTCACCAAACGCTTCTGCAAGTTATTATACAATTGCACATTTATTCGTCTGAAAGCAAGTCTTTATTACATCTTCGTCAATAGCAGGTAAAGTGTATCAACTCTATAATTGAGTTTTGACGACGAAACATTTTGAGCCAACATTGCTACACTATTTGTTCATCAATTCATGGTACCGTACCTCTTCAACGTTCAAGACGTTTGTGATGCTAACGTCTGAATTTGATTTCGTGGAACATTCATCAGAATTGGTTCTGTCGAATTCTGGAACTTTAACCACTAGAAACTTTCAAAGAGGAATTTTATAGATTAATTAACTATAGGGTGAGATAATGCACAAAATCAGCTCGGCATTACTCACAACACTATCAGCTGATTGTTGATTACATAAAAGGTCACTACATAACCTTTTGTTATGAAATAATTAAAATGGTCAAGGTGATATCAGCAAGGAATATCTGTCGCACAGGCGAAGCAAAAACTGACACATATTCGTAGATACAAACTATAGAGGCGAGATACCCTCTTCCAACTTTACACAGTGTGAAGTTGATCAGAGAAGATGAGACCAAGAGGACGTGAATGGAAGATCATCAGGCGTACGGCACGGTGTAACAAGAAATTTCTAGCGTAGCGTTGATGTCACAGCACTTCCACAAGAGCGGAATCATCAAAATCGTTGAGACAAACTACGTAAAAGAAAGGCTGTTTTCGATCTATTTCTCCGCATACCAAACATTAGTTGAAGCACCAGACAGTCGTTCACTCAAGCAAAACAAAAACTCACGAGTTTTTCTGTTAGTGATTCTACCTCCCCGAGATTATAGCGCAGCCCTACTGTGTTCTATGCAGCAGCTGAGCAGAAGTAAAGTCTATCCATTAAGCGCACTGACGTATGTGCCCCTAAAATTCCACTTCGCTTAATCGATGTTATTTATCCATGGAATTATCGTACTCAAGACAGAACTTTCTGTTAGAGGAAGTACTTAGACTCCATCAATGCCTTTATATCTTGATTGAGTATAGCAGTGAGACTAACATTTCTCTGATAGTCGTTGTTAACGGGTATACCAGACCACCAAGGATCAAATATCATGACGCAAATACTTCCACTAATTGATTGACACTCCACTAACACTTCCACATACGTTCCTTTTTTGCCGTCTATATGGTAGAAAAAAGTCGTCAAATTCGGTTATGCCGGCGAAAGTGAAGTTGTGTTGAATTATCATCACAATGCCGAAGATATTGTGAACAATTAAATAGATTAATTACATGCAAGAACCTATGGTCTATAAGGGATCCACACACATATCTTTTTCTGGTAAACACATGATAGCTGTTGCACATAAGGAGTATTCAGTGATAGCTTAGATTCACACTCGTGGTCGATCAATCAACGATCGATATCTTGATCTTGTATTTAAGACTCACCAGCCTTCTGTCCCTCCGGATCATTATGATACCAGACTTGTCTGGAAGAACAGCATCCTTGATTTAAAATATTTACTGGGTCACCACGAGTCATTGTAAAGGCCAAGTATCTATTCAAGCACCTCAAATAAAGTAAATTTGAAGACGATTACATGGCGTCTCCGAATACAAGGACTGATCCAAGCCACCAGTTCTATCCTTTTTGCTCTATCTAGCCTCTTATACCGACATATAGTTTGTGAGTTCTTACCGTGAAGATTTGTTCAAAAAAACGTAGCTTTCCAGTCTCGCGTGTGGGAGGGAAAAGGGTCTGTTTTCCGAAGGTGACCACTAGTACATTCAGCGTACTTCCCAATCACTTGATTGAAGGCTTTTGGCTAAATCAACGCGTAGAAAAGAATTTGCATCGTAGATCAGCCCCGTGGTAGGTCTACCTTGGATCCACAGCAGCTCCGCAAAACACAGAGTCACTTTTGATTATTGTTTGACCGCCTCTCTTTATTTAAACTAAGCCACAGCTTCACCGAACCGCAAACTCTGTCAATATAACTAGCAGTTATAATAGTTGAACAAAAGTAGTATTTGTGTAAGGCAAATACTAGAACAGCTTCAAAAATGACTCCGCTGCGCAACGTTGCGCTGCGCAAAGAAACTAGCACGTCTGCTATCCATGGTGACGTCATATATAAGTAGGTCGCTAGAATAGCTTCGTATCCGCGACGGGTTTATCAATCTTGGATAGCATTTGCAGTTTCCGTAGTTGAGCCAAAACAGTTCTCTCATCATTTTGTACATGAAATCAATTAAATACTCAAGAATAATGAACGAAGGTTGCCCTACCTATCATCAGCTAATCTAGAATGTAGATTCTCTTCTGTGCGTCACATTTGCCAAATACGTTCGATCAAATAGCTTGGAAGTACACTGAAGAGCGGATTTTGTCGCTGTCGAATTCGGAAACGAATTATTCCCTGTCCTCCCTCCATCATGGGACGACTGGTGACTTATCCGTAAAAAAACGGCTCTTCACCGCTGGAATTCAACATGTAATATGTTAGGCTTCAAATACTAGATGGAAGTAAAAGAGAAAGCTCCTTGCTTGGATCAAGCCTGCACGGATGCGCTAAATATTCACCTTCAGCTTTTAGCTCCGTTTGAGGTGACTGAATGCGCATTTGACCTTAACAATGACTCGTAGTGGCTTTCTGATGCATATAATCAGTGCCGCTGACCTTTAGAGCAAGTGTTTGCCACATCGATCATGGTGAAATAGAAGATTTTGTGAGTTCTCGACGCGAGATCGAAATATCGTTCGTCTAGTTCCCAAGATCGACTATCTATTTACCTAGGCATAGTTTGAATAAATGAATAGTTTCTTCTGTTTAGCCGTTCTTAGGTGTTATTCATTTTATTTATTGAATATTAGCGACGTATAAACAATACTGTCAGTATGCGGCTTGAATATACAAAATTCGAGGTGGCTAACGTTTCGGCGGGTCGCCTTCGTCAGAGCCTAGAAAGATCACATTGATCCACAATCCACTAAGCCAAAAACCTCCATAACCCTTACAGAAAACGTTAGAGATGTGCTTTTGATCGCATAGTAAAAGCTTCATTTTAAAGCACTCACCGTTTTGATGTTTGGGGCTATCAATTATTAATTGAAGACCAGCCGCTTAAGGTCAGTGCATCAGTGGGCTGTGCCTAATTCGGGCAGGAAAGATCAGCCTAAGGTATAGTTCAAGGTCACGCGTTATTACGAGGCACTCCTCTTTTCGGTTCATTTTCGGGCCTTTGTTAGTATCCAAAGGCTTCTAATGTTTTACGCGCAGATGTTGCTGATTCCTGTGATAAGATATCAGCATCACCTCAGAACGGCTAAACAGAAGAAACTATCATTTATTCAAACTATGCCGAGGTTAATAGATAGTCGGTCTTGTGATTTACTCCGTCAATCCTGACTAGCAATTTGTAATAGTCGAACAAAAACAATATTTGTGTACAGCAAATGGTGGAACAGCTCCAAAAGTGACTCCTCTGACTTGTCCAAATCGTATTGAGCAGCGGCAGAAATTAAGCGAGACGACCGTCGTCATTAGGCGGCGACGTCGTGTATAAGTAGGTCGCTTGAATAGCGTTGTATCCCTGACGTGTTTATCAATCTTGAATAACATTTGCAATTTCCGTAGTTGAGCTCAAACCGTTCTCTCATCATTTTCGCGCAAGAAATTGATTAAATACTCAAGAATAATGAACAAGGTGTTAGGATAGTTCCAAGACTGAAAATTTCAGAATGAAAGCAACGAATGAGAAGCGTCTATAAAGTCAAAATTTAGTGCTCAGCTATTGTAGAAGACGAAAGGCGTTGGTCTATCGACCCCTGGGACATCTGTTTTTCAAACGGAATGGCCGATTGTTATCGCATATTAAATCAGTTCACAAATCTCCCGTACAAAAAGATAGGTTAGTTCCAAGGGCACGAGGAGTTTATAAAGTTGTGGTTACGCGCTCAAACGTAAAACAAAGGTAACCCAGTGCTTCCCGAATGTGCTGGTGAAAGCGAGGGTTACCCTACTTATATCAGGCCACTCTAGAATGTGGATTCTCTTCTGTGCGTCAAATTTGTCAAATACGTTCATTCAAATAGTCTTAAAGTACACTGAAGCGAGGGTCCTGTCGTTGTTGAATTTGGAAACAAATTCTTCCGTGTCCTCCCTGCCTCACGGGAGCGATTGGCGACTTATCCGTAAAAAACGGCTCTTCACCGTTTGAACTCAACATGATGATGTTAGGCATAAAAACTAGTTGGAAGAAAAAAGGGAAAACTCTTTGTTAGGATAGACCCTTCAGGGATGCGCTAAATATTCGTGTTCAACTTTTAGTTTTGAGGTGAGTGAATGCGTATTTGACCTTAACAATGAATGGTAGTGGCTTTCTGATGCATCAAATCATTTCCGCTCTCTTTTCAAGCAGGTGTTTTGCCACATCGACTTCGATGAAATGGAAGGTTTTGTGAGCTTTCGGCGCGAGATCGGGACATCGACCATCGAGTTATTAAGCGGTTTTATGTCGCAGGGAGCCTGCGATACAACCAGAAAAACTAGACATAACACAAAAATATGCCTCAAATCTTGACCAAAAAACCCTTCTACTCCCTTTCTCTCACAGGAGCCAACTGGAAATAGGTTGTCTAGTGAATACACATGACCAAGGCCCATAGCTTAAACGGAACTTTATTGCCTGTGCCCGAGTCATGTCAAACCCTAGCAATCCATGCAATGCTGTTTGGCCAGTCCCCAGGGAACTACTCAGAACCTGCGGAAGAGAAAAGCTGCGAGTGTTCAAAAGAGGCAGTTCACTAGAACAGTCCAAAAGTTGTTCATCAAATTTATTTTGAGACTATGAAAGTGTCTAACTGAGTAGGCATCTAGTCGTCAAAGTTTAGTGTCCAGTCATTGTGAAAACGAAGGATTTGATCTATGGAGCGCTCTGACAATTGCTTTTGAACGAAGTGGTCGATTATTATTGCATAATAAATCAGTTCACAGATCTCCCTACCAAAGTGATAGGTCATCAAAAGCACAAGGGGCTTCCAAAGTTGCCGGTGGACGTGCAAGTGTGGGTCATAGGGAACCCTTTGCTTGCCTGATGTGCCTGTGAATTGAAGGACTGCATTACCCAACGCCAGGCCAATATGTAATGTAGATTCTTTTCTGTGCGTCAAATTAGCTAAGCGCGCTTAGTAAAATAGTTGGTTTTCACACTGAAAAGCGGGTTATGTCAAATTTAAGAATTAGCTCTTCCCTGCCTCACAGGGGAGACTGGCGAGATATCCCTGAAAAGCAATCATCACGCTTGAAACTTAATACTAACCTTATTTGTGTGCTTTAATTTGAATAAATGTATATATACTTAAATGTGTTAGTGTTTTTTTACAAAAGGTGCGAGAGGGCAACGCAGGGTTACCACTGGTTCCGTCCAAACCTTTTCGAATGCGACAACTTCGTGTTGGATTTCTCCACTTATCGTAATGTTATGATAATCAATGTGTTTTACATCATGCCTTTCCTTTTGATTGCTTGCAAAAAAAAAGGTACGCATGATGCAAGGAAAGATTGTAAGCACCGCATCATACTTATTTTGATTCTTGGAAGAGTTTCATGAACTGTACTACTGCTCGTCTCGCATCTGCGTGAGCTCACTCCATTAATGCTTGCCGCTTCTGTCCATCTTTACGCCCGGAGCCATCAAGTACACTTATGTCAAGGAAAGCGGAGTTTGTTCAGTTTACTTCCGCAGCGCTTTGAATATCGCTAACATTTGGGCAACGAAAACATGTGAGAGCTTGAAGTTTTGAAGACGATCCGTACACATATTCTCTTCTAGGAGGCTTATGAAATTTGTCAATATAATAAGTGATCCCACTGGTGTAGAGTGATGTGGCAAAAACATTTGCATCAGCCTTAACTCGATGATTTCACCCTATGAAAGGTCGCGTGCTCTAACCCTTCCACCGCCGGCTCCTGTTTTGCCGTCACCCATCATATGACGTTTTGTCTTTAGATCATGCCACCCGTGAACTGCGGTTAAATAAAAAGTATTCTGTTTGATCATCCTACAAGAAGTGATCACTGATCGTTTGATTTGATGAAAATGTGTTGTAATTTTTGCACTGCTAATGGAAACACTTCGATGGCACCAGCAATTTTTTGCACAATTTCTAGGATTAGCGAGTTTACCACAATCTGCAAGACGCTGACAATTTTTGGTACTTTTATGGAATATGTCACAAAGTATACACAGAACACTTGTGGAACATTTTCTACTGCCATTATCAACAACTTAGTATTGTATACACCCCTATTTAATGTACAGTTGTATTGCAGCAATACAACAATTCAAAAGTTCGACTTTCTATAAACCTCGGCATAATCAATTGATATATGAGAATGGAGAAAACTTATCTTGATTAGCTGACGCGAGGTTGGTAAAGTAGTTGTAGAAATTCGGCTGACGTTTCGGCGACCCGCCTTCTTCAGAGCCTGGACGTATATAGTATTAGTCTATTTGAATGATTCGGATGGTCTTATTTATATGCTGCCTAGGTCAGGTTAGAAGATCAAACGAATAAAGGGCGCGAGATCTCGCGTGATGGTGACGCACTCGTCCTTCCGATTCATTTCGGGGTTTTGAGCGTTTATCCAAAATGCCTCAAGAGTCTTGCGCGTGGACGTCTTTGATTCCTGCGCCAGGATTGTGACAGTCACATCAAAATCCTTGTTGTTGTGTTTTTGTGCCCTATGTAAACCTAAAGGTTTGGTTTTATCTATTTTAGATTTACTGTCTAGATGTTCTTTTATGCGGATGAAAAGTGGTCTTCCCGTTTCGCCTATATATTCTTCCCCGCATGTTTTACATGTTAGCAAATAAATTGTGTCCGACCTCATACAATCTCCCTCTTTTCCGTTGGGGCAGATTATACAGTTGTTGGTGTTGCACAATCGATCATAGTGTCTATTGCGGATCAGCTGATGGCGTAGGGTGGGAGGTGGGGTTTCGATAATTACCACGGAATTTTCAAGACCGCATCTTTTTAGGCACCTTTTAACCGCGCTACTAATCTCGTTTGATATAAATGGTAATTTAGAGAGGACTCTATTCAGGTGCGGAGTATTGTTCTTTTGTGACCTAATTCCACTTTTTGAATATTCCCTAGTGGCAAATGTTTTGTAGCCGTTGGAAATGGCGATCTTTCGTGCCAAGTCTAATGATTCGTTCCTTTCCTTCTCTCCTGTGCACACACTTTTAGCTGTTCGAAACATGTTTTTAATTCGCGGTTTTTTCATGTGTGAAGGATGAGAGGAGAGGTAATTGACCAAAATGTTCTTGTTACTTGGTTTTCGATACCACTTTGTACTATAGCCACTATCCAAAAGCTTCACTTGAGTGTTTAGGAATGGAAGCCAGCCCCCGTTTGGACTTTCTCGCGTAAATCTGATATGCTCTGACTGTCCGTTCAACACTTCAAAACATTTGTCCATTTCCTCTTGTGTAGAACAGATAATGAACCTTTAGGTTTACATAGGGCACAAAAACACAACAACAAGGATTTTGATGTGACTGTCACAATCCTGGCGCAGGAATCAAAAACGTCCACGCGCAAGACTCTTGAGGCATTTTGGATAAACGCCCAAAACCCCGAAATGAATCGGAAGGACGAGTGCGTCACCATCACGCGAGATCTCGCGCCCTTTCTTCGTTTGATCTTCTAACCTGACCTAGGCAGCATATAAATAAGACCATCCGAATCATTCAAATAGACTAATACTATATACGTCCAGGCTCTGAAGAAGGCGAGTCGCCGAAACGTCAGCCGAATTTCTACAACTACTTTACCAACCTCGCGTCAGCTAATCAAGATAAGTTTTCTCCATTTTCATGCAGCAATACAATTCATAGCGCGTGAAGAAAAGCCGCATTCACCGAAAGCCTCAATAAAATTATATAGGCCGAAACAGTGATAAATCGGGAGGCCTGCGCTACCTACTGATTCTCAGGAGGTACGATTGATGCGCCATATAATCGTCTTCAAACATACTTTCATTTGTGGTGTTTGATTATATACTTGGGCATAACAATGACTCGTGGTGGCCCACTAAATATTTCAAATCAAGGATACAGTCCTTCCAGACAAGTATGGTATCATAATGATCCGGAGGGAAAGATGGCTTGGTGACTCTTGAGCACAATATCAAAACATCGATCATCGATTGATCGACCACGAGTCAGTGTCGTAGAGCACCTCTGACACGTGCTCAAAAAGCTAGATACAGTAAATAATAGGTTGGTGCAGAAGTTATATCGATTCATGAATTGTCTCACATATACACTAGTCATGAATTGTCGAAATTTAGTGTTCGTTGTTGGAATAAATTTCTTAAATATATGGAAATGGTATACAGGGTACGCAAAACTTTCGTTAATTTTGTATTTTGCTATTTTTAGCAGTGCGATACTACTTTTTCCACTAATTGTGGCTATTTCATTAAATTTTTCGTTTAGTTTTGGTCTAAAATCCGTTTTATTTACTTGTCTAATCCCAGATATTCCCAAATTAATCGTATAAATTAACGCATCGCAGCAGTTGGCTTGTATAAGACGGGAATGAAAAGAGCCGACATTGATAAACTTAACTGCTTCCAAACCAGCAGGTGTCTACAGAAAACGTTTCAGCAAAACTGGAGGGATCTCTCTCGAAAAGGTCATCTATCCACTTTGTCCACTCCGGAAAACATTCAAACGTTCCGTTGTCAAGTTCAAAGAATTTAGGAGCGATAGATGCTCAAAATGCAATGAAACTCGGGATCAGCGAGAGGAGCGTTCGGAACATTCTCAAAAATAAGCTGAAACTGTGCAGTTACGAGATAGTTCTTGTTGACTTTCTGAGCTAAAATATGAAGGAGAAACGGTTTTCATGGCCCGCCCAATGACTCGTTTGGTAGCTGTTTAGCCTTTGCCGAAGGTACTTTTGACAGATGAGAAGATATCCAAGGTCGAACCACATCACAATTTCCAGAATCAATACCAAGTTTTCAAGGAGAGTTAGCAGAAGCTTGCATTAGCTTGGAAAGAGGAAAAATTCGATACGTACCTTCAGTTTGCAGAAAGCCTTCTTATTGTACTGTACCGTCCAAAAGAGAATTGCGTTACGCGTAGCTGATATTGTTTGAACGACAACGGTGTGAGCCTGGATATACTTATGAATGTAATGCTTGCTGAAGCGTCAGTACTCGGCAGCAGTATAATCGTACGAGTTTTCTGCCACGCGCTATTCACCAGATCTGTGTTCTCTCAATTTATAAACATTTATAGAATTCTGATTTGTCATATCACAAATCTCTAAAAGAACTGCGCTAACTGCTTGGTCTTCATTTATTTGAAGAGGTAATTTGCTCAAGTGAGAGAGCAGAGTGGTACAGAAGTTCTTATGAAGTTTTCTATCTCCTCATGATTACAGGGGGCTCCAACTGGATAGCCGACCGCTGCTCTACTTCATATGTGCGTATTATTGTTTACTAATTTGCTTCGCACAGAAGTGGACGCAAAAATGTTTTGGACAGTTGAACAAACAGTTGCAGCACACAAGATTCCCAAGAGCAAAATCGAGAATAGATCAGTTTCCATCTTTGAATGCTCAATTACTTATCCGCGCGCGGTCTACCGTAAAATATTCAGAAATAAACAAAAGAGAAAAACAGTGAGCGTTTTCAAGGAGGTTTGTTATGATCACCAAAACTTGTCTATCGTTTTTCTCTATGGTTATGAAAGTATTTACTTGTTCACACAGTGAGCAAATGACCAAGCCAGGCCTTGAAGGATCACTGCGCAATTATGATTCACTACTGTGTTGAAAAAATGACAATCTTGCGCCTGGTCATCCAACAAAAGAAAACGGAAAAAATCACCTGGACAATAGACCTGATTTTTTGTAAATCATCTACAAACTACGCTTGCAGTTTATAAAGTTCCATTTTCACAGATTCATTAACCTTATGAATTCTACTGAAACTTTTCTGTGCTCGTTTTTCCCTACTTCTTCGTTGTACTTCTTTTTTCATATATTCTAAACGTATTTTATTCCTCGTAATTTCTTTGAAATATTCTAATTAACAACTGGCTCAGTGAATTCATGTGTATAATGCTTCATTCTAATCTCTTCGAACACCATATTTTTGGTCTGGACCACTCCACTTGCACCGGTGACATGAGAACTCAAATGATATCTTCGTCTTTTGCCGTTTATAAAGAGTGAAAAAAACGTATCAACCTCTAGAAGAGTGCCCAGACTGCTTGGTCTTCAATTAATTCAAAAGGTAATTTTCTCATGTAAAAGAGTAGGCAGTTGTACAGCGATTGTTATGAAACTCTTCTGTCGCTTCATGATTGGAGAAAAGCTTCCACTGTGGGACCTGCGCCACTTATGATGAGGGCGATATCTCCGAAACACGTATATGACTCTGACGTGCCATCCTCGGAAAGGTTTTAAACATCCTCACAGTTTATAATAACATGTGTTTGCTGGAAAAATAATGTGCATGAATATCGACGACTGCAGCGGCTTGTATGTGTTTATCTACCTAGATGCTCACCATATCATCGGCATTGTGGTAATAATTCAAATATAACTCTACTTTGTTCGGCATTACCGAACTTGACAGATTGTTCTTTTCATTCTCTATAGACGGCAAAAGAGGAAGATATCGTTTGATATACATTCGTTGTCATGTCACTGGTACAAGTGGAGTGGTCCGGCCCAAAATTGTGGTGTTCGGAGTGATTTGAAAGGACCGATTTAGAACAACGCTGATGTTCACTCGAGCCATTTGCTTAATAAAATATTTTGAAGAAATTGTGATCAATGAAATAAGTTTGACAACATATTGAAAATATGAAGTACAACGAAGAAATAGGGAAGAACGGACACAGAAAAGGTTTCAGTAAGAGTCATAGGGTTGATGAATCTGTGAAAATGGAACATTGAAAACTGCAAGCGTGGTTGTGGAAGAATTACGAGAAACAGGTCTATTATCTACTTGATTTTTTCGTTTTCTTTTGTTGAATGACCAGACGCAAGATTGTCATTTTTTTGACATAGTAGTGACTTATAATTCCGCCGAGATCCTTCAAGGCCTGGCTTGGTCAAATTAGCCCACTGTGTAGTCAAGTAAATACTTTCATAACCTTAGAGCGAAAACTTTATTGACAATTTTTTAAAACCATAGTAAACGACCTCTTAAAAACGCTCATCGCTTTTGCTTTGTTTTTCCATCTGTTGCTTTCTACTCCCGTATTGCAATACACGAAATTTGTATCACCTGGGTGTTGATTTATGCAAATTAAGCCATCGTTTCATGAACTCGCAAATTTCCAAAATACCAAGCATTAACTTATCGTAATCGAAAAAAACAACAGTGTGTACGAGCGATGATAAATGCAACAGCTTCGAACGTGCTTTCTCTGACTTACTCAGGCCGTTTTGAGCTGCGGCAGAAAGATAAAGCGTTTGGCCAGTGCAGGACGGTGTGGTATATAGGTAGGTCGCTAACATGGCGTCATATCCCAAACGGATTTATATATCTCGAATAACATGTACAGTTTCTGTAGTTGAGCTAAAATAGTTCCGTCATCATTTTCTCACATGAAATCTAAGAAATACTCAAAGACAGCAACAAAGTGTTATCGAAATGAAAAGACTAAAAATTTCAGAACGAAAATTGCGAGTGAGAAGCTTCTAGAAAGTCAAAAATCAGTGTTCAGCTGTTGTGAAAAACCAAAGACGTTATTCTACCCTGCGCTCGGGAATTCTTTTTGAACGGAGTGGACGATTACTATCGCATGATAAATCACATCACAGATCTCCCTGGCAAAGTGAGGGTTAGTTCCAAAGGCATGTGGAGTTTCCGGCGTTACATGCAGGAGTTCAAAAGTGGATAGAAGGCAACTCTATGCTTCCTGATGTGTTGGAAGGGCTGCGTTACATAAACATCAGGCTGATTTGGAATGTAAATCCATTTCTGTGCGTCAGATTAACCAAACGCGTTCAATCAAATAGTTGGGAAGCGCTCTGAAAAGCGGGTTGTGTCGAATTCGAAAACATGGTCATCCCTGTCTCACGGGCGAGACTGGTGAGTTATCCCTAAAGAGAAAATTATCACACTTAAAACTCAACGTGCTATATGTTAAGCGTAGCAAACTAGATGGGGAAAAAAGAGAACAATCTCTGTGCGGGTGAGCCCTTCAAGGATGCGCTAAGTATTCATGTTCAACTTTTAGTTTCGTTTGAGGTGACCGAATGAACATCTGTCCTTCAAAGCTACTTGAAGTGGCTTTTTGACGCGTCAAATCAGCGCTGCTATCCTTCCAAACATGTCTCGTATCACATCGCAGTCCGGGTGAAATGGAAAGTTTTGTGAGTTTTCGACTAAAGATCGCAACATCGATCATCGATCTATAGAGCACTTGTATAACGCGGAGCATCTGTGACACACGCTGAAAAGAAAATGTGCTTCATTTCTTGACTCGGTAAGAACCCTCTTTGCCCCTTTTTCTAATGAGAGCCAATTGAAGATAACAGGTAGATCCAGAAATGCATCTGCGAAGTTTGTGAAACTTCGCAACATCCGTACAAAACTGCGAAACCTTGTTGTTCACCAAACGCGCAATGTTCATGAGTTGTCAGGGCAGTGTGACTGGTTCATGTCAAAACAAATCAGCTTGATATTGCATTGGTGAAATGAGCGGCTCTACTCATTTCACCGAATAATTCGTGCTTCTATGGTTCAAAGAGGTTGAGTAGCTCTCTTTTGCTTATAAAATTTGCCTCATTCCTTTTCCATCTCTCGAACAGTGCCCACACTAGAAATTGTTTGGAAAATGATATTCACAGAGGCGCCTTCTGCGTGAAGTGTGAGAGAAAAGATACTGAGTCAGAATTTCTTAACACTTGGCTTTCGGGTACCATTTTTTACCAATAAGAATTCGAATAAGTCATCGGACATTCAGAGATAGAAACTGATCTAATCTCGTTTTTCTCAAAAGAATTTTATCTGCTGCAACTACTCGTTTAACTCCTCAAGAAATTTCTGTGCCCACTTCTGTGTGAAGCAATATAGTGAACAATCATAACGATAGAGCAGTAGAGCAGTGGCCGGGGATCGAGTGTTAGCATCCCACTAACCACGAAACGATAGAAACGCGATCTGACAAATCGGAGTTTTATACGTGAATATAAATTGTGGAACATAGATAATTAAAAGTGCTTTGCGGCCTTTCGCCCAATCATCCTGGAGCAGAGATCTGAGACTACAGCGATCTCACTCAGGCTTATTACTGGCGGCGATTCTATGACCATTTCTTGAATCAGCTCTTCTCAACTCCCATAGTGCAATATAGCGGAATTTTGAACCACCTTCGAACTGAATGTGTTGATCTATTCAGACCAAGCTATAGTTTCATTATGTCGAAGATTCTGTGAACATAAGTGCCAAATTATCGCAGTCCAACAAGAACAGCAGTGGTGTACGAGCACTGACAAAGCAGCCTGGATTGTGACTCCTCTGACTTACCCAGATCGATTTGAGCTGCGGCAGAAATTTCTGGGACTAAGACCAGCATGCTGGACGGTGACGTCGTATATAAGTATACCGCTAATATAGCCCAGTCGTTCAAAAACCCAGGCGGTCTTATCTGTCTTAGATAACATTTCCCATTTTCAAAAATGCCACCTTCTTCAAACGCGGCATGAGTAAAGAAGAACATCTTAAGAACTGTCTTATTCTTCGAATGACCTTTGTACAAGGTTGATATTCCTCTCTCAAAATTGTCGGCTAACATTTCAGGAATTTTGCCTTTGTCAGAGCCTAATACAGAGTGAAGTTTACAGTCTAGCGGTGAAGTTTTCATAACAGCCAGACCACTGCATTGATTTTACATTGAATGTTTTTTACATATACGAGTGTCAAATGAATAATTAGATATCACATAATATAGTACGTCCAAGCGCCGATGGAGGCGAAACCGCCGAGACATAAGCCATGACGTCTCAAGAGATTAAAACCAATTCCGTTCAAGTTGGTGAAAGAAAAAATAACGTAAGATAGTTTCCATTTTCAAATACTCAAACTTCGCCAAAGTCACACGCAAACTCAAGCACTTACAAGAATAACGGTTACAAAATATCGAAGTGAATGGAAAAAATATTAAGATCTGCAGAAAATATCACTATTAATCACATACTTACTTTGAGTCATCTAATGAATAATAGTTTCTAGCGTAAACTAAAGGTCAATTTCACTTTCTTTGATGATTGTTCCACTATCTGAAACATTTCCGAGATCTTTCTCTCTCCCTCTCGCTCTCCTTTTTTCTTGACAATGATAAGCATCTGTGAGATATCCCCACTTCTTGAACGACTATTCTTCGCTTGAGCTGCCTGAAATCTGCAAGTCGACTGTATCGGCAGTTGGTAGCTTATTACTAAGTGTGTATTCACTACTTATTGCGTATCTAATGGAATTCAAAACAATTTCAGTAGATTGACTGAGCGCAAATTTTAAAACGTCAAGTTTTCCTCCGAATTCTTAAAACTGCTACATAGTTGTTGAAACAAACACTCTACACGTCTCCTCGGATTCACCGCCCCTAGAAGAATATTTTGAAATGCTTTGTTTTTTCATCGTAAACTATTTATTTGGAAATCTCACGTCGACAAAAATGAGAATTTTTCTAATACATCACTCTAATTTGGTGCCATCAAAAAAAAGAGATCGTAAAACGTGTAATATATGTACTCGTGGGATTCTTCCATTCTCTCATCTATACAAGTTTTATATTTTTTCCAGACCTCTTCAGCTTCTTCTTTTCAAACACTTTTCGATTTCTCTGCGTCGAATCTTTCGAAGGAGAATAAAGTGTTGAAGGATATTCTGAACAGAGGAGCTATGCTCTTGAGGAGTATAGGTCCTGAAGATCGAAAAATTGACCTTCTGTGCGACGAAGAGCACCTTTAACCACTGTTCCACATGCGCTCGATAACACATCGGAGATATAATTATTGAATTATGCATGATTTTCGTATATTATGCTTGGAAATGTTCGGAAGAAGTTTGCACCGAGATTCCTTGTAAATTTCAACTATTGTAAAACTCTAAAATCGAAAGCAGGCTAAAATTTGAAAAAACACACTTGCTAAAAATAATTACGGTAGTGCACTGACAGCACATACTCTCTTATAGGTGAAATGTCATCCAACTTCCGCTTAGAGCCGAAAGTTTTGTGATTCCCTTATCCTAATTGAATATAGGCACCCAACACCCTATTGTAACACAGTGGTGGACATAACAGTTTATGCTTGTATTTCATTATAATTAACTCGTTTTCCCTTGCGTAACACCGCCCAATTTAGACAGATTTATTTCTAATAAGGTCGAGAGAAATGCTCGAGCGTTCGATAGACGCCTTTCGTCCTTCACATTAATTGAGCACTGAGTTTTGACTTTATAGACGCTTCTCATTAGTTACTTTCATTCTTAAATTCTCAGTTTTCGCACTATCTTAATACTTTGCCTGTTATTCACAAGCAGTTACTTGATTTCATTTACGAAAATGATGAGGGAACTGTTTCAGCCCAGCTACGAAAATGGCTAATGTTATTCAAGATTCATAAACCCGTCAGGGATGCGACGCTATTCTAGCGAGCTACTTATATGCGACGTCACCGTGTACCGAATTGAATGGGGTTGACAACTTTCTGCCGCAGTGCAATACGATCTGGACAACTAATCGCCTTCTAAAAACAAGCTCCTCTCTGTTCTTCCGCGAAGGAGTGGCAAGCTACTCGTCATAGACAAGTCTTTACGACTGCAATTAGTAGGTGATATGTTTGATATAGAAAACTAGACAAAAGTAAAAGACAAACAAAGATTTTGACTTTGAACGATTCCTTCAAGATGCGCCATGCGTCGTGAATATCGGCTGCGTCAAACGTGACTGAATAATTATCTCATCTTTACAATGACTTGCGGTGGCTCACCAATGTAGCCATTGCTGCTATTCTCTTAGACAAGCCTGGCATCACAGCGCATACACACCGATCACATGTAGGAAGGACAGAAAGCCTTGTGATTTGACTTGAGCGCTGAATCGAAACGCTGGTCTTTGATTGCTCGACCACATGTCGCTTGCAGAACTTTTTTATCACGCGCTCAAAAACTTAGTTACAGTAAGAAAAAAGTTCGCGCCTAGAAAAAGCTCTTCTCCCTTCTTTTCTGCTTCGACACCACTCAACTAGAAATAAGTAGTTGGCACGCTCGGTAATTCACGGACCTTCGTCATTCACACTTGTTGAGCGTTGATTTCTGATTTCATAAACCCTTCTATTTCACTGCAGCCGATTTGAAAAATTCGGCCTTTTCATTCATTCAGTGGTTTGCTTGTTCTCTTTGAGTATTCGATAAACTGTGCGTGAATTATGAGAAACTCACCGCACCCAAAACTGCAGAGTCCTCATACGCTATCTCAAATATGTAAACCCGCTTGAGATACGGCGCCATATTAGCGCCCTACTTATATACGACAGTGACGCTGTTCACCCAGAAGTTGTTGCTGTCGCAGCTCACGACTGAATGTGTAACCAAGAGAGGTACAGCTACTGCTGTTTTTGCTTGTGTTAACTTGTTCACTATAACTGCTTATTTTGGACCACGACAGGTTGATGCTTAGAATGTATGAGTATTTATCAGTCAGCTGTGATAAAACTTACTCTAAATAGATTATCACACATAAGTAAATGGTAACGCGAAATTTAGATTTGTTGTTATGCAGGGCGTTAAAAACGGCAGATTTAACAAGTAGCTATCTTTCCCACTCTAGCGTCAGTTCGCGTGAGTTCGCTGCATCTCCACTACTCCACTTCACGGTCACAGGGCAAGTGATATTTTACCAAACATCTTCTCATAAAATCCAAGTTCTGCATCAAAATAACATATATTTCTACTCTACTACATATATTTACATGAGTGCTTCGAAATTAGCTTACAGGAGCGGATCAAAATACGTTTTGAGTTCCTGAACGAACCTAGAGTGCACAAAATTCTCCCGTGGAAAAGTATAGCAAATTAGTTTCCATTTCTGAACATCTATGTTGACTTCCGCAAAACATTTTACAACATAAAGTGGCTAGATAGCCAAGTAGCGAGGATTGCTGGCTGAATACTTTTTCTCTCACACTTATACGTGAAGCGCGCTCTCGTAAGTTGGGAAGGAAGAAAATTTATTGGAATGATCCTGTATCGAATGGGGAAAAATTGAAGGCTTACTGATGGTAGCTCCACTCACTCGACAAACGACGGGACGATAGGTGGTATAGAGTTTATGAGGGAACTGTAGAAATCACCAACAAAAATCATATAAAGGGACAGAAAAGCAAAGAGAACAGAAAAAAGGAGGCTGGAAAGTTGAAAGAGAATAAAATGAGGAGGAGAACATGTTTTCGTTCCAAGTGTTTTCATAAGACCACGCTCAATTTTCGATATGCCTAATGACCTTTTTTGGGCCATGCATGTGGTCTTTTGTAGGGCAGCTTGTAGAGTCCGTTACACGTATTTAGGTATTGACAGCCTCGTCAGTCGGGCAGTTCCCTTCGTCCTTAACCACTCCTTTTGGTGAAACCCAACCCCTATGTAGAGTTGGCACAGACGAGCTTTATACACCTGCCACTAAGTTTGACTGACTGAGGAGGTTGTCAAGACCAAGACACGTGTACCAGGTTCTATAAGGTGACTTCGAAAAGACCACCTGCATGGCTCAAAATTAATCGTTAGAAGAAAACACTTTTTGAACAAAAAGTCAGGAGTTATGCAAGAAGGGTTCAAGAGATGGGCGGGGTCATCTGGGTGAGGAGTGGATAGTAGACTTCATATGATCTACGACACTCATGTAGGTGGCCCACCAGCCCAAAAATTGTCTGGACGATGACGTCATGATGTTACATGGTTTGAATGAATGATATTCTGTGCTCGCTAGATGAATGACGGCTCTCATAATTTGCTTCGTATTGTAATTTTCATCCACTTCCATCGACATTGAGCAGAGAATTGTTTTTTTTTTTAATGGCGTAATTTTCAATTAAATGTGTAATTTGTTTTGACCAATCTAATTTATCATCTGCAATGTTTGAATCAATAATAATTCGTGTCTGTCGGGCAAACGACGAGCCTCATAAAATGCTTTGTGTCGTAGTTTTCATCCCACTCCCATCGAAAATAAACCGATATGTCAATTACATCATATTATTTTATATTCACTTGATTTTTGAGTTAATCAAGTAGTCTGATCAATCGACTAGAAAGTGAATGAATGAAATTCGTGTATATTACGCGAAGGACAAATTTCGTAGTTTGCTTCGCACCACAGATTCCATACTTAATTAGAATTAAACCGAAAATTTATATTTTCTACAACAGTGACCAGTTCATTCAGTAAAAATTGATTCAGCCAATAAATTGAGAGTTTCGTTTATTGCTATTGATTCTCAGTGCTTTTATTGCCCTTTTTCGCAGTGTTATGATGTTTCATAGAGCGCATGTGACGCAGTGGTTAGAGGTGCTCTGCGTCGCACACGAGGTCAATGGTTCGATCTCGCGCTCATGGCTCACCAAGCCATCCATCCCTCCGGGGTCGGTAAATTGGTACCAGACTGGTCTCAGACTTGTCTGGGAGGATAAGCAGCACTGACTCGGTTCAGCGGGAGGCCTCCGCGAGTCATTGTAAAGGCCAGATATGCATTCAATCACCTCAAACGAAGTTAAAAATTGAAGTCGAATGCATGGCGCATCCCTCAGGGATTGATCAACGCCGAGAGCTTTATGATGTTTCATATATACCTAAGAGAATTGAGTGGTGAGCAAAAATACGACCTCAAACGGGAGTTGAATCTACGTTTCATCCATACCGGGGGCGTGCTACAACTACATCACCGATGTACATTTGCACTATCATTCATTCTTCAATTCTCTGTGACAGCTATCAGCCACTATCTATAAAGCTGTTGATTTTTTTCTACTTAACCGCGGATTCTAACTACCAATAATTGTCAGATTGTTCTATGTGAGTTTTATAAAAGTTTCATGGAAAAAAATTGATTGTACTTTCTTCGATAACGTTGAGAATCGAACAGATGCTGACTTAGTTATTTCATTAGCCCTAATAAACTAAATTTAGTGATTAAACCACAGAAAACTCTAAAAACTTCGAAAACAATCATTCATGTATCGTTAGCTCTTTTCATAAGTTTTGGTACCAAAGCAATAGACACCAAATCTTTTAACTAGAATTCATTAAAAATTGCTTGACTACACTATTTAAAGTTTGAACCACAAGCCTGAACCCATTTCTACCATCTCTCAGGCAATAGAACAGCACTGCGCTTATAGAACTCGTGGTCCCTGGAATTAGAGAATGTTATCAATCCTCAACGGAAGTGATTGATGTCTCTGAACTTCTCCCTGTTTGGGAAGTGCTTTAGAGACCGGAAGAGCTGATAGTCAGACGGCGACAAGTCAGGACTGTACGGCAGATGGTTCAGCAACTCCCAGCTTCAGAGTTGGCGACATGCAGCAGTGCAATGCCTTGAAGCAGAATGAGATTGCGGCGACGTCGACGTGACAGGGTCCAATTGCAGCGGTCCAGATGCTCACAGTAGCGCTTGGAATTGATCGCCTCTCCGATTAGCAACAAGTCCAGGTGAATTGGCTCGGGCTAGTCCAAAATAACTATGGGCATAACGGGTACGAGGCAAGTATGAAGAGATTACGTACCATAGGAAAGCTCAGGAAATTCTGCACTGATTTCGTGCCTGAGAGCTGAAAGAAATGTATTCACGTTGAAGACACATACTTTAAATGAAGTTGTCAAGCAGTCTTCATGACAATTGGTTGACAGATTTTGTTTTTATCGCTGCAGTGCTAAAACTTACGAAAAGGTCTATTGTTATTCATCAACTGATTGATTAATCAAATGTATCGACTAGTTTTTTACCCAAAATTTGATAAGCAGTATATTTTTCGCAGATTCAAATATAAGTACAACTTTGATCACTTTTTTCCTAAGCTGACATATGTATAAAGTCTAAAATCTCGAAATTTCTTCTTTACAGGTCATCTCACGTGTTTTTCCCAATTTGGTTTTGTATCTGACCCTATCTTATACGTTATCCATTCTTCTACCTTCCTTTGTCCTTTACCCTTTATCACTTGTTCTTTAACTAGTCTTGCATAGATCTCTCGTCGCTGTTGATCAGTTGATCCTAAAGCTAGAAAAAGTTTAATATCCTCTCTTATATAACAATACCTTCCAATCAACTATTTGGAAGCCTCGCAGAAAAACTGAGAATAGTCTGATTGAATGCTTTACGGCTTTCAAGAGGTCTGGTATGACATCTCGATGGTAAACGTACGTTTGGTATATGGAACGTGCTGTTATATATGTTTCTGTAACAACATATGTCAAAGACAATCAATCATTCTAAAACGCAACATCCCATGAACCTTTCGCTTGACGAAGAGTGATACTTCTTCGGCGCCGATTGCTATTGTAGCAGAGGTAGCGTGGAGCGTGTGTTACCTCTTGAAAGGCTTGAAACATTCTATCAGACTATATTCTTTCTCAAACTGATGTATTCCAGATATTGTCAATTTGCGAAATTCCCCCGAGCATATGCTGACAGCTCCGTTCACTTTATCCGCTGTGACCAAATGGTCAAGATTCGCCTTATTCGGTCTTCTCGGAGTTGGTCTATGTGTAGCCTTTCGGTGAGTTTATTAGCCTTTTTCTTCTATTTATTTTCTTCTTCTCTTACTGCTTGGAGTTGAGCCTTCAGTAAGCTTTGAATTTTGTGATATACTGTTTCTTTTTGGTCTTTTCAAGATAAACAGAGAAACTCTAAAAATAGTTCACAACAATTAGAAACACCAAGCAAGTCGATTAATAACAACAACAAAGACAGTAGAAACAACAAATACCGAACGGGCAAGCAGCAACAATAATATTAAAGAAAGACTGAAACAGCAGACAACATGAATTGAGCAGCACCAACATCAACAACACCTACAACAGTTAAACAACAGACGTCAGCAAAACAGCAAACAAAGAAATAAGAACAGTTTGGAACGACAACAAATGTTCTATAAAGCTGCTTGCTTCTAATGGTAGGTAGTATGATGTTACGCAAATATATCCGATAAATATCTGACGATCTGATATTACGTTTTGAGCTTTCATGAGGTCGGATATTGAACTTTCACGGTGCTACAAACATGTTTCACCATCATACACTCGCTAGAAGCACACTGCCCTTCAATTTAGCTAATCTTGTGCAGGCGAGTATACCCCTGCTTGTAAAGGAATTGACGCCGATTTATTCGAATCACCACATGTGGAGTGACAAATTCTTCCGACTTTGTAGTGACCACAGTAGAGCGCTCATAGCTGGTAGAATGAGTCAAGCCTGTACTGTCGACTGTTTATATAGACATCTCCCAAAAATCCGACATAGATTCTTTCATAAGTCGGGATATGGAATTGACTAGGCGAAGGAAACCGGGTTTCTAATGAGCCTATGATGGCGAAACACGTGTGAAGTAGCGTAAAAGTGCCATACTCGACTTCATGAAAGGCTCAAAACATTTTACCAGATTATCAGATTACTATTGATCTTGAGCGATGTCTTTACAGACAGTCGAGAGTAAATATATGCCCGATCATGTTCAGTAGTCTGCAAAACTTCGGGCCCTAGAAGGGAGTCGAACACGACAATGCAGTGAAATAATAAATATAAAGTTGGATTAAAAACAAAAATCAATGTATCAGATTATGGTGGTATTAACTCAGTCACAAATACACCGCAACAGAATTAGCACCAGCAGCAGAAAGAGTGGTAGCAGAACAGGAGCACCGTTGGTGCAATAGATTAGCACGCGCTTCCGAAAAGGAAGGTATGCAAGCTTGCTCCATGTTCGAGGTCAATGTTTCGAATGCCATTCGACATTAGCGAATTTGTAATTGTAACATTGTACCACTGCTAAACAGCACTTGAATAAAGAGAGTCGCATTGTGCGGAGTAGGAGAAATTTACTCATTTTGGCTGTTATAGGATGTTAGTAAAATGGGACAGCAACGATGAAGACGACAAGAAATCAATCGACGTTGAAACATGTAAGATTTAATCTCTCGTCTAATTTTGTGAATCAAACTAATCTCTCAACTCATTGACGATTTCTTCTGAATTCATTGTTAACCTTTGAGCTCTACGCCAGTGTTTATGTCGCTACAGCTGACTATAGCTTTTTGGCAGCTGCAAATTTGAGAGTATGAAGTGTTTCAAATCACTGGAACTAAGACGGAAGTTGAACCCACATTTCACCTTTACAGGAAGCTCCTGCTATCACTACACCACCGAGGCCAACGCTTTGCTACCACTCTTTCCACTAGATATTTTATTGTAGATGTCAGCTAGCATCCTTTGACGGGTTTTCGTCGGGCTATCACAAATATTAAACCCAGTTAATTTTCTCTCCTCTATTCATCCAAGTAGATTTGTTCTCTAGTGGCTTGATTTATTGTTATGCTAGTAATATTGTCGGACAAAATAATTTCAGTTTACTCAAATTTTTTTTAATAATCTCCTTAGAGAGACCTTTGCTATATAGATAAGATGATATAGGTAAAAGTGATTGCTGAGTTGTCTCGTCCATGAAGGGGAGGAAGGAGATGGACTACTAGCCTCGTAGATATTCAGATTGTCCACATGTGCATTCTTTCATCATACTAAATCCAATACGAGCACAAAATATTCCGCTCTCCTGATGTCTTCACATTAAACTAGCGTTGAATTTTTGAAGAAATATTTCGAAGAAAGAGTGGTACCAAAGCGGTGACCTCGGTGTTGTAGTTGTGGCGCACGCTCTCGGTAAGGGTGAAGCGCGGATTCCACCTCCGCCTGGAATGAAATTTCAGAAATCACTCATCAATCCTGGATGTATATTGGAGAAACAGCTCATCTTGTATCATCAAACCTCATTCAGCGGTATATTCTGATGGCATTTGGTCAAATGATCTACGGCGCTTTCAAATCCACTTTTAGGCTTTCAATACACATTAGAATGAAGCGAGACATGAGATTTTCTTTGAACTACTTAATTAACGACGTTCGTATAGAAAATTGCTTAAAATCATGTGAAGTTGGAAAGTATATCCGCCTTTCTTCAGCTCGTCTAATAACAAAATTGATCAAGATTCCAGCAGAAAGTGTGGGAAGAGTGATCGGTCGATGTGGACGAAATTTACGGCAAACTGAAAAGGACACGAAGGTAAGAAGGAGGTGAATGGATCAGCTGAAAGAGTGAAAGCAGAAGAGGAGCCCCAGTAGTGCAATTGGTTTGTGGTTAGCGGAATACGAGCTCGCTTTCCGTCAGAAGTTCAAAGTTTTGCATATCACTCACGTAATATCTCATATATGATGATGACAGAAAGGAGCAGTCCTAAATCGAAGACGAAATAGCTTTGTAATCCATATGGAAACTAGATTTTGTAGTCGTAGAGGATCCCAGAACTTTGGTGATATATGATGCTTCTCGGAAATTCTTCCTTACTTTGATTTTATATGGTCTAAGTGATTAGAGTCTCAAAAATGGCTCATAACCGTTTTCAACCTGTTATAGAGCGGAGAAAGAGCGGGGGAAAGACATCTCAGTAGAGTGTTCCACATCAATATTTTATAACGTTAGGATAGCTTTATAGAGTTTTTTATTCGTACAACTATTATAAAATATCAATACATTAAACTTCATCACAGCGCTTACTTGTTTTATTTTCTATTTTACAAACATTTCTGTTAATTTACAGAATTAACACCTTTTAACCTCTAATGTGATTGCTTTACAATGTTTCTCAATGGGCGTTCGACTTTCCTCGTCTTTTATTTTATTTTCACTCTAACTTTTTATTATTTTTTTACTTCCGTTCTAATATACTATTTGCAACAATTTAAACACTTAATAAGAGACTTTATGATGACTCAACTATAACTAAGAGATCTACAGAAGCAAAGTTATTTGGATAACGTCTCGGCATCTTCGTCTTCTCAGAGTTGATTGATTAAAGTTGATAGTCCACAGCCATTTGTTCTTGGATTCCGAATAATCATAAATAAGCAAATAATAGAAAAATAAGACCAACTCAGTTTTATTTTTCCAGACTTTCATCCAGTGATGGACAATGACAGGTATAGCAACGAATACTACAAATTGTATGAGTTTTAACCAAGTTTCTGTAGTTTATATGTAAACTTTCGTTCACTAAATTGTTCCCTTTTCGCTTCCTTTCCTCTCCTTCCGTTTTAATTAAGTGAGGATCAAAATGTAGAGGAGGTGGAGGATTCGTCAATAGACACGGGAGCTAATAACGTTTCCCACCCAACTTTCGGCTTCCGATGCTTAAAGATTCGCGGTGGAACTCCCAAACAGGTGAGCAATGAACGATTTCTTTGCGGATTAAATACGATACATATGTAAATTGATCTATATAGCGCAGTGTGAAGTCACTATCAGGCAGAAAAAATAAGTGGTCTTTTGACAATAAAAATTAGTAGCAATGATTGCTATCCTATCTCTCAGTTACTGTCCGAGTGAATTTGAAAGCATCATGTGCGAACCCAACTATTCAGTGATTTCAAAAGTCATTTTACTCGATTCAAGTGCAAATCCTAAAAATGAGGATTCTATGCATATGGACAAAGCTGCTGTGTTATATGCAGAACTTTTGGCTTCTTGGCGGGAGTTGAACTCGCATTCAACCTTTGCCAGGGCGTGTGCCACCGCCCTTCACAACTCCATTTTTGATAATAAATATCGTTTTTTATGAGGATGTTTAGCCTCTCAGTATGTTTATCTTAAGCAAATAATTTCTGCCGTGCCTGAAGCGATGCCAAGTGACTTCCAGTTGTGATGGTTTATAGTAAAACATTTCCGGCAGTATTATTCATCATTGCACTGAGTCTCAAAAGCTGACTGTCTTCATAATAATGGGCGGTGTATGGCACAATAGTTAGAGGTGCCCTGAGGCGCACACGTGATCGATGGTTCGATTCTGTGCTCAAGGCCCACAAAACCTAGCATCCGTCCGGGGTTTGCAAATTGGTACCAGACTTGTCTAGAAGCATAGTTGAACTGACTTGGTACTTCTGCAGGCGACCGTGAGACATTGTGAAGGCCTCATATGCATTCATTACCTCAAGCAATAGTAGACGTAAAAAATGCATAGCACATGCTTCACGGTTGATCAACACTGAAAGCCTTATCCTTTTATCGTTTATATCTTTTCAATGCTACATCTCGAAAAATTGGGTGATCTGAACAAGATTTAGGACTGTCACCAAATAATGTTATCTTAATCGTGTCCCTCTAGAGCCATTCGAAAGTGCGTCTCGCAAGATCCAAATCATCAAAATGCTTTTTCGATGAGTCACTTCAATTTTCTATGCGAGATTAATGGATCACTCAGCTGGGAGCTGCATGTGTATTGATAGGTTTTGCTGTGTATATTTCACAACCGGAAGGTATATCTGTTATCTCACCTGAAACTTTCTACGTTTGCTAGGGATTCCAAGATTTTTTGTGTTTTAGTTGTAAAAAGCTTAATCTATCGTTCTGTGAGCCGAGGCCATTTTCAGTTTATATTACCAAATCCGCTATTAAGCTTCGGCATAAATTGCATAAGCCATTGCACGTAAAACATATAAACGTGTAAAGGAAATCCCAGAGTCCTAGAGTCATACGTTTTGCCCACAGCGCTTTCAAAACGGAAAATTACTTCAAGTCAAAAACACAAATCGTGCGCCACATGTGAGCCGTACTGTGCGATCAATCAACCAAGTGAACAAAATTATGTTTTATGAGTCATACATGACTCATGCTTGACATTACGAGCTAATTCGTGTTCAGCTGTGATGCTCACCTCGCTGCCAGTACTGTAGTGTAAAGCTCGCTCTTAGTTTCAGAATCGACTGGCTCATTTAGCGTTTTATGGAAATGTTGCTGAGTCCGAAATTCCTCAAGTGATTAGATATATGCTTGTACCTGAACCGCTGTGGAAGCAATTGTTGGTATGTTGGTTTTCTTTCTCGTATGTTTTATATGTCATTTCTGCAATTATTCAAGTTAATGAACTTATTGGCAACGATACACACTAGTTTTGATGCTCATGTCAATGCATTATGATCTCAGTAGAAATTCTTTTTGTTTGTTTCTTTGTTGTATTACATTTCTTTGCTGCTGTACTTCGAAGTGCTTATATAACTTACTTGATATGGTAGCAGAACAGGATGAGGAAAGCTATTTTCCATAGTAATACCCTATGGAAATTACTTGTTAAGACAAGCTTGAGTTTAACGGTTTTGTTGTGTATGGCACTTGGGAACACATTATTGCGATGTAAATATGACGGAGCACTAAAGAGACTTTTACTAGATGTAACTGTGGTGCAGATGTGTATCTGCTGCCACTGAAACAAATGAAGGATTGTAGATCCATCAAGTTATCTTAAACATTTCCTCCGATATCGCAATACCTTTCTATTCGACTATTTTTGAAACTTTGCTCAGGAGAGTACAATCTGATAACATGTTTTAAGCCTCTCCAAGGTTTGGTAGAGCACTTTTCGGTAATCCTTTGAGGAATTTTAAGCAGGGTCCCAAAAACAAAAAAGGCGCTATTGCTACATGCGCTTTTACCAGCCATAGAGCAATCGACTGTAAGGCACTGTTATGTCAAGGTGTCTTTTCAGGTGACGTGTAGTGTAGCTGTTCGGGGTGATACCCTTAGTTGTGGGCCTTGGTTTAACCGAAAGGCACCGTGCTAGTAATGATATATGCTAGAAAGCCGAATCATGCGTTCAACATTGGAAGTGCCATACCAGACCTCTGAAAAGTTTGGTATATTCTTTCAAATTATACTGTATTGTGAACGAGATCTCTAACAATCAATCGAAAAAAATTCTCATCTTAGTATTAGTTACTTTTAACGACCAGCTCTCTGTGGAAACAAAAAGGGCTACTTCACCGAAGCACAGTGACTTTCGCGAGAAGCTAAGTTCAAGTTAGACACCACTGGACGTACGAAATCTGACTGCTTGCCACTAACCTTGCCGTCATTGTTATAACGCTTTTCTTCCACTCTCGTTTTCTGATTCATTGTTGTAAAATTCTTCATGAGCAGGAAGTATACAGAGTTTCATTGTAATTCACATATTCAGTCTCTTCGCCGCCGCTATTGCAGAGGAGCTGATAGAATGAAACTCACTCCTCCGTTTGCTACATCATATAGCTAGATGAGATTCACTTCCTGACTAGTGAAACCCATACAAAATCATGATATGTAGAAGACGATGATATTACTGGCAGAAAAAAACGATAGTTCACGGAAAGCAAACGGATGCCTCATATTGATGATTTTTCTTACAAACTGTCCATACTTTTTTAAAAAAAAAACTTGGGCAAAGCTTGCACTTCTCCTTTCCAACGCGAAGGCCAATGTTTCTGCGAGTTTTGCTCTCCTCAGAGCCTAGAAGATGTGCTGTACCAAACCATATTCAATTTCTCGGTCCTGACTCTCTATATTTGGTGACAGTCTAGCCAAAAATCATTAAATTGCCCGCCTCATGCACAAAATCA
>JAHQIW010005405.1:0-32089 GCA_019055375.1 Parelaphostrongylus tenuis
ATTCTGTAGTAGTACTTTTAATTGCAAAGTGTACAATTTTCAAAATGAGAACAACTTCAGCAACTCCTCCTTTTTGAAAATTGGCAGAAAATGACTATAAAGGTCTTTCAGTGGGCGTGTCGTGGGTCGACCTTTTCTTTCTTCAGTCCCAAGCCTTTACATCATGATTTATCGTCATGAATAATCAAACTATTACAATGAGGTTTGAGAACAACTCTATTTAGCCAGCGTTTCGTCGCCTTCGTCTTTTTCGGAGCCGATAATTCTAGTCGATTACCCGTGATCGAAGTCGAGGTTTGAGGAAAGTAGGCTTTCGATGTAAAACCTATTATAATCAGCGTTTGCAGTTCAAGATTCCATACGGACTAGAATGACGATCTGTACTTCACTATTCAAGCAAGAAGGGTAAGATATGACGTCTTTAGTCTGGCTGAGATACGAATATGCCATCATTTTCACGTTGTTTATGACACCAGCGAAGAACAGTTTCTTTGAACATGCGATAATAGAGGTGTCGGAGGCGTTGGCGTCCTCATCATATCAAATTTGACAGTGAACATCGATTCATTTGAACAAGTAACAATACGTATCGGACGATTACCATGAAAAGGTACGGCTCATTGCCAGCTTTGACCTTCTTCGTTGCTTACGCACCAAAATCAAGCTATGACGAAAACGAAGTCAAATTCTTCTATGTGGACATCGAAAAGTTCCTCAGAAATGATCATACATTCTTCAAGGTCATTGTCGGAGATTTTAACCCGAAATCTGGACCTGAAACAACGTCTGAAGAACATCACATTGGGATCTACGAAAAAGAATGGAACGAACAGGTTCGGAGGCTATCTGATTTGTTATGACGACCAAACCATCTATGGTAACCCACAATTTTAAAAGCCTCACCCTCAGCATGGAAGAGGCAGTCTCCCAGTGGGGAGTACCATAACGAAATAGAACACATCATAGTAAATCGAAGGTTTTGCCTGACCGATGTCGCTGTTGTTATTGAGTTCTGTACGGGATCAGACCATCGCCTCCTTCCGCGCAGCGTTCCGTTCTTCGAGGAAAGGAGAGAAAGCCACTAAATTTACACAACGAAGTCCCACACCTACAATAAACTGGGATGTATTCAAATCCTTAATTGGCTCCTGGGAAGACACCGTCGTCGACAACATCGACGAAGAATACCACCGGCTCGTTAAAAATCTTCACGTTAACGCTCTGAAAGCCAAGAGTCCTAAAGCCACAAAGAGACGCTTGTCGCCGCTGACACTCGAGCTGATAATTGCTCCCGATCTTTCGAAACGCTGCAGAGAAGCGATAAGAGAAGACCTCAATGAAAAACGAGCAGCAGCTATGGCAGAAGCTGCAGAAGCTGGGAAGAGCATTCGCAAAGCCCAGCAAGGTTTCGTCAATTATATGGCCAAGATGGTTGAACTCCGATGTCCTGACGGGACACTTACAGCTTATAGAAGAGCAATGAAGAAAATTATCCACCAGTACTACACGGATCTCTTCGGTAGCCATGTCCTCTTACCGTCATCTCAACTGAATGAGGATGAATATGTTGCTCCACCGGTCCTCCCTTCCGAAATCCGATATGCTTGATACCAGAACATCTGAAGAACCTACCAGCAGTTCTCTTAACACATTGGCTCGGCTTTTCACTAGTTGCCTGTCAGAATGCAATGTTCCCATTCAATGGAAAACTAGCAAGAAAAAAGATTTCAAAAAAAAAGGTTAGACCTTTACGACAACGGCAGTTATCGCCCAATCTGCTTGCTGTCCGTTATGTCTGAACTTTGTGTCTGACGTATGCCTAGGGGGAAGTGCCTTTTCAAGTCTAAATTTTCAGAATGAAATCACTTTTGTACGTGTGTAGCGAAGTTATGCACACTTCACAGATGCAATCATGGCCGCACCCGTCATATCCAATTTGCACCTATAAGAGGCAGGAGAGGAGGAGAATTCTTTCCGGGTCAAAAAATGAGGCCCATTTTTTGTACAGCGTCTAGGTTTTTAGCGTTTGTCACAGATGCCCTGCGACATGCACGTACCCTACTAATCGCTGGTCGATGTTTCGATCTCGCGTCGAAAACTCACAAACCTTTTAATTCACCGGGTATCGATGCGTTACCAGACTTGTTCGAAAGGATAGCATCACTGATTTGACGCATCAAAAAGCCACCAGTAGTTATTGTAAGAGCCAAATACGCATTCACTAACTTCAAACGAAACTAAAAAATGAACACGAATGCTTAGCGCATCCCCAAGGGGCGGACCCACGCAAAGAGTTTGCTGTTTTTTCTCCAATCCAGTTTTTTATGCTTAACATATAGCATATTGAGCTCCAAGCGTGATGACCTGATTTTACGAATAATCGTCAGTTTCGCCCGAGAGGCAGGGAAGAGCTTGTTTTTGAACTCGACAAAATCCTCTTTTTCAGTGTATCTGCCAACTATTTAATTGAACGCATTTCGCTAACCTGACGCACAGAAAAGAAACTACATTACAGAATAGCTTGGTAACACGTAGTGCACTTTTTAAATACATCAGCACATCCGAGAAGCATCGAGTTACCTTTGGTCCACATTTGCACGTCCATCTGCAGCCTTGGAAACCCCGTATGTCTTTGAAACTAACTTACGACATTGTTAGGGAGATCTGTGAACTAATTTATCATACGATAATAGACGGCCTCTTCGTTCAAAAGCAATTGTAACGGCGCTACTAGATCAACGTCCTTTGGTTTTCACAATAGTTGAGCACTGAACTATGACTTTATAGACACTTCACATTCGTTACTTTCATTCCGAAATCTTCAACTTTTGCACTTCCTTCTGCATGTTGTCTTTGAGTATTTATTTGATTTCTTATGCGAAAATGGTGACAGAACTATTTTAGCTCGACAACAAAGAATCCACATGTCATTCAAGACATATGAACGCGTCTGGGATAAGTCGCCTTCTAACGACATACTTATATACGACGCCAAGCCCATCGAACCGTCATTGGTCAGGTTATTTCTGCCGTAGCGCAATGCGATCTGGGGTTGTCAGAGGAGACACGTTAGAACCTGTCTTATTTATCATTTCTCATACACCACTGCTCTTTTTGTTCGATTACGACAAGTTGATACTAATATTCAAAGAATTTGGGAGTTAGCGAAACAATAGCTTAATTAAAATAAATCAAACCTTCAAATCGAAGTTGATAGAAAATTTCGATGTATTGCACTACGAGAGTTGAAACAAGTGCCCATACAATCGCCGGCAGTTTTCAGCTTGAATAAGTTTGCTGCGGCCTCCGCACTCGGCAGCAGGTTAATTGAACGAGTGGCCGCAGGGCACTGATCACCATCTATGTTTCACAATTTATAAACACGTATAGAGCTCCAATTTATCAGATCACGATTCTCTGGAAGGAGCATGCAGACTGCTTGGTCTTCAATTAATTTAAAAGGTAATTTTCTCAAGTAAGAGAGTATGCTGTGGAACACAGATCGTTATAAAACTTTTTAGTTGTTTCACGATTACAGAAAGCTCTCAGTGAGGGGCGTGCGCCATTGATGAAAAGAGCGATGCCTCCAAAATACGTGTATGGTTCTGAGGTAACAGTCTCGGTATGGCTTTAAGCATTCGTACAAGCTACATTAACATGTGTTTGCTAGGAAAACAAATGTGCATGGTTCCGTCGATGACTGCAGGCGCTTGAATATTTTATCTACTGAACGCACACAATATCATCGGTATTGTAGAAATAATCTAAATATAACTTTCTTTTGGTCGGTATGTCCAAGCTTGATAGTTTCTTTTCATTCTTTATAAACGGCAAAAAAAGGAAGGTATCGTCTGAGAAACGTTCGTTGTGATGTCACCGGTGTAGGTGGAGTGATCCAGCCCAAAATTGTGGTGTTCAAAGAGAGTTGAATTGAGTGATTTATAACAATGCTGATGTTCCCTCGATCCATTTGTTTATCAAATAAATTCAAAGAAATTATAAAAAATAAAACATGTTTGAGAACACAAAAAATTTCAAAGTACAGCGAGAAATGGGGGAAAACGAATACAGAAAAGGTTTCAGTAGGAGTTCAAGGTTAATGAATCTGTGAGAATAGAACTTATTAACCTGCAAGCTTAGTTCCTGGAAGAATTACGAGAAATTAGGTAAAACTTTTGGCATTGATCAGTCGAAATACGCCAAGCATTACCCTTCAAATTCACTTTCAATTGAGGCGTTTATATGCATATTTGACCTTTGAAATGATTCGCGGTGGCTCACTAAGTGTATCAAATCAAGGATGCTATCCTTCCACACAAGTCTGGTATCATAGTGATGCGGAAGATGGAAATTTCGGTGAATCTTGAGAGCGAGATCAAAACATCGATCATGGGTTTATCGACCACGTGTGCGTGTCGCAAAGTACTTATAACATGCTCAAAAAGCTAGATCAGTAAATACTAGTTTGGTGAAAAAGTAACGTCGGTTCGATAGTTGTTGAATCTAGTGTTTGTCATTGAAATAAATTCTAAAATATACGGGAAAGATATACAATTTGCATAAAAGCCTCAAAATTTTTTATTTTGTTATTTTTAGCATTGGGTAATATTATTTATTATTGCCGATAAAATTATAGTATTTTTACTGCTTATTTCGCAGTGTTATGATGTTACTTATATAACTTAGAGAATTGAGTGGTGAGCAAAAACACGGCCTCAGTTGGGAATCGAACCCGCGTTTCATCCTATCCGGGAATGCGCGCTCTAACCACTACACCACCGAGGCACATTTGCCCGACCACTCATTCTTCAACATCCGTTCAACATTTGTTGTGGTTAGAGCACGCGTCCCCGGATAGGATGAAACGGGGGATTCGATTATCGCCTGAGGCCGTGTTTTTGCTCACCACCCAATGCTCTAAGTTATTGCTGATGATTTTTGAATTCGTTGTTGAATTTTCGTCGAATATCTGTTCAGTTTACTCGCCTGTTACCAAATTTGCTCAATTCATGAATTGGATAAATCAACGCATTGCAGCAGTTGACTTACGCAAGATGGGAATAAAAACGGCCGACATTGCTAAAATTAACTGGCTTCAAGCCAGCGAAAGTTTACAGAACCGTGAAAAGTTTCAAGAAGACTGGAGAGATTGAGGATTGTTCTCGAAAAGGTTGTGTAACCACGTTGTTTTCTCCGGCAAGATTCAAAAGATCACGTGTGAAGTTCGACGAAATCCGGATTCATCGATGCGCAAATTGACAAAGAAGCTAGCGATCAGCGAGCGGAGCGTCCTTAATATTGAAAAAAATAAGCTGAAGCTGCGCAACTACGAGATCGCTCATATTCACTGTCTTGACAAAATATGAAAGAAAACGGTTTTTATGACCTGCGCAATGACTCTCTTGCTAGCTGTTGGATACTGGATGCTTGTTTTCAAGAAGGGCATGGAATATACAAAAGTTCCGGGTCTGAGCGGAGGATAAATCACGTTTCACCTATACCGGCTCACGTATCATCAGTGCAAAACCGGAATAATAGTTTTGGTAACTGTGCCTATTTTTAATTTCAACTTGCGATTGATTTGAGGGGTTTGCAGCAGAAGAAATTTTTAAGAAATCTCAATGTGAACTTCTTCACAGCATTGCTAAACATAGTATGCAAAAATAATGCATAATTTAATTGTTATATCTCCTGTGAGTTATCGAACGCATGTGGAGCAGTAGTTACAGGTGCTCTGCGTTGCACACAAAGTCAGTGGTTCGATCTCCTGTCCATAACTCACCGAGCAATCCATCCCTCCGGGGTCGGCAATTGGTACCAGACTGGTCGCAGACTTGTCGGCTAGAATAAATAGCACATGATCGATACCGCGGGAGGCCACCGTGAGTCCATTTACGAAGCCAGATATGCACTCAGTTATCTCAAATAAGGTTAGAGATTGAAACCGGATGCATGGCGGATCCCCCAGAAATTGATCAACGCCGGAAACTTTTTAGAGCTTCATGCATTATCGACTTCTGCAATGTGAAAGGCTTCGGGGCGGTCAGTCTCGACGACGTTTAAGGCGTCGTAGCTGCCAGATGTGGATCTAAATGGAGACCAGAGGTGACAGGGAACCCTAAAATGTCCTCATACTTAAAAACGTGGGCATTTTAAGAACGAAGACTTTATACCTCCAGCTTCAGTTATTGAACCCGTCAAATTGGTCATCACATAACAACCCAATGGCTAACACCCACTCATTGCGCCCGAGTAATTACCAATGATATTTTTCCAACCAAAAAAGACTTAAGTCTAAGTGGTCGTTGGGTATCATTTTTTGTATAAGCACTAAGGTAAATCATTGGACATTCAAAAATAAAAGCAATGTATTCTCATTTTTGCTCGGGAGAATTTCTTGCCCTGGAACTGTTCGTTCAACTGCTCAAAACATTTCTGCTCTCACTTCTATGTGAAGCAGGTATCGAACAGTCACACGGACATGTGAAGTAGAGCAGCGACTGGGGGTCCAGCTGGAGCTTCTCTCTAATCATGAAGCGACAGAAAGGTTTGATGACAGTCGCTGTCCCACTGCCTACTCCCTTAGTTGAGCAAATAATTAATTGGATTCACTGATACGAAGCAGTCCGAGTGCTCCTAGAGATTTGTGAAATGGCAAATCGGAATTTTATGCATGTTTATTAATTGTAGAACATAGATCTGGTGAAGAATGTTTGGCTGCCCCTCGCCCGATTATCCTGGAGTCGTGCACTGAGGCTAAGGCGAACTTATTCAAGCTGAACACTGGCGGCGATTGTATGACCACTTGTTAGATAAGTCCTTTTTAACTATCGTAGTGCAGTATATCGAAATTTTGGAATCCCTTCAATTTGGATGTAATTTATTCAAACTAAGCCGTAGTTCCACCAAACCGCAAATTCTCTCAATAACGACTGGCGATTTGTAATAATCGAACAAAAACAGTGTTTGTGTTTGGCAAATGGTGAAAACCAGCTCCAAAAAAGATCTCTCTGACTTGCCTATATCGCACTCCGCTGCGGCAGAAATGATGGAAGCCATTGTCAACGCTGCGGAAAACGACGTCGTATATAAGTAGGTCGCTAGAATAGCGTCGTATTCCAGACGTGTTTATCAATCTTAAAGAACATTTGCAATTTCCGTAGTTGAGCAGTAACAGTTCTCTCATTATTTTCGCAAATAAATCAAATGAATACTCAAGAATAATGAATAAGGTGTTAAGACAGTCCGAAGGCTGGAAATTTCAAAATGAAAGTAACGAATGAGAAGCGTCTATACGTTAGAATTTAGTGCTCAGCTATTGTAATAGACGAAAACGTTGATCTACCGAGCCATGGGGCAACTGCTTTTTGAACGGGTGGCCGATTATTATCGCATGATAAATCAGTTAACAAATCTCCCTTGCAGAAAGATAAGTTACTTTCAAGGGTACGCAGGGCTTCCAAAGTTGCGAGTGGGCGCTCAAACGTGGGACAAGAGTACCCTATGCTTTCCGGAGGTGCCGGTGGAAGCGAGGGCTGCCCTTCCTATTACCAGGCCAAACTAGAATGTAGATTCTTTTCTGTGCGCCAAATTTGCCAATACGTTTATTCAAATAGTTTGGAAGTGCACTGAAGAGCGTGTTTTGTCGATGTCTAATTCGGAAACAAACTTTCCATGTCCTCCCTGCCTCACGGGAGCGACTGGCGGCTTATTCGTGAAAAAACGACTCTTCACCGTTAGAACTCAACATGTTATACGTTAGGCATAAGAAACTAGATGGAAGAAAAAGGAGAAAACTCTTTGTTTGGATTAACCCTTCAGGAATGCGCTAAATATTCATGTTCAACTTTTAGTTTCGTTTGAGGTGACTGAATGCGTATTGAACTTAACAATGACTGGTAGTGGCTTTCTGGTACAAATCAGTGTCGCTCTCCTTTCAACCAAGTGTTTTGCCACATCGATTTCAGTGAAATGGAAGGTTTTGTGAGTTTTTGACGAGAGATCGAAACGTCGATCATCTATTCATTGAGCATTTTTATGTCGCAGGGAACTGCGATACAACCCCAAAAACTCGACACAGCTCAAAAATGTGCCTCATTTCTTCACCGAAAAACTTTCCTCCTCCCTTTCTCTTATAGGAGCCATTTTGAAATAAGCTAGGAAATGATTTACGCCCATAGCTTAAACTGATTTTTATTTGCCAAATACGTTTAATCAAATAGTTTGGAAGTGCACTGAAGAGCGGGTTTTGTCGTTGTCTAATTCGGGAACAAATTTTCCCATGTCCTCCCTGCCTCACGGGAGCGACTGGCGGCTTATCCGTAAAAAAACGGCTCTTCACCGTGGGAACTCAACATGTAATACGTCAGGCATAAGAAACTAGATGGAAGAAAAAGGAGAAAACTCTTTGTTTGGATCAACCCTGCAGGGATGTGCTAAATGTTCATGTTTAATTTTTATTTTCGTTTGAGGTGTCTGAATGCGTATTTGAACTTAAAAATGACTGGTAGTGGCTTTCTGATGTATCAAATCAGTGTCGCTCTCTTTTCAAGCAAGTGTTTTGCCACATCGATTTCAGTGAAATGGAAGGTTTTGTGAGTTTTTTGACGCGAGATCGAAACGTCGATCATCTATTCATGGAGAAGTTTTATATCGCAGAGAACCTGCGATACAACCTGAAAAACTAGACATTGCACAAAAATGTGCCTCATTTCTTCACCAAAAAGTCCTTCTCCTCTCCTTCCTCTCACGGGAGTCAATTGGAAATATGCTGTCTAGTGAGTACACATAACCAAGCCCCATAGCTTCAACTGAACATTATTGCCTGTGCACGAGTCATGTCAAATCCTAGCAATCCATGCAATACTGTTTAGCCGGTCGTCAGAAAATTACTCAGGACATGCAGAAGAGAAAAGCTGTGAGTTCAAAAAGGTAGTTCATTAGAATAGTCTGAAAGTTGCTCATCAAAATTTATTTCTGGGACTATGAAAGTGTCTAACTGAGTACGCAACAGGTCAATTTGACCTTTCCAAGCGCTGAAGGGTGCCGCCGAAGCAAATGTCACTGCTGTGGTGAATGATTCGATTCTCGTTATTAGCAATCTTGCAACTGATCATAATAAGAAACAGAGAAAACCAAGCAAGCTGTATACATATTTACTCATGGTGTCATCATCAGTTACATTCGCAAAATCCAAAACTAGCTTGATGATTGATAATAGAATCATTCCTATGTTATTTGTTCTTGTTTGTGTGCTTTATTTCGAAATATATTTATATATATATATATATATATATATATATATATATATATATTTACTTAGATCTCTTTATGTCTTTAACTTGTTCAGATTAAAAGGAAAGGTGCGAGAGGGCAACATCAGGGTTACCATTGGTTCCGTTTAAACCTTTTTAAATGCGACAACTTCGTGTTGGATTTCTCCAACCACTGCAGTGTTATGATAATCAATGTGTTTTACATGATGCCTTTTCTTTTGATTGCTTACAATGAAAAAATTGCACTTATGATTCAAGGAAGACCTGTAAGTAAGGCACTATAATTTTTTTGATTCTTAGAAGAGTGCCGTAAACCGTGCTACTCCTTGTCTCGCACTTATGTGAGCGCACTCCACTGATGCTTGCCGCTTCTTTTCATCTTCATCTCCGGAGCCATCAAGTACATATATGTCGAGGAAAGCGGAGTTTGTTTAGTTTACTTCGTCAGTGCTAAGAATATTGCGAACATCCATCTGGGCAACGAAAACATTTGGGATCTTGAAGTTTTGAAGACGATCACACATACTCTCTTCTAGCAGGAATATGATATTTGTTACATATAAATAGTGATCTCACTGATGTAGAGTGATTTGCAAAAACATTTGCGTCAGCCTTGACTTGAACCTTGAATTCACCCTATCAAAGGTCACATACTCTGACCCTTCCACCGCCAGCTCCTGTTTGGCCGTCACCCATCATATGACGTTTTGCCTTTAGAACATATCACCAGTGAACTGCGGTTAAGTAGAAAGAATCTGTTTGACCATCCAATAAGGAGTGATCATTGATCGCTTGATTTGATAAAGATATGTAGTTTTTTTTGCAGTGCTAGTGGGAACACTTCGATGAAACCAGCAATTTTTCCTACAAATTCTAGGATTAGCGAGCATACCACAATCTGCAAGAAGTTGACAATTTTTAGTACTTTTATTGAATTTCTCCCAACAGTATACACAGAACACTTCTGGAACATTTTCTACCGCCACTATCAACAACTTAGCAATGTGTACACCCCTATTTAATACACAATTGTAATGCAGCAATACAATTCATAGCCTGTGAAGAAAAGCCGCTTAAACCGAAGGCCTCAATAAAATTTTGTATGTCGAAACAGTGATAAAACGGGATGCCTGCGCTACCTACTAATTCTCAGAAGGTACCATTGACACTTCTCGAACATAATTCTTTCACAACCCATAAATTTACTACTCTCTTTCACATATATGAACTTCATATAACTGGAGATAAACAAATCACTGGTAATATTGAGAGGAGACCTATGGCTGGACGGATAATGGTCCTCTGCGCAACTCGTCATGGAAGTGAACGCTTTTTGCGGTGGTCAAAAGTAATGAGATACTCATACAAGCGAGGGAACGAAACGAATGTTGAAGGTACTGGGATTCCACATAAAACATAAAGTACTGTGATACCGGTCAAATAGTGTGAAAGAATAAAAGTGGTAGTGAGAATTGTAGATGATCTCGTATCTCATGCACTGTGTAAGATCATTTGTAAAGGCCTAGTCGCTGTTTTCCAATTTCTCACTACTATAACTGCTACTTTTTCGTCATACAGAGAGGAATAAAGAAATGATTCATTTTGCTGGGTAAGAAACTTCTACAAGAGTCTTGGTAAACATTCGAAAGCTTCAAAACTTTGGTTACTGCAGTGGGCGCTCCTTTTCTGAAAAGCAACTTTTGTGAAACTCTAGCATCCTGAATAAAATCGTGTCTTGTAGCGGCCGCGTGCTTTAACTATTATTCCGCTAAAAGTCCAAAGAGCGTGGCTTCTAAAAGTAATCCAGTCATAAGCAAGGAGAACTTTATTGACTTCCGCTAACTTGACTAACTAACCAACTAATAACTTGTTATGTTTTTGTAAGTGTTCGACCGCTCGAGAATGCCGATTTCGAAGCTAAGTTTAGTTCTGGGCCTTTTATTATACATTCTGCAAATCGAACAATGATAATGCTGAAATAGGGAGATAAACATGAGTAAAGAGCGCAAAGAATAAATGAGCATTATATATATATATATATATATTCAACAGAAAAGAGAAGAAGCATAACTGTGTATAAAAAATACGTGCACTGAATGAGATGTTACCTCCCGCTTTGATTCTCCACGTCCTTCACCAATGCTGTCTTTTGAGAGCGACCTCTTCTTCCAGATGCAGCGAACTCATTCGCGTTAAGCGATGGAACCACTAGAATGGTTACTTGTTTGATCTCCCATTTATGATGACCAGCAACCCGATAGATTGAAAATCTAAATCACCTCCTACTCGTGTTTGCTAATTTTAAACAAGATTTATTATAACTCATAAGCATTTGTGGATACTAAGCATCAACTTGTCGCAAGCGAACAAAAAATAATATTGATAAAGTAGTGACAAACAAAACAGCACAGGTTGCATTACTTCTGGCTTACCTACGTTCAGTCACAACTTACGCCATGAAGTACGCAATCTGATGATTACCACAACTTTTGCCGACAATGCGTCATACATACGCATATTCCTCTACTAATTCGCCTTCGGTTGAGGCGTTTGTATGCATATTTGACTTTTAAAATGATTTGCGGTGGCCCACTAAGTTATCAAATCAAGGATGCTACCCTTCCACACAAGTCTGGTATCATAGTGATACGGAGAGATGGAAGGTTCGGTGAGTCTTGAGAGCAAGATCAAAACATCGATCATCGGTTTATCGACCACGTGTGCGTGTCGCAAGTACTTATAACACGCCCAAAAAGCTTGATACATTAAATACTAGATTGGTGGAAAAGTAACGTCAGTTCGATAGTTGTTGAATCTAGTGTTTGTCATTGGAATAAATTCTAAAATACACGGGAATGATATACAATCTGCACAAAAGCCTCGAAAATTTTGTATTTTGTTAATTTTAGCACTGGATAATAATTTTTATTATTGCTGATGATTTTATTGAACTCTTTGTTAAATTTTTGTCCAATATCTGTTCAATTTACTTGCCTATTCTCAGATTTGCTCAAGTCATTGATCGGATAAGTCAACGCATCGCAGCAGTTGACTTGCACAAGGCGGGGAACGAAAACGGCCGACATAGCAAAAATTAACTGACTTCGAGCCAACAAGAGTTTGCAGAACCGTGAAAAGTTTCAAAAGACTGGAGGGATTGAGGATAGTTCTCGTAAAGGTCGTGTAGCCACTTCGTCTTCTCCGGTAAGACTCAAAAGATCCCTTGTGAAGTTTAACGAAATCCGGATTCATCGATGCGCAAAATGACAAAGAAGCTCGGGATCAGCGAGCGGAGCGTCCGAAACTTTGTGAAGAAGAATTGAAGCCGTGCAACTACGAGATTGCTCGTGTTCACTGTCTCGACAAAATATGGAAGTTTCAAGACCTGAACAATGACTGGCTTGCTAGCTGCTGGATGTTGGATAATTATATACAAGGAGGGCAGGAATATGCAAAATTTCCGGCTTTAAGGAGAAGTTGAATCACATTTCACCTATACCGGGGTACGTGCTATCGATGCACTGCCGGAGTCATGGTTTTGGTAACTGAGTTTATATTTAAATTTCAACTTGCAATTGATCTCAGAGTTTCAGAATAGTTGAAATTTCCAAGAACTCTCAGTACAAGCAAAAATTATGCATAATTCAATAATTATATTTCCGATGAGTTATCGAGCGAAGTGGAGCAGTAGTTAAAGGTGTTCTGCGTCGCACACAAAGTCAGTGGTTCGATCTCCTGTCCATAACTCACCAAGCAATCCATCCCTCCGGGTCGGCAATTGGTACCAGACTGGTCACAGACTTGTCGGCTAGGATAAATAGCACAGATTCGATACCGCGGTAGGTCACCAAGAGTCCATTTAAGGAGCCAGATATGCATTCAATCATTTCATATAAGTTTAAAATTGAAATCGGATGTATGGCGCGTCTTCCACGGATTTATCAACGTCTGGACGTTTTTAGAGCTTCATGCATTGTCGACTTCTGTAATGCGGAAGGCTTCGCGACGGTCAGTCTCGAGGACATGTAAGGCGTCGTAGCTGCCAGATGTGGGGCTAAATGGAGACCAAGCGGCGACAGGATATCCTATAATGCCTTCAAATCCAAAAGGTGAGTAGATCAAAAACGAAGACTTTACACCTCCAGCTTCCACAATAGAACGCATCAATTTGGTCCTTACATAGCAAGTTACCCATGGCTCACACCCACCCATTGCACCCGAGTAATTATAATGATATTTTTTTTCTTCCAAAAAGACTTAAGTATAAGTGGCTTTACAAAATGCCACTTTGTTCGTACCGCTCAATCGAAGGGAGCTGACTGTGTAACTGTAATACATGACAGAGAGAATATGGGTTGCACTGGTGAGCTCGAGAATCTGAAATTTAAAGTCGCTGCTTGCTGTCTAAGTAACATTTATACTTCCAAAAAAAAAGAATGTTTAAAGGCTAAGCGAGGTTGGTACGCCAGGGCCATACACCAGTATTTCCGAGGTTTCGGTCCCCTCGTCAGTTACCCCCGCCCCACATTAAGCCCTGCAATGTAGCAAGGAGGGAGGCGTATGCGGTGATGCCATAGTGCACAATGACACTGGTCCATCACCACTGCTCAATCGATGGATTTCGGCTGGTAGATCAAAATTAATCCATATGATCGACTGTTTTTGAAACCTCGTGATAAACATTCAAAATAATTCCAAAAAAAACAGAACAGAACAAAAGAAGACAGAAGCGATCCACAGATCTTGGCCGGCAAAGAAAGTAAATCGAATTTGAAACATAACATTTTTTTCTGTAGTAGCAGATCTGAAAGTCTTCTAAAAAGCAAAATATGGTGATGAATTGCCCAGATTCAAGTCTTCAAATGACTATCAAAACCCTAGATAAAGACACTCTATCCAGCGAAAAAACGACTTTTGAAAGCTGAGAGATAAAATTAATCTTATCGACCGCAGACGGCTAAATGTAGAAGGAAATATAACATTGTCATGCAGATTATATATTCACACGCCTTTTCAATAGCTCGTGCTTTATTCCCGAAATATCTTTGCCACATCGACTTTCCTACCATGCTTCCATCTCCGTATCTTCATCTATCGTATCATCGACGCGCAGGTCCGCATCATTAACGTTTACTTCGTCATCCATCATCTCGCAGTACGGAATAGTCACATCGCTTTATTCATCGTCATCCCTCGTTCTGCTGTAGTACTATCGTTGATTGATGCATCGTCTTCTGATGTGTCATCAAAGTACGGAACAATTGCATCGTCATAAGCATTGTCGTATAAATAAGCTAAAAGAAGAATAAAATAGTGAAACAAAAACTGGTAATCAAAACTGAATATTTCAATTCTCTATCGAAGCATACATGTATGATCATCCAGCTACTTCATAATTTTACGTCATTCGCCTAAGAATTTGAGAGTCTTTGTCGATCACAGTATTTCTTGCATTCGACTCTCTTTTTGAAAATTTGAAAGCTGTTCGAGTCGTTTCACTCCAGACTGATGTGACAGTCTTGCTAGGGCACCTATGATATTTTCATTAACCTGATTTTGCGCATTGTAGAAAGTAGATAGAAATGAGACACAGGAACTATTGCACTTATATATTATATATATATATATATATATATATATATATCCTTTCATTATTATTTGAGCCAACATGTCATGTGGTCTGGTAAGGGCTCTGTACAGCACGAGACACGTGTTTCGTCCTTACAGACCATCAGCCGGGCAGAACCCGTCGTCTGTCGATCTTTTTATAGTCAGTTCTCTCGGAAGTATCACACATCTTATAGAGAGTTGTCGACGACGTACGTTTTACACTCTATGTCAAGCGAAGTTTTCACCTAACACAGAGTGTTTTCGCACATGATTGCTAGCTATCTGGTATTTTTATCATAATATACCTTTCCTTCGAGTGCTTTATTAAGACTTAGATTTCAATGAATCCTTTCATTATTATTTGAGCCGTCGTCGACAACTCTCTATAAGGAGTGTGATGCTCCCGAGAAAACTGACTATTAAAAGATCGACAGACGACGGGTTCTGCCCGGCTGATGAGTCTGTAAGGACGAAACACGTGTCTCGGGCTGTACAAGAGCCTTTACCAGACCACATGACATGTTGGCTCAAATAATAATGAAAGGATCTATTGAAATTTGAGCGTGGTCTTAATAAAGCACTCGAAGGAAAAATATATATACATATATATATATATATATATATATACTATATATATACGTATGTATATACATATTTATATATGAAAGCAAAGGTTTTTGTGCCTTATTTTTATCCACATAAAGAAAGGCTTCAACTTAGTTGAGAGAGGCAGTCACAGAAGGTGCGAGCAAATGGGGAGTCTCTACTCTGTATGGCAATAATTTTGCGATCTCTCTAACATTTTACGAAACTTAATGTACATCATTATCGTCTACATGCCTTGGTTTTCACGTTGACCACACACCAAATGTCATGCGAAGCTGTAACACACAAGTTGAAAATGAAGATCGATGATCGATATCTCTCCTTCACCTTCTATTAGAATCTCTCTTTACATCATCAAACAATAGCTATGAAAAGCGATTGCTAGTCCACTTTTATAGCGCTCGGTGGAGGACTGGACTCGGACTAATCTCGCAAAAGCTAAGAATATCCTCGAATGCTCTAATTATGCGCATCAGGGATAGGAATTTAATATTTTGAACGACATAGCTCAGGATTAGCCGGAAAAAATTCGATGGCCCAGAGAACTTCGCAAAAGCTTCGCACTGTATTGAAACCAAAGAGAAACATGCGACTTTTCCACTTTTCACTGAACGGCTTTCCATGTCTCGAAACATTCACTAAAAATTCTGGTCTTAAGGAGGAACAAAAAACATGCGGCGTTATCAAACGCACCGTCAGTGGGTTGATGCCATGGGCATCCCATTTCTTGTAAACGAGAATGAAAATTTGTAGTCCTAACCAGCGTCAACAATCCACAACAAAGATATAATTCGACACAATCTACCGCTAGTCAACTTTTCTCACTCCTCGTCGCTCATCCTGAACTGTTGGTTGGTTATCCTTTCTGTCATCTGGCTCCATCTCACGCACTTGTCAATCCTCTAGTATACAGTGATACTTGTTCCAAGCATTTTGGAGGAGAATCATATCAAAATTGGCCATTGCTTGGTAATCATTTTTTGAGCCATGCATGTCAGTGGTCTATTAAAGAGGGCTGACTTATATAGCCCAATACACGTGTATCGATCTTGCGATCTCGTCAGTCGGGCAGTTACCCTTTCTCGTCTTTTGCCAATCCTGTGCGAGTGCTCCAGATCCCACACTAAGAGTTAGCGACGACGGACGTTTTATACTCTATGTCCAGTGAAATTATCACCGAACACAGAGCGTTGTACACTTGATTGTTCTTGGCTAGTATATATAATATACCATATCTTTCATTTCGAGTATTTTCTTAAGACCACAGCTCAAATTTCAATATGCCTGGTAATCTGTTTTGAGTCAGGCATGTCACTGGTCTATTAAAGAGGGGGAAAAAATTGGCTATGTTCGCTTCGCCATCTGGGGCAATGTGATCAGTCTTATTACCTCCTATGTTGTCAAACTTGGTACGCTGTGTATTAAGGCAGCTGTTCGGCACATTTTATATCAGACCCATGTGATTCAGCTTCATCATATCCAATCCCCTACTGGTTACCCCCTCAGATGAAACTTTCACGAGGCGTGCATAGGGTCATCCTAAGCACCGCCAGTTAGTTGTGCCCATAGGTGGACTAACCGAAATTAACTTTTGCGCCATGACATTCCTGTTGCAGTATTATCACTAAGAATGTTACAGATTCGTTCTTTCACTCATTGTGACCCATATAATAGTTATGCGCTGGTCATTGCTATTCCTCATCTTGCTACTTCGGATTTAACCCTCGTCTCATGAGAGAGAAGTCATCATAAGCATTGTTGCAGTATTGTTATTACGTAGCGCAGAATCGTTTTGGTGTGATTACTGTTCCATGAAATCAATATGTATCTTATAATTTGTTCACACAGAGGCTTAATCGTTGTTCAAATAATTATACTGAAACCGGCGTGGCGGGAATACTTCTTACTCTTAAGCGCACAGTCTATGAGCAGTACGCAAACTTTCGCTGCTAAACCAAGTCAAACTACCCTAGCACATATGCTACTGTAACCAAACCACTCTTCGCACATATCACTGAAACTACTACATGTGTGTTGCATTGTCCAAACTATACAGTTACTAGTATGTCAGTGAAATTCCTACAGAGTGGTAACTCTGACACGATTAGGTCGTTCTATAAGTTTTGATACTAGTACAGTGTACACCAAATTTATTAACACGTTGGGTCCCACGTGATTTTGTGTGCGGCGCGGAGAGCTAAGCCCGTTACGATGACGATGTGGTAGTCTCTCAATGGAATTTGGATTCTTATAGTTACAGAGAGAGTTAATTGTCACTAAAAGAAAAGTATGATAAAAAAGACCTCAATAAGACGATTGAAACATGCCAAAACAATCACAAAACAACAAAATGCTTTTCGAAAGTGGTACTGCACACTGTAATACGATGCGATTTCAGCGATAATTCGGTGAAATTTTTCGGAACCAGAAGACTTTAGAAGTTGAAGTTTTTATTCTGCTGTGAAGGAGACGTTGCTCTACTGTCTTAAGAGTGAAAACTTTTTATATGTCCACTTGAACTCTGTCTGAATGTCCTTTCCCCGCCTCAACCTGTAAATCCTGCTAATGCTTCCTTCTGAACACCACGTTGGAAGATAAATCCCAGCAGATTACGACAAAATCATATTTCAGACTTTTATAAAACGATAACTGCTTTTTATCTATATTTATCCACGTTTCACTCACGTTTATCATTCATTTCCTATATCAAGAGCAATCACCTCTATTTATTGCTACGAATAGGCGTCCGTAACCATTCAGTATAATATCGTAAAATTATAAATTATGCTAACAGTATGTACTTCCGAATGAAATATTACGGCATAAAACTTCCAATTTTATATAATCTCATGACATATATCTCAAAATCATCATTGTGATTTTAAGCTATAGGGCAATGGATAGTTAGACAAGAATAGTGTTGTACAATGCATGCGATGCCACTAAACTTTTCCCAATTTTCCATTATCAGCGTTTTTCAGGAGTTGGAACTTCATATAATATAGAAATTACTTTGTTCTATAATTTACGCTCGAGAGCATGTGGCGCAGTGAAGATAGGTGCTCTGCGTCGTACACAAGGTCGATGGTTCGTTCTTGCGCTCATGGCTCACCAAACCATCCATCCCTTCGGGATCGGTAGATTGGTACCGGTTTGGATACAGACTTGTCTGAGAGGATAAGCACCACTGACTTAGTTGAGCGAGAGCCACCGCGAGTCTTTGTAAAGGCCAGATATGCATTCCATCACCTCACCCGAAGTTAAAAATTGAAGACGAATGCATGACCTATTCTTCACGGATTGATCAACACCAAGAGCTTATCCTTTAGCCTTTTATCCTTTGAGAGTTATAAGTATTTTTATCATCTTCTATTGCGCTATGAACATCATTTATCAAGACAGCATTTGTCACTGGACTAGAGCGCTGATTCAGGTGTTCTATGCATTCCTCCTCAATTGATTAGTCTCAAGACCAGCATTGTACTTTGTCGGGTTGCAACCTCTCCAAACATCTCTACCAGAATCGTGTGTAGCCGGTTGCACCTGCCCATAACTACATGAGAGGCCTGATGTGCTATCTGCTATCTGCTTCCTATGGATATCATTCCTCCCTACCCATGTGAGTAATTTATCTTCTACATAGCATGCTTGCAGTGCCGAAGAAGAGATCGGTGATGAAGCTGATGACAGCTGGAAAACATAACATCTGTCGCAGATACTGGGTCATGTAAAGCTATCCCACCCAAAACCTTGCTTTTTGATGACAACAAGCAGGTGCTCAAAGCGAACTAATGCTCACATGCAAGGAGCTAGCCGACTTTTATGAACTGTCTCCGACCAATCGTTGAGAGCTCAATGAAAGGCAGGCAAGTATGTGTGGGGAGTAGAAGAGAGCTGGATCGAAAAAGGCTATAAGCTAGTGGTGTGAAGAAGGGTACAAACGCTCTGAGTGAAGAGTTTTTAGCATATTTTTGATCAATGTGATCGCCCTAGTTCTTAGCGTTTAATAAATATTTTCAGCAAAATATTCACAACATCAAAGAAATAGGAAATTTCGGTGGCGAAAATGCAGAAAATGGGTTTTTCAAATCTACGTTTGAGAAGTCTTCGAAACAAACAGAAAAAAAACAGTTAAAAGGTTTTGCTTTACCAAGTATGCACCTCTTTCAAGAATATGTAAGCATCTTTTCAAGGAACTCTCTCCAGCAATATTCGATCTTTTCGTGCCGATGAACTATGCCTAGAATACAAAATCCATTCCATAAGATTGAAAAAAGTCCGCGTTGAGTTGAATCAATGCACTCCTAGAGCAAAAAATTACAAGGATAAAGCTCTTCGCGTCGAAGAATCTTTGAGGGGTGCGCCATGCCCTTGTCTTCAAATTACATACTCGTTTGAGGTGATTATGTGCATATCTGGATTTGCGACTCGATGTGGCCTACAGATACACTGAGCCAGTGCTGCTCATGCTCCTAGACAAGTGTGGTACAAATTCACCGTTCCGAAAGGATAGAAAGCTTTATGAGCTATGTGTGGGACATCAAACCAATGACTTCGTGCATGATGCAAAGCTCCTCTAACCACTGCGCCGCTTGCGCTCTTGAGCACAAAATCATCTTTTTTGCTAGGAGAGCTGAATATAAAACTCTCCTTATTAATAAAGTATAACACTAAATTCTCCAGTTTTCGAGCTCTCAAATGATTACCAATAGCCTGATGAAACCGCTTTACTGAGGGGAAAAGGAGAAAAAGTACTGACTCATTCACACAATGCTACTTCATTCCATTGAGTTCGTAGGGATTAGTAGACCTTCACAAGAAAGCTGAACGGTCTTTTTACTATAACTTTGTTTTCATTTGTCTCTTCAGTACTACTCTATCTACTCCAATTTAGTATATCACTATGTAACAACAAAAATTCCGCTGTGATCCAAAAAATTTGCAACGACTGTAAACCTTGTATTTTATTGCTTAGGTTAACGTGGTATGGAAGCTGAGCTACACATCTAGCATAGCGTAAAAATCGAGATTTTTCAGGCTATCGAACGATCATGGAATCATGGACAAAAAAGAAACAAATGTTAATTAACTCTTGAAAATGTGTCCGTGTAAGGAAAGGTGTGCTTTCTCTTGTGAAAAATTGTTTATTTCTCAACAAATGGCGTTCTTTCAATGAAAAAACGTATAAAAATCTTCACAGGACTTTCTATAGCGATACTTCATCATTGAATAATGATAGTGTTCTTCTGGAAACTGAATTTATCAAGTAGTACCTCCCAATTTCCACTCTATTTGCATGCGCCGTATGAAAGTCTGATGCGCGGCGACGTGAACCGTGGGTCAATATGACCGATCTGGCTCCAAACGTGTTAATCAGAAGTGTTCATGTTGCATGGTTTTGCTATCGTTTTAATTGCGTATTATTTCTTGCATAGATTTCAGTATAAAATCTCCTTACACTCGCTCTATGATGAAGCTGCTTCGAGAAAAATTTACTTGCTGCTCATGAGCGAATGACGCGTGGGAAAAGATGCTGGTGAGGCAGCGCGCACAGTTAATGGATCGTCCCGTGGTCGGCGCGAGCGCAACTAATCCACCAAATTTTTCTCTCCTGCTCTAGACTTTGCGCATCACTTCGAAGCCGACCTTCCTGGAACCGCATGCACTGCTCCATTTCGTGTATGCATTATGACCAATGCATGTTAGGCTGACAAGAAAGTTCTGGGGCACTTGCAAAAATTGAAACCTTTAGCATAAATTCAAAATAAAAACACGCTAACTATTGTTCAAAATGAAGGCCATCGTTTCAGACATTATGTGATGGATCCGCCAACTTTCGAATCTGGTACAAGTACTATTTGGAGTTCGAATCAAAGAACTCATGATATGCTTCTTCTACCTCATCGAACGATTTAAATCTTCGTTCCCTCAAAAAGTGCTACATTGATGGGGAATAGGCCAAAGTAGTTGGGTGAAACGCAATTTGGACTGAAGACGAATGCGGCAGGATCTCGACTCCGTTCAATTCGTTAAACTTCTGACATGATTTGGTGTCTACCGATCCTTCAATGTTCAAGACGAGACCCAGCAGTCGTTGACGTGGACGGGCTAACTGACAGAATAGCTTGGTTTATGAATCTAATGCCCGTCCAGTTATTCAAACACATTCTGGCCCACTTTACCAACGCCCAAATGTTTCTGGATCGTCTACGTATACGCACCCCAACAACGCGCACGTTATGGAATCATTCAACTTAACTTTCTTTACACAACAACATTTCGAATGATTTCGTACTGCAAGCACCTACGAGCTCTCTGCACAACGTGGAGGAGCAATAAATATGTATGGCTTCTCAACTCAGCAGCTTATGAGCCTCTTGAGAAATGCCTAAACTTCTCAGTGTTCAGATAGTCCGGAACATATCACAAACAACCTCGAGAATTGGCCATGGGACAATGATTGGCCAATATTCTTGTCACAGCGGTTATGTCTAAAACTGACCACTGTCCCTCACCACCCCCCCCCCTTACCCCCACTCCCCCACGCTATCTCGGGCCACCACTCTACTGCAGATGTATTCAGGACTGCTTTGTCATATCTTAATACAAGAGGACATAGAAAACGCATTGAATTACCGAACAAACCAATCCCAGAGCATGAAGCTCACCCGAGAAACACCCTCAAAAGATTGATTTCCATTCCTCAACGATCAAGTTAACCTTTCCAAAAATGACTGCATTTCATTACCTCTCCTCTGACCCTTCTCACACCAAGCGGTCGCTTTAAGAAACATATTCCGCAGAGCCTTCGGCGTGTGCACGGGACGAGAGAAGAAGGAAGAATCACCGAACTTGGCACGCAAGATAGTCACTCCTATAGCTGCGAATGTCTAGCACATCAGGATCGGTTCAAAGAAAAACTTAAACGCTCAAACGACAGAAGCAATGACAATAAGATACCGTTCATCCTACGCTTCATTTCAGACGAACTAAGTACAACTAAAACGACGTTTGAAAAGGACAGGTCTAAAGAAATTGGTAGCCGTGATCAAAGTACCAATGACGACTCTCAAACAACAGTAAGTTCGCAACCGTCTACACGCTCGTCTCTGTTCCAAAACAAATTGCATAATATGCAAAACGGTAAAGACGGAGATGCATGAGTTCAAGTACAGTTCACCTGATCTCTTGCAAAACCCGCGGATACGATTATATCGGCGAAATGGGAAGACCGATTTACATTCGCCTACAAGGACACCTAACCGGATTACGTGATAATGACGTGAAAACTCCGTCAGGAGCGCAAAAATAAGGATACACAACAGGGATGATTTTGGAGTCAAAGTCACTATCTTCAAAGGGAACAAAAGACATCAGAGCGAAGAACACTCAAAGTGTTTTGGATTCACGCCAAAAGTCCCAATATGAACCTCAAAGACGAATGCATCGTCATAACACGTGACTTCGAGCCATTTTTCAGATCGATTTTCTGATCTGGGTCACGTAACCCTGCCCTCGCGTACAGTCTTCGTCCATGCAAGACTGTGAGCGGTCAGTCCACATAACATCTCACAGACTATAAAACATAATACTTCGTAGGCTGTTCTTCTCTGATCATGAAAGTGCTTGTCATGAGTGTGTTGCATATCACTTTACTCTTTAAAGCTCTGAAGAAGGCGACAAAGCCGAAACGTCAGCCATCCCGATCAAGTTTATCGCACTGTTCATCTGCACTGATCAAATCGTCAGATTAACAACCTCGTATTTGCTGAATAAGAAAATCAAGGAGTTATTCGTTGAACTTCTCTTCGATCTTTTGGCAGTGCGGTGTGGCATTGTCTTGTAGCATCATAAGCTGCTTTCGGTTGACCAAAGCTGGGTGCTTCCTTCTTCTTGAGCTTGTCGTAGACTTGACCTGACTGCTGACAATAGTGCCCGACGTTGATGGACTTGCAGTTCGGAACCGAAATCTAAATGCACAACTCCTTCAAAATTCCACCATGCACAGATCGCATGATGATCTTGCCAGATCGGTTGTGCATCGGAGCTGACGGCATGGCGTGACACTTTTGAACCCATTGTTTTCTCAACTGTAGAACAGGTGCACCCAGTTCTCATCCAAAGCCACATTAACTTTCCAAAATCGGCTATTCAGTGGTGAATTTCTGAGCAGTTGGTGACTGATTTCGGCTCTATTAGCGGCTTCTTCAGTGAGATCGTGCTGTTCTTGTCGTGACTTCTTGTGGACAAAGTTAAGCTGGTAGAGATGAATTAGCACAGTTGCTAAGGAAACATGAAGTTCAGTTGCCATTTAGCGGGCACTTGAAGCCGGTTCATCTTCCAAAGCACTAATCGAATCTTCCGTTGTTCAACTTTGTTGAACGCCCTGAATGAGCCCGTCTTCAAGGTTAAGATATCCAGCACTGAGAGCCGTTTAAACTAGCGTCCAACAGCAAATTTTCTTTTGTTTGCCGGTTTGCCGATTTGCCGATTGTTTGCCGATTTCTTGCCACGGTTTTACGGAGAAGTCCCCAGTCGGTCCTGTGAGGCAGGAAGGACAGGAAAAAATCTGTTCCCGAATTGACAGCATTCTAGATTGGCCTGATAATTGGTAGGGCAGCCTTCGCTTCCACCAGCGCATCCGGCAAGCATAGAGTCACCTTTGTTCCACGTTTGAGCGCCTACTCGCAACTTTGGAAACCCGCTGCATGAAACTAACCTATCTTGTGCAAGGGAGATTTGTGAACTTATTTATCATAAGATAATAATCGTCCACTCCGTTCGAAAAAGCACTTGTCCCAGGGCTCGATAGATCAACGCCTTTCGTCTTTTGCAATAGCTGAGCACTAAATTTTGACTTTATAGACGCTTCTCATTCGCTACTTTCATTTTGAAATTTTCAGTCTTCGAACTACCTTAACACCTTTTTTGTTATTCTCAAGCATTTACTTGTTTCAGGTGCAAAAATGATGGCGAGACCGTTTCAGCTCATCTACGGAAATTGCAAATGCTATTCAAGATTGATAAACCCGTATGGAATACGACGGCATTCTAACGAGCTACTTATATACGACGTCGCCGTCCTATCAAATCGACGAGAGCCGCAAATATTTCTGCCACAGCGCAATACGATCTGGATAAGTCAGAGGCATTTTTGTTCGACTATTGCAAATTGTGGGGCGGGGGTCACTGACGAGGAGGACGAGCCTCCGAAACACCGGTGTATGGCCCTGGCGTACCGTTTTAGGCTAAAACCATTCTCTTTTTTTTTTTGGATTTGATTTTGAATGTTTATAACGAGGTTTTAAAGACAGTCGATTCAATGGATTGCAAATTGCTCGTCAATATTGGCAGAGTTTGCTATTCGGTGAAACTGTGGCTTAGTTTAAATAATTATCACATTCAAATCGAAGGAAATCCAAATATGTATATATTGTACTACGATAGTTGAAAGAACTTATTTAATAAGTGGTCATACAATCAAGGCCAGTGTTCAGCTTGAATAGTTCGCCGTATCCTCAGTACACGACTCCAGGATAATCGGGCGAGGAGCCGCCAAACACTCTTCACCAGATCTATGTTCTGCAATTTATAGACATGTATAGCATTGCGATTTGCCATAACACAATTTCTAGAAGAAGTGCTTGGACTGCTTCGTATCAATCATTCCAATAGATAATTTGCTCAAGTATGAGAGCAAGCAATGGGACAGCGATTGTTATGAAAGTTAGCTGTCGCTCCATGATTAGAGAGAAGGTCCAACTGAAACTCCCACTTGCTGCTCTACTGCATATATCCGTGTGAATGTTTACCACCTGCTTCACATAGAAGTGGTCGCAGAAATGTTTTGAGCAATTGAACGAACAGTTCCAGCGTACAAAATTCTCCCGAGCAAAAATGAGAATAGATTAGTTTTATCTTTGAATGTCTAATGATTTGTCCGACTACCTATACAGAAAATGATATCCGAAGGCCAGGTGGTACGAAATTTTGATTTAATATCGTTTCTTTCACTATTCAAGCGGAAAAACGTGCGTCTGGGAGGGGAAATCTTTCCGGGTCAAGAAATGAGGCTCATTTTTTGTACACCGTCTAGCTTTTCAGCGGGCGTCACAAATGCTCTGCCATATACAAGTGTTCTATAAATCGATGATCGATGTTTCGATCTATCGTCGAAAACTCACAAAACTTTCCATTTCACCGGCATTTCGATAGGATACGAGACTTGTTTGGAGGGATAGCGGCGCTGATTTAATACATCAAAAAGCCACTTTGAGTGGCTTCAAATTCCAGATGTTCATTCGGTCACCTTAGCAAAACTAAAATTGAACTTGAATATTTAGAGCATCCCTGAAGGGCTCAACCACACGAAGATTTTTCTCTTTTTCCAATATGTAGTTTTTTAAACTTAACACATGGCGTGTTGAGTTCAAAACATTATGACTTTCCTTCTTACGGATAACTCGACAGTCTCGCCCGTAAGGCAGGAAGAGCTTGTTTTAGAATTCAACAAAATCCGCTTTTCAGAGCATTGCAAACTATTTGATTGAACGCGTTTGGCTAATTTGACGCACAGAAAGAAATCCACATTCGAGAACGACTTGATAATAGGTAGCGCAATCCTTACACACTGTCGGAGCTTCATGTACCATGAGTGGTACACGCAAATTTCTGTAATTTTCTCGTTAACTATAGACTTCCCTCAAAACAACCATTCGATAGCTGGAAAAATTGCAGTTGTAACGATGTCCTAGGCTTTTAGAAATGTTCTTTCAGTAAGCTGTAGCAATGATTGCGAGAAAAAACGTAGAAATAAACGCGTTTTTTATCGTAGGGTACAGCATGATCTGCACTCGTATTCACATGGTCTTTTTACAGAACAAAGTAGAGTTCTGGCAATCGTTCGATAGTTCGAAAAGTGTATAATTTGAAAACTAATCTGGTTCTTTTAAACCTATTCTTAACTGCCCTGAAGCAAGGAGCTTAAGATCAGATTTCATACTCTGAGTAAACATCTAGTCTCTTGAACTACGTAGTGGGCGCTTTGGTGATTGTATAGTGAAATTCGTGCCCTAGAGACAATTTATGATCAGAAAAATTATATATCACTATAGGCCTTTTACAAATGTCTCTTGTAGTAAAAAGAAAGTCCACGTGTTCTGAAAATTGCTATTTTTTAGTACCAAGGCAACATCGAAAGGGAATAACGCATCTCCAATTCTTAGTTCTTATTTTTTGACGATATGCAACAGAGTAAGACTGAAACGGATTTTTTTGATTTTCGACTTTCTTAAGAAGCTTATGTGGTGTGACTCTTAGAGCGCAATGGATAAGCTTACATAAAGCTCATACTCATCAATTTGTAGAGTACTTCTCTGGAGAAATTGCATATCCATCACCCAGATTTTTCAAGCGTTTCACTGATGCTGTTGATCTTTTGAAATATCTATCCAGCAAGCAATAAATAATGTAGCAACCATCGAGCATTAGCAGTTCACCCTAGATATCACTACCGGTCAACGTTCTTTTTGCTTGTTACATTCAACAAGTCATGCGTTCTGTAACAATAATCGAATATTAAAATAATCAGTTCTCTGATCATAAATGCTCCAGTATTATCAGCTGTGACTTTTTGACTCAAGTTATACAACTTGTCGAACGCCAAAACGCCTAACAACACATCACCAATGCGCAGTATTGAAACAAGGTAAACAAATATACCGCTCACATCGACTGCACCTCGTGCCGACTCTTTTAGCTTTGTTTCGAACAGAAACAGTATTTACACGTATTCTCAAATATCTATAACGTCCAGTACAACGTCCACGACGTATTAAAGTGACTTCAAGAATACAACTGGGTCGGCTGTGGAGCGACATGATCTTGTAAGTATTTGAGATAAACATCCATCTTGAAATCGTTGAACCAAATTTTCTTCACACAGTCTTTGTAGATTTTCCACGCGCTCATCAGGCACGTATGCATCACTAAGTGGAATAACAGGCGGATGTGCCTGAACTGTGAAATTAGATATTGCGAAACAATATCGCAGCAATATGCACTCATCATTTACACGTCATCCTGGTGTATGAGCTATAGGCATCCATTTGGTCAGTGATATTGACAAGCAACTTCTGCTTGCTGTAACTCTTCACGATCTCATACTACTGAAGAAGGTTCTTAAAAGACGGTTTTTCTACTCCAATTATTTTTTCAGGTGTTCTAGCTTCACAACCCTCATTTGCTTACACAAAACTATGAATGTCTTCATTTCTTCCCCAGTGGTGTCCTGCCAAGCGACGCTCTTCTGAGTGCCATAGATATTTGTGTGCTCTAGTCAACTTCCAAAATTAGTCATGAAAAATTCGCAGAAATAAGCTTTCTGCCGCAACCGGTGACAATACCATGTTGGACAGCTGCCGCTGCTGTCATCAAAGGGCAGGACGGTGGGCGGCTGCACATTGGTGGTCCAATCACCAACTAAAATGTCAACATCAAAAGAGCTCTCTGTGAACTGCCAGTTCCCGTCGCCATGCTCAGAACCTTGTGGAGTGTGCACGTTTTTGTCCATGCCCGCGTTTGATTCATTACTAGTGTACTCGTCAACGCTTACAGTCAAGCTTTGGAGCACGGTTTTCAAGTCTTCATCTTCAGAAGCTTCCCAATCTCCTTTTCCTAAAGCTTTCCCGTCTTCTCCTGACATGACGGCGCTGAAAGGCATGCTCTCAAATATTTAGAAACAACATGGAAAGTTGTAGCTGTAATGAAGCAATAAAGTCACATCGATAGTAAGATGATGAAGAGGAGCGAATACTCGTAAGCAGCTAACTACGAAAACGATAGCACTGTGACAGCGAGAGCGGAAATGTTCAGAGCAATCAATGAAATTATATACTCTTACGCTCGCGCACAAGAACGATGGCTTGGATGTACGTGCTTGATTTGCTTGATCGACACATCTGGCAAATGATCGCAACACGTCTTTGGAGGCAGTGTGTAAGATTTCAAGTCTCATTGGTGTAGAAGACCTTTTATTCGAAGTATTTATTCTGACGCGACGACCAACGTAAGGCTTTAAACATTCTCGCAGTCTATAATAACGTGTGTTTGCTGGAAAAACAAATGTGTATGGATCTTGACGACTGCAGCCGCTTGAATGTTTTTTATCTACCTAACTGCTCACAATATCATCGACACCACGGGAATAATTTAGACATAACTTCACTTTGCTCGGCATTACCGAAATTGACGGTTTGTTTTCAATCCTTATAAATGGCAAAAGAGGAAGATATCATTTGAGATACATTTGGTGTCATGTTATTGGTACAAGTGGAGTAGTTCAGCCTAAAATTGTGATGTTCGGAGAGATCTGGATGGAGCGATTTATAACAGTGCTGATGTTCACTCGAGCCATTTGTTTAATAAAATATTTCAAAGAAATTATGATCAATAAGGTACGTTTAAGAACATATAAAAATTACGAAGTACAACGATGAGATGAAGAAAAACGGGACAGAAAGGTGTTTAGCGAGAGTCGTATGATTATTGAATCTGTGAAAATGCAACTCTGGAAACTGCAAGCGTAGTTTGTGGAAGAATCACAGAAAACCCACGTCTATTATCCACCTGATTTTTTCCGTTTTCTCTTGTTGGATAATCAGGGGCAAGATTGTCATTTTTTCGACACAGCAGTGATTTATAATATTGCAGTTATCCTTCAAGACCTGGCTTAGTCAAATTAGCTCACTGTGTAGTCAAGTAAATACTTTCATAACCTTAAATTAATAAAATAAAATAAAACAAAATTAAGTTAATAACATTAATATCCAATTAGCTCCTATGAGAGAACAGGATGAGGAAGGTTTTTTTGGTCAAAAAATGACGCACATTTTTTGTGCTATGTCTTGTTTTTCAGATTGTATCGCAGGCTCCCTGCGACATAAAACTGTTCAATAAATAGATGGTCGATGTTTCGATCTCGCATCGAAAATTCACAAGACCTTCCATCTCATCGATGTCGATGTGGCTATACACTTGCTTAGAAGGACAGCGGAACTGATTTGATACATCAGAAAGCCACTAGCAGTCATTGTTAAGGTCAAATGCGCATTCATTCACCTCAAACGAATCTAAAAGTTGAACACGATTGTTTAGCGCATCCTGAAGTGTTGATCCGAGCAAAAAGTTTTCTCTTTTTTCCATCTAGTTTTTTATGCCTAGCATATAACATGTTGGGTTCCAACAGTGAAGAGCCGTTTTTTTACGGATAAGTCGCCAGTCACTCCCGTGAGGCAGGGAGGACAGGGATGAATTTGTTTCCGAATTCGACAAACACAATAACCGCTCTTCAGAGTACTTCCAAACTATTTGACTGAACGTATTTGGCAAATCTGACGCACAGAAGAGAATCTTCATTCTAGATTTGCCTGATAATAGGTAGGGTAGCCCTCGCTTCCACCAGCACATCCGGGAGGCATAGAGTTACCTTTTTATATGTTTGAGCTACTAACCGCAACTTTGAAAGCCACGTGCGTTTGAAACTAGTGAATCTTTCTATGAGGGTGAATTTTAACCGATTTTTCATGCGATAACAATCGGCCACTCCGTTCAAAAAGCAGTTGCCCCAGGGGTCGATAGATCAACGCCTTTGTCTTTTGCAATAGCTGAGCACTAAATTTTCACTTTGTTGACGCTTCTCATTCGTCACTTTCATTCTGAAATTTTCAGTCTTCAGACTATCTTAACACCTTGTTCATTATTCTTGATTACTTATTTGATTTCATGTGCGAGAATGATGAGAGAACTGTTTTTGTTCAACTACGGAAATTCTAAATGTTATTCAAGATTGATAAACCCGTCAGGGATACGACGCTATTCTAACGACCTACTTATATACGTCGTCACCGTCTCACTACCCTGAGTATTATTGCCTCATTTCTGCCGCAGCGCAATACGATCTGCACAAGTCAGAGGACCATTTTCGGAGCCGTCCTACCATTTGCCGCACACAAGCACTTTTTTTTGTTCGATTATTACGAATTGCTAGCCAATACTGACAGAATTTTCGGCTCGGTGAAACTGTGGCTTAATTCAAATAAATCAACATATTTAAGTCGAAGTTGATTGAAAATTTCGATGTCTCGCACTACGAGAGTTGGGAAGAACTGATTTATCAAGTGGTCATATAATCGCCGCCAGTGTTCAACTCGAATAAATTTCCTGTAGCGTCAGTACTCGGCTCCAGTATAGTCGTACGAGTGGTCACCAAACACTTTTCACCATCTATGTTCATCAGTTTATAAACACGTATAGAACTCCGTTTTATCAGATCGCGAATTTCCAGAAGGAGTGTCCAGACTGCTCGGTCTTCTATTGATTCAAAAGGTATTAAGGATTCAAAATATTTCCTCAAGTAAAAGAGTAGGCAGTGAAACAGCGACTGTCATGAAACTTTTCTATCGCTTCGTGATTAGAGAAAAGCTTCCAGTGTAGATCGCGTGTCACTTATGAAGAAGGCGATACTTTCGAAACACGTGCATGGCTCTGATGTAACATCCTCGGAAAGGTTTTAAACATTCTTACAGCCTATAATAACTTGTGTTTGCTGGAAAAAACAAATGTGTATGGATCTCAACGACAGCACCCGCTTGATTGTTTTTTATCCACCTAGTTGCTCACAAGATCATCGACACTGTGAAAATAATTTAGACTTAACTTTACTTTGGTTGGCAGTACCTAACTTGACGGTTTGTTTTTCATTCCTTATATACGGCAAAAGAGGAAGATATCATTTGAGATACATTCGTTGACATGTCACTGGTTCAAGTGGAGTGATTCGGCCCAAAATTGTGGTGTTCGGAGGGATTTGTATGGAGCGATTTATACGAACGCTGATGGTTCAGTGGAGCATTTGTTTACTAAAATACTTTGTACAAATTATGAGGAATAAAATACGTTTGAGAACATATAAAAATTATGAAGTGCAACGAAGAAAATGGGGAGCAACGAACACAGAAAAGGGTTCGATGAGAGTCGTAAGGTTAATGAATCTGCAAAAATGGAGCAATTGGAAACTACAAGCGTAGTTTGTGGAAGAATCACGAGAAATCAGAGTCTATTATCCACTTGATTTTTCCGTTTTCTTTTGTTGGATGACCAGACGCAACATTGTCATTTGTTCGACACAGTAGTGACTCAATTTCCGAGTTATCCTTCAAGACCTGGCTTGGTCAAATTAGCCCACTGTGTAGTCAAGTAAGTACTTTCACAAACTTAAAACGAAAACTTTATTGACAAATTTCGGTGAACACAGTGAACCGTCTCAGGAAGACGCTCACCGTTTTTCTCGTTTTGTTTATCATTGAATATTTTGCTGCAGACCACGCGCTGTATTAGTAATTGGGCATTCAAAGATAGAAACTGATCTTTTCCCGATTATGCTCGGGAGAATTTTGTGTGCTGCAACTGTTTGTCAAACTGCCCAAAGCATTTCTGCATCCACTTCTGTGCGAAGAAAATTAGAAAACAATCATAAGGACTTGTGAAGTGGAGCAGCGGTCGGCTATCCAACTGGAGCTTCCCTGTAATCATGAGGCGAT
>JAHQIW010005406.1:0-30239 GCA_019055375.1 Parelaphostrongylus tenuis
ATCGCCTCATGATTACAGGGAAGCTCCAGTTGGATAGCCGACCGCTGCTCCACTTCACAAGTCCTTATGATTGTTTTCTAATTTTCTTCGCACAGAAGTGGATGCAGAAATGCTTTGGGCAGTTTGACAAACAGTTGCAGCACACAAAATTCTCCCGAGCATAATCGGGAAAAGATCAGTTTCTATCTTTGAATGCCCAATTACTAATACACGCGTGGTCTGCAGCAAAATATTCAATGATAAACAAAACGAGAAAAACGGTGAGCGTCTTCCTGAGACGGTTCACTGTGTTCACCGAAATTTGTCAATAAAGTTTTCGTTTTAAGTTTGTGAAAGTACTTACTTGACTACACAGTGGGCTAATTTGACCAAGCCAGGTCTTGAAGGATAACTCGGAAATTGAGTCACTACTGTGTCGAACAAATGACAATGTTGCGTCCTGGTCATCCAACAAAAGAAAACGGAAAAATCAAGTGGATAATAGACTCTGATTTCTCGTGATTCTTCCACAAACTACGCTTGTAGTTTCCAATTGCTCCATTTTTGCAGATTCATTAACCTTACGACTCTCATCGAACCCTTTTCTGTGTTCGTTGCTCCCCATTTTCTTCGTTGCACTTCATAATTTTTATATGTTCTCAAACGTATTTTATTCCTCATAATTTCTGCAAAGTATTTTAGTAAACAAATGCTCCACTGAACCATCAGCGTTCGTATAAATCGCTCCATACAAATCCCTCCGAACACCACAATTTTGGGCCGAATCACTCCACTTGAACCAGTGACATGTCAACGAATGTATCTCAAATGATATCTTCCTCTTTTGCCGTATATAAGGAATGAAAAACAAACCGTCAAGTTAGGTACTGCCAACCAAAGTAAAGTTAAGTCTAAATTATTTTCACAGTGTCGATGATCTTGTGAGCAACTAGGTGGATAAAAAACAATCAAGCGGGTGCTGTCGTTGAGATCCATACTCATTTGTTTTTCCAGCAAACACAAGTTATTATAGGCTGTAAGAATGTTTAAAACCTTTCCGAGGAATGTTACATCAGTGCCATGCACGTGTTTCGAAAGTATCGCCTTCTTCATAAGTGACACGCGATCTACACTGGAAGCTTTTCTCTAATCACGAAGCGATAGAAAAGTTTCATGACAGTCGCTGTTTCACTGCCTACTCTTTTACTTGAGGAAATATTTTGAATCCTTAATACCTTTTGAATCAATAGAAGACCGAGCAGTCTGGACACTCCTTCTGGAAATTCGCGATCTGATAAAACGGAGTTTCTATACGTGTTTATAAATGATGAACATAGATGGTGAAAAGTGTTTGGTGACCACTCGTACGACTATACTGGAGCCGAGTACTGACGCTACAGGAAATTTATTCGAGTTGAACACTGGCGGCGATTATATGACCACTTGATAAATCAGTTCTTCCCAACTCTCGTAGTGCGAGACATCGAAATTTTCAATCAACTTCGACTTAAATATGTTGATTTATTTGAATTAAGCCACAGTTTCACCGAGCCGAAAATTCTGTCAGTATTGGCTAGCAATTCGTAATAATCGAACAAAAAAAAGTGCTTGTGTGCGGCAAATGGTAGGACGGCTCCGAAAATGGTCCTCTGACTTGTCCAGATCGTATTGCGCTGCGGCAGAAATGAAGGCAATAATACTCAGGGTAGTGAGACGGTGACGACGTATATAAGTAGGTCGTTAGAATAGCGTCGTATCCCTGACGGGTTTATCAATCTTGAATAACATTTAGAATTTCCGTAGTTGAACAAAAACAGTTCTCTCATCATTCTCGCACATGAAATCAAATAAGTAATCAAGAATAATGAACAAGGTGTTAAGATAGTCTGAAGACTGAAAATTTCAGAATGAAAGTGACGAATGAGAAGCGTCAACAAAGTGAAAATTTAGTGCTCAGCTATTGCAAAAGACAAAGGCGTTGATCTATCGACCCCTGGGGCAACTGCTTTTTGAACGGAGTGGCCGATTGTTATCGCATGAAAAATCGGTTAAAATTCACCCTCATAGAAAGATTCACTAGTTTCAAGCGCACGTGGCTTTCAAAGTTGCGGTTAGTAGCTCAAACATATAAAAAGGTAACTCTATGCCTCCCGGATGTGCTGGTGGAAGCGAGGGCTACCCTACCTATTATCAGGCAAATCTAGAATGAAGATTCTCTTCTGTGCGTCAGATTTGCCAAATACGTTCAGTCAAATAGTTTGGAAGTACTCTGAAGAGCGGTTATTGTGTTTGTCGAATTCGGAAACAAATTCATCCCTGTCCTCCCTGCCTCACGGGAGTGACTGGCGACTTATCCGTAAAAAAACGGCTCTTCACTGTTGCAACCCAACATGTTATATGCTAGGCATAAAAAACTAGATGGAAAAAAGAGAAAACTTTTTGCTCGGATCAACACTTCAGGGATGCGCTAAACAATCGTGTTCAACTTTTAGATTCGTTTGAAGTGAATGAATGCGCATTTGACCTTAACAATGACTGCTAGTGGCTTTCTGATGTATCAAATCAGTTCCGCTGTCCTTCTAAGCAAGTGTATAGCCACATCGACATCGATGAGATGGAAGGTCTTGTGAATTTTCGATGCGAGATCGAAACATCGACCATCTATTTATTGAACAGTTTTATGTCGCAGGGAGCCTGCGATACAATCTGAAAAACAAGACATAGCACAAAAAATGTGCGTCATTTTTTGACCAAAAAACCTTCCTCATCCTGTTTCTCTCATAGGAGCTAATTGGATATTAATGTTATTAACTTAATTTTGTTTTATTTTATTTTATTAATTTAAGGTTATGAAAGTATTTACTTGACTACACAGTGAGCTAATTTGACTAAGCCAGGTCTTGAAGGATAACTGCAATATTATAAATCACTGCTGTGTCGAAAAAATGACAATCTTGCCCCTGATTATCCAACAAGAGAAAACGGAAAAAATCAAGTGGATAATAGACGTGGGTTTTCTGTGATTCTTCCACAAACTACGCTTGCAGTTTCCAGAGTTGCATTTTCACAGATTCAATAATCATACGACTCTCGCTAAACACCTTTCTGTCCCCGTTTTTCTTCATCTCATCGTTGTACTTCGTAATTTTTATATGTTCTTAAACGTACCTTATTGATCATAATTTCTTTGAAATATTTTATTAAACAAATGGCTCGAGTGAACATCAGCACTGTTATAAATCGCTCCATCCAGATCTCTCCGAACATCACAATTTTAGGCTGAACTACTCCACTTGTACCAATAACATGACACCAAATGTATCTCAAATGATATCTTCCTCTTTTGCCATTTATAAGGATTGAAAACAAACCGTCAATTTCGGTAATGCCGACCAAAGTGAAGTTATATCTAAATTATTCCCGTGGTGTCGATGATATTGTGAGCAGTTAGGTAGATAAAAAACATTCAAGCGGCTGCAGTCGTCAAGATCCATACAAATTTGTTTTTCCAGCAAACACACGTTATTATAGGCTGCGAGAATGTTTAAAGCCTTACGTTGGTCGTCGCGTCAGAATAAATACTTCGAATAAAAGGTCTTCTACACCAATGAGACTTGAAATCTTACACACTGCCTCCAAAGACGTGTTGCGATCATTTGCCAGATGTGTCGATCAAGCAAATCAAGCACGTACATCCAAGCCATCGTTCTTGTGCGCGAGCGTAAGAGTATATAATTTCATTGATTGCTCTGAACATTTCCGCTCTCGCTGTCACAGTGCTATCGTTTTCGTAGTTAGCTGCTTACGAGTATTCGCTCCTCTTCATCATCTTACTATCGATGTGACTTTATTGCTTCATTACAGCTACAACTTTCCATGTTGTTTCTAAATATTTGAGAGCATGCCTTTCAGCGCCGTCATGTCAGGAGAAGACGGGAAGCTTTAGGAAAAGGAGATTGGGAAGCTTCTGAAGATGAAGACTTGAAAACCGTGCTCCAAAGCTTGACTGTAAGCGTTGACGAGTACACTAGTAATGAATCAAACGCGGGCATGGACAAAAACGTGCACACTCCACAAGGTTCTGAGCATGGCGACGGGAACTGGCAGTTCACAGAGAGCTCTTTTGATGTTGACATTTTAGTTGGTGATTGGACCACCAATGTGCAGCCGCCCACCGTCCTGCCCTTTGATGACACAGCGGCAGCTGTCCAACATGGTATTGTCACCGGTTGCCGGCAGCAAGCTTATTTCTGCGAATTTTTCATGACCAATTTTTGGAAGTTGACTAGAGCACACAAATATCTATGGCACTCAGAAGAGCGTCGCTTGGAAGGACACCACTGGGGAAGAAATGAAGACATTCATAGTTTTGTGTAAGCAAATGAGGGTTGTGAAGCTAGAACACCTGAAAAATTATTGGAGTAGAAAACCGTCTTTTAAGAACCTTTCTCAGGAGTATGAGATCGTGAAGAGTTACAGCAAGCAGAAGTTGCTTGTCAATATCACTGACCAAATGGATGCCTATAGCTCATACACCAGGATGACGTGTAAATGATGAGTGCATATTGCTGCGATATTGTTTCGCAATATCTAATTTCACAGTTCAGGCACATCCGCCTGTTATTCCACTTAGTGATGCATACGTGCCTGATGAGCGCGTGGAAAATCTACAAAGACTGTGTGAAGAAAATTTGGTTCAACGATTTCAAGATGGATGTTTATCTCAAATACTTACAAGATCATGTCGCTCCACAGCCGACCCAGTTGTATTCTTGAAGTCACTTTAATACGTCGTGGACGTTGTACTGGACGTTATAGATATTTGGGAATACGTGTAAATACTGTTTCTGTTCGAAACAAAGCTAAAAGAGTCGGCACGAGGTGCAGTCGATGTGAGCGGTATATTTGTTTACCTTGTTTCAATACTGCGCATTGGTGATGTGTTGTTAGGCGTTTTGGCGTTCGACAAGTTGTATAACTTGAGTCAAAAAGTCACAGCTGATAATACTGGAGCATTTATGATCAGAGAACTGATTATTTTAATATTCGATTATTGTTACAGAACGCATGACTTGTTGAATGTAACAAGCAAAAAGAACGTTGACCGGTAGTGATATCTAGGGTGAACTGCTAATGCTCGATGGTTGTTACATAATTTATTGCTTGCTGGATAGATATTTCAAAAGATCAACAGCATCAGTGAAACGCTTGAAAAATCTGGGTGATGGATATGCAATTTCTCCAGAGAAGTACTCTACAAATTGATGAGTATGAGCTTTATGTAAGCTTATTCCATTGCGCTCTAAGAGTCACACCACATAAGCTTCTTAAGAAAGTCGAAAATCGAAAAAAAATCCGTTTCAGTCTTACTCTGTTGCATATCGTCAAAAAATAAGAACTAAGAATTGGAGATGCGTTATTTCCCTTTCGATGTTGCCTTGGTACTAAAAAATAGCAATTTTCAGAACACGTGGACTTTCTTTTTACTACAAGAGACATTTATAGAAGGCCTATAGTGATATATAATTTTTCTGATCATAAATTGTCTCTAGGGCACGAATTTCACTATACAATCACCAAAGCGCCCACTACGTAGTTCAAGAGACTAGATGTTTACTCAGAGTATGAAATCTGATCTTAAGCTCCTTGCTTCAGGGCAGTTAAGAATAGGTTTAAAAGAACCAGATTAACTAAGAGAATTGAGTGGTGAACAAAAACACGGCCTCAGGCGGGAATCGAACCCACGTTTCATCCTATCCGGAGGACGCGTGCTCTACCACTACACCACTGAGGCACATTTGCCACCACTCATTCTTCAACATCTCAATGTCAGCTATCAGCCACCAACCTTTGACAGGTTTGGTCGGGTATGCGATTTCGCTTTATAAACCCAGTTGATAGGATAGGATGAAACGTGGGTTCGATTCCCGCCTGAGGCCGTGTTTTTGTTCACCACTCAATTCTCTTAGTATACAAGTAACGTAATAACACTGCGAAAAAAGCAGTGAAAATACTATAATTTAGAACCAGATTAGTTTTCAAATTCTACACTTTCGAACTATCGAACGATTGCCAGAACTCTACTTTGTTCTGTAAAAAGACCATGTGAATACGAGTGCAGATCATGCTGTACCCTCCGATAAAAAACGCGTTTATTTCTCGTTTTTTCTCGCAATCATTGCTACAGCTTACTGAAAGAACATTTCTAAAAGCCTAGGACATCGTTACAACTGCAATTTTTCCAGCTATCGAATGGTTGTTTTGAGGGAAGTCTATAGTTAACGAGAAAATTACAGAAATTTGCGTGTACCACTCATGGTACATGAAGCTCCGACAGTGTTAAGGATTGCGCTACCTATTATCAAGTCGTTCTCGAATGTGGATTTCTTTCTGTGCGTCAAATTAGCGAAACGCGTTCGATCAAATAGTTGAGAATGCTCTGAAAAGCGGATTTTGTTGAATTCTAAAACAAGCTCTTCCCTGCCTTACGGGCGAGACTGTCGAGTTATCCGTAAGAAGGAAAGTCATAATGCTTTGAACTCAACACGCCATGTGCTAAGTTTAAAAAACTACATATTGGAAAAAGAGAAAAATCTTCGTGTGGCTGAGCCCTTCAGGGATGCTCTAAATATTCAAGTTCAATTTTTAGTTTTGTCTAAGGTGACCGAATGAACATCTGGAATTTGAAGCCACTCAAAGTGGCTTTTTGATGTATTAAATCAGCGCCGCTATCCTTCAAACAAGTCTCGTATCCTATCGAATGCCGGTGAAATGGAAAGTTTTGTGAGTTTTCGACGATAGATCGAAACATCGATCATCGATTTATAGAACACTTGTATATGGCAGAGCATTTGTGACGCCCGCTGAAAAGCTAGACGGTGTACAAAAAATGAGCCTCATTTCTTGACCCAGAAAGATTTCCCCTCCCAGACGCACGTTTTCCGCTTGAATAGTGAGAGAAACGATATTAAATCAAAATTTCTTACCACCTGGCCTTCGGATATCATTTTCTGTATAGGTAGTCGGACAAATCATTAGACATTCAAAGATAAAAACTAATCTATTCTCATTTTTGCTCGGAAGAATTTTGTACGCTGGAACTGTTCGTTCAATTGCTCAAAACATTTCTGCGACCACTTCTATGTGAAGCAGGTGGTAAACATTCACACGGATATATGCAGTAGAGCAGCAAGTGGGAGTTCAGTTGGACCTTCTCTCTAATCATGGAGCGACAGATAACTTTCATAACAATCGCTGTCCCATTGCTTGCTCTCATACTTGAGCAAATTATCTATTGGAATGATTGTTACGAAGCATAAAGGTATAATTATGACAAAAGTACCAGCCAATGAGCAATCGAGTGCACAACACTCGGTGTTAGGTGAATGTTTCACCTGACATAGAGTGTAAAGCGAACGTCGTCGATAACTATATATAAGGAGTGTGACGCTCCCGAGAGAACTGGCTATGAAAAGATCGACAGACGACGGGTTCTGCCCGGCTGATGAGTTTGTAAGACGAAACACGTGTCTTGGGCTGTACAAGAGCCCTTACCAGACCACATGACATGTGATAATTCATTTAAACTAAGCCACAGTTTCACCGAATAGCAAACTCTGCCAATATTGACGAGCAATTTGCAATAGTCGAACAAAAATGCCTCTGACTTATCCAGATCGTATTGCGCTGTGGCAGAAATATTTGCGGCTGTCGTCGATTTGATAGGACGGCGACGTCGTATATAAGTAGCTCGTCTAGAATGCCGTCGTATTCCATACGGGTTTATCAATCTTGAATAGCATTTGCAATTTCCGTAGATGAGCTGAAACGGTCTCGCCATCATTTTTGCACCTGAAACAAGTAAATGCTTGAGAATAACAAAAAAGGTGTTAAGGTAGTTCGAAGACTGAAAATTTCAAAATGAAAGTAGCGAATGAGAAGCGTCTATAAAGTCAAAATTTAGTGCTCAGCTATTGCAAAAGACGAAAGGCGTTGATCTATCGAGCCCTGGGACAAGTGCTTTTCGAACGGAGTGGACGATTATTATCTTATGATAAATCAGTTCACAAATCTCCCTTGCACAAGATAGGTTAGTTTCATGCGCACGCGGGGTTTCCAAAGTTGCGAGTAGGCGCTCAAACGTGGAACAAAGGTGACTCTATGCTTGCCGGATGCGCTGGTGGAAGCGAAGGCTGCCCTACCAATTATCAGGCCAATCTAGAATGCTGTCAAATTCGGGAACAGATTTTTTCCTGTCCTTCCTGCCTCACAGGACCGACTGGGGACTTCTCCGTAAAACCGTGGCAAGAGAATAGGCAAACAATCGGCAAATCGGCAAACCGGCAAACAACAAGAAAATTTGCTGCTGAACGCTAGTTTAAACGGCTCTCAGCGCTGGAGATCTTGACCTTGAAGACGGGCTTCATTCAGGGCGTTCAACAAAGTTAAACAAGGAAGATTTGACTAGTGCTTTGGAAGATGAACCGGCTTTCAAGTGCCCGCTAAATGGCAACTGAACTTCAAGTTTTCTTAGCAACTGTGCTAACTCATCTCTACCAGCTTAACTTTGTCCACAAGAAGTCACGGCAAGAACAGCACGATCTCACTGAAGAAGCCGCTAATAGAGCCGAAATTAGTCACCAACTGCTTAGAAATTCACCACTGAATAGCCGATTTTGGAAAATCAATGTGGCTTTGGATGAGAACTGGGTGCACCTGTTCTACAGTTGAGAAAACAATGGGTTCAGAAGTGTCACGCCATGCCGTCAGCTCCGATGCACAACCGATCTGGCAAGATCATCATGCGATCTGTGCATGGTGGAATTTCGAAGGAGTTGTGCATTTAGATTTCCGTTCCAAACTGCAAGTCCATCAACGTCGGACACTATTGTCAGCAGTCAGGTCAAGTCTACGACAAGCTCAAGAAGAAGGAAGCACCAGCTTTGGTCAACCGAAAGCAGCTTATGATGCCACAAGACAATGCCACACCGCACACTGCCAAAAAGATCGAAGAGAAGTTCAACGAATAACTCCTTGATTTTCTTATTCAGCAAATACGAGGTTGTTAATCTGACGATTTGATCAGTGCAGATGAACAGTGCGATAAACTTGATCGGGATGGCTGACGATTCGGCTTTGTCGCCTTCTTCAGAGCTTTAAAGAGTCAAAGTGATATGCAACACACTCTGACAAGCACTTTCATGATCAAAGAAGAACAGCCTACGTAGTATTATGTTTTATAGTCTGTGAGATGTTATGACAGACTGACCGCTCACAGTCTTGCATGGACGAAGACTGTACGCGATGGAGGGTTTACGTGACCCAGATCAAAAAATCGATCCGAAAAATGGCGCGAAGTCACGTGTCATGACGATGCATTCGTCTTTGCGGTGCATATTGGGGCTTTTGGCGTGAATCCAAAACACTTTGAGTGTTCTTCTCTCTGATGTCTTTTGTTCCCTTTGAGGATAGTGACTTTGACTCCAAAATCATCCCTGTTGTGTATCCCTATTTTCGCGCTCCTGATGGAGTTTTCACGTCATTATCATGTAATCCGGTTAGGTGTCCTTGTAGGCGAATGTACATCAGTCTTTCATTTCGACGATATAATCGTATCCGCGGGTTTTGCAAGAGACCAGGTGAACTATACCTGTGACCGATCCTGGTGTGCTAGACATTCGCAGCTATAGGAGATGACTATTTTGCGTTCCAAGTTTAGTAAATCTTTCTTCTTATATATCCCGTGCACACGCCGGAGGCTCTGCGGAACATGTTTCTTAAAGCGACCATTGGTGTGAGAAGGGTCAGAGGGGAGGTAATGAAATGCAGTCATTTTTGGGAAGGTTACTTGATCGTTGAGGAATGGAAACCAATCTTCTGGGGTGTTTCTCGGGTGAGCTTTATGTTCTGGGATTGTTTGTTGGGTAATTCAATGCGTTTCCTATGTCCTCTTGTATTGAACATATGACAAAGCAGTCCTCAATATATCTGCAGTAGTGGTGGCTCGAGATAGCGTGAGGAGGGGGTGGGGGGGGGGGGGGGTGAGGGACAGTGGTCAGTTTTAGACATAACCGCGGTGACAAGAATATTGGCCAGTCATTGTCCCATGGCCAATTCTCGAGGTTGTTTGTAATATGTTCCGGACTATCTGAACACTGAGCAGTTTAGGCAGTTCTTCAAGAGCCTCATAAGCTGCTGAGTTGAAAAGCCATACATATTTATTGCTCCTCCACGTTGTGTAGAGAGCTCGTAGGTGCTTGCAGTACGGAATCATTCGAAATGTTTGTGCAAAGAAAGGTTAAGTCGAATGATTCCATAACGTGCGCGTTGTTGGGGTGCGTATACGTAGACGATCCAGAAACACTAGGGCGTTGGTAAGCCAGGATGTGTCTTAATAACTGGGCGGACATTAGATTCATAAACCAAGCTATTCTGTCCGATAGCCCGTCCACGCAACTAATGCTGGGTCTCGTCTTGAACTTTGAACGATCGGTAGACACAAAATAATTTCAGAAGTTTAACGAAATGAACGGAGTCGAGATCCTGCCGCATTCTGCCTTCAGTCCAAATTGTGTTTCACCCAACTACTTTGGCGCATTCCCCATTAATGCAACACTGTTTGAGGGGGCGCCGATTTTGATCGCTCGATGAAGCAGAAGAAGCATATAATGAGTTCTTTGATTCGAACTCGAAATGGTAGTTCTACCAGATTTGAAATAGCGGATCCATCACTTAATGTCTCAGAAAACGATGGCCTTCATTTTGAACAATAATTAACGTGTTTTTATTTGGAATTTATGCATAAGGTTTCAATTTTTTACAAGTGCCCCAGAAATTTCTTTCCAGCCTAACATGCATTAGTCATAATGCATACACGAAATGGAGCAGTGCATGCGGTTCCAGGAAGGTCAGCTTCGAAGTGATGTGCAAAGTTCAGAACAGGAGAGAAATATTCGGAGGATCAGTTGCTCTCGCGCCGACCACGGGAAGATCCATTAACTGTGCGCGCTGGCTCACCAGCATTTTTTTCCACGCGTCATTCCCGCATGAGCAGCAAGCAAATTTGTTCTCGAAGCAGCTCCATCATAGAGCAAGTGTAGGGAAATTTTTTACTGAAATCCATGCAAGAAATAATTCGCAGTTAAACGATAGCAAAACCATGCAACGTGTTTCTGTTTGTTTCGAAGATTTTACGCATTTTCTCCACTAAATTTCCTATTTCTATGATGTCGTGAATATTTTGTTAAAAATATTCATTAAACGCCAAAAACTAGAGCGATCACATTGATCAAAAATATGATAAAAACTTCACTCAGATCGTTTGTGTGTAACCAAACCGGTACCAATCTACCGATCCCGAAGGGATGGATGGTTTGATGAGCCATGAGCGCAAGAACGAGCCATCGACGTTGTGTCCGAAGCAGAGCACCTATCATCACTTCACCACATGCTCTGTTGCCCAAATTATAGAACAAAGTAATTTCTATATTACATAAAGCTCCAACCTCAGAAAAACGCCGATAGTGGAAAATTGGAAAAAGTTTAGTGGCTTCGCATGCAGTGTACAACACTGTTCCTGTCTATCTATCCATTGCCCTGTAGCTTAAAATCACAATGATAATTTTGAGGTATATGTCATGAGATTATACTAAAATTGGAAGATTTACCTCGTAATATTTTATTCGGACCACGGACCTCCCTCTTTGAGGGATCCCGCCCGGTTAGTCGCGAGGGCACGTGGCGCGTCCCCAGGTGGTGGATAGGGGAATAAAACGCGAACCAAAAGCGACCGTGTGCTTCCCAGAGACGCAGGTGGATTCAGGGGACGAGCTCCCTGCTTCTGCAGTGCCGACTTGACAAAACTCTATTTCTACGAGTCAAGTCGGCCAAAAGCCTGCAATCAAGCGGCTGGGAAGTACATGGGAGGCGGTTAGGAGTCGCCTCCAACAAATAAGCTCCTCCCGCTCCTCCGAGAGAGACTGGCAAGCTACTCGTGAGTACCCAGCCCCACGTTTAGAGCCTGGCAAGCTACACGTTGGGTATCAAAAATGCCAAAAACAGTAACAAATATGGGCCTCATTCCCCTGACCCCGAAAGAGCCCCTGGTACGGCAGCGCCAGGTAGGACGAGTACGGAGAGGCTGCTAAAATCTCAGGGCCGAACTAGGCTGCCAAGATCGAAACGGACTAAAATGACGATCTGTACCTACAATGCAAGAACCCTTGCTCAACAATCCGCTGTAGAAGATCTGTTGATTCAAGCAAGAAGAATAAGGTACGACGTCATTGGCCTGGCTGAGACGAGAAGGCGCCATCCTTTTCACGCTGTCTATGACACCGGAGAAGAACTGTTCCTTGGAACATGCGATCGCAGAGGTGTCGGTGGCGTTGGCGTCCTCGACAAATCGAATTTGACCGTGAACATTGATTCGTTCGAACAACTAACAACCCGCATCGGACGATTACGGTTGAAACGATGTGGTTCTATGCCGGCTTTGACCATCTTCGTTGCTTACGCACCAACATCAAGCTATGACGAAGACGAAGTCGAAGCGTTCTATATGGACCTCTAAAAATTCTTCAGAGAAGATCATACATTCTTCAAGGTCATTGTCGGAGATTTTAACGCAAAAATTGGACCTAGAAGAACGTCTGAAGAACGTCACCTAGGGACCCACGGACTAGAATGGAATGAACAGGGTGAGAGGCTATCCGAGTTTATCATGACGACCCAAACCATCCATGGTAACTCGCAATTCCAAAAGCCTCTCTCTCAGCGATGGACGTGGGAGTCTCCCAATGGAGAGTACCATAACGAAATAGATCACATCATAGTAAATCGAAGGTTTTGCCTGACCGACGTCGCTGTTGTTCCCAAGTTCTACACGGGATCAGACCATCGCCTCCTTCGCGCAACGTTCCGATTTTCGAGAGGAGGAGAGAAAGCCGCTAAATTCAAACAACGAAGTCCCAGAACTACCATAAACTGGGATGTATTCAAATCATTAGTCGGCTCTTGGGAAGATACCGTTGTCGACAACATCGACGAAGAATACGATCGACTCGTTGAATATCTTCACGTTGGCGCTAAAAAAGCCGAAAGTCCTAAGGTCACGAAGAGACGCTTGTCTCCGCAGACACTCGAGCTGATACGTCAACGTGGAATCGCACGAGCCGCAGGCAACCGAAACCTTACGTCCGAACTTGCGAAACGCTGCAGAGAAGCGATAAAAGAAGACCTGAAAGAGACAAGAACAGCAGTTATGGCAGAAGCTGCAGAAGCTGGGAAGAGCATTTGCAAAGCCCAGCGAGGCTTCGCCAACTATAAGACCAAGATGATTGCACTCCGATACCCTGACGGGACACTTACAGCTTCCAGAAGGGCTATGGAGAAAATCATCCACCAGTACTACTCGGATCTCTTCGCTAGCCATGTTCTCTTACCGTCATATAAATTGAAAAAGGACGAATATGTCGTTCCACCGGTCCTTCCTTCCGAAATCCGACATGCTATATCGTCGGTGAAAAACAGAACAACACCCGGTCCAGACAGGATTAGACCAGAACACCTGAAGAACCTGCCGCCAGTTCTCATCAACACCCTGGCTCGGCTCTTCACTCGCTACCTGTCAGAATGCAAGGTCGCTATTCAATGGAAAACCAGCAAGACCGTATTGTTGTTCAAAAAGGGAGACCTTCACGACATAGGCAATTATCGCCCAATCTGCTTGCTGTCCGTTGTTTGTAAACTCTTTACTCGAGTCATCCTGAACAGGATTGACAGAACACTGGACGAAGGACAGCCATGCGAACAAGCAGGGTTCAGAAAAGGATTTAGTACCATGGACCACATCCACACGATCACAAGGCTCGTTGAAGTTTCGCGAGAGTACAAACAACCACTCTGTCTCACTTTCATCGATCTGAAAAAAGCCTTTGATTCAGTGGAAACAGAAGCGGTTATAGAGGCTCTGGATAACCAGGGCGTCCCTACTCGGTACATAATGATCCTTCGTGAGCTTTATAAAGATTTCACGACCAGAATATATCCATTCTACAACAATATCACAATTGACGTAAGAAGAGGGGTTCGACAAGGCGATACAATATCGCCAAAACTATTCACTGCCACCCTACAAAACGTCATGCGAACATTAGAATGGGACGAAATGGGAGTGAAAATTGACGGTCGACACTTAAACCATCTTCGCTTTGCTGACGATATCGTTCTCATAACACCAAACATCAGCCAAGCGGAACGAATGTTGACTGATTTCGATAACGCCTGTGGAAAGATCGGTCTTCAACTGAATCTAACGAAAACAATGTTCATGAGGAACGGATGGGTTTCTAATGCCCCATTCACGCTCAACGGAACGACAATTTCCGAATGCTCCAGTTACATCTATCTAGGTCGTGAAATCAACATGATGAACGACCTAGCCCCAGAGTTGAGCAGGAGGAAACGAGCGGCTTGGGGAACGTTTAAGAGCATCGAAGATGTAGTGAAGAGGACAAAGAACATCCGACTCCGTGCCCACCTTTTCGACTCGACAATTATCCCTGCCCTAACGTATGCAGCAGAAACCTGGTCGCTACGTAAGCAGGATGAAAGATCACTTGCCGTTATCGAACGCGCAGTCGAAAGGTCGATGCTAGGAGTGTCTCGTATTTCGCAAATGAGACAAAGGATCCGAACTTCCGACCTACGTCAACGATCGAAAATCAGAGACGCCGTTCTACACGCCAGGATATCGAAAATAAGGTGGGCCGGACACGTGATGCGCTTCAACGACAACCGATGGACGAGAGCCGTTACCGACTGGATTCCTCGGGACGTCAAGCGCTCTAAAGGAAGACCACTGACCCGTTGGTCCGATTTCTTCACGAAAGCGATGGAAGAAAGATATGATGCTCAGCGAATTCCTAGAGCAAGGAGGACCCACTGGGCTACTCTTGCACGCGATAGGGAAAAATGGAAGAGTTGCTGGTACCCGCTCGAGTCACTCGACGATCAACGGGACGACAGGTGATACGGGTGATTTTATTCGGAAGCACATACTGTTAGCATAATTTATAATCTTACGACATTATACTGTGACTACGGACGTCCATTCGTAGTAATAAATAGAGGTGATTGCTCTTGATATAGGAAATGAATGATAAACGTGAGTGAAATGTGGATAAACGTTGATAAGAAAGCATAAAATCGTTCCATAAAAGCCCGAAGTATGATTTTATTGTAATAAACTGGGGATTCTCTTCCAATATGCTGTTTAGAAGAAAGTATTAGCAGGATTTTCAGGCTGAGGCGAGATAACATACATACATACAACAAACATACATACTTACATAAGTACGAACATTCATGCAGAGTTCAAGTGGATATATAAAAAGTTTTCACTCATGAGACAGTAGAGCAATGTCCCCTTCACATGTGAATAGAAACTTCAGCTTTTAAGGTCTTCTAGTTTCGAAAAATTTCACCGAGTTATCGCTGAAATCGCATCGCATTACAGTGTGCAGTACCGTTTTTGAAAAACATTTCGTTGTTTTATGATTGTTTTGACATGCTCCAACGAAATATTTTCTTATTGAGGTCTCTTTTATCGTGCTTTCTCCTTTACTGACGACTAAACTCTCTTTAGTGACGATAAAAATCCAAATTCCATTGGGAGACTACCACATCGTCATCGTAACGAGCTTCGCTCGCCGCGCCGCACACATAATCAACGTGGAACCCGACGTGTTAATAAATTAGGTGTACATTGCACTAGTGTTAAAACTTATAGAACGACCTAATCGTGCAAAGTTGACCACTCTGCAGGAAATTCACTGGTATACTAGTAATTGTGTAGTTTGGACAATGCAACACATGTAGTAGTTCCAGTGATATGTGCGAGAGAGTGGTTTGGTTGCAGTAGCAAATGTGCTAGTGTAGTATGACTTGGTTTAGCAGCGAAAGTTCTGAGTACTGCTCATAGAGTGTGCATTGAAGAGTAAGGAGTATTCCTGCCACGCCGGTCTCAATATATTTATTTGAACAACGACTAAGCCTCTGTGTGAACAAACTATAAGATACATATTGATTTCATGGAGCAGTATACACACCATAACTGTTTTGCGCTACGTAATAGCAATACTGTACAATGCTCATAATGACCTCTCATGAGATGATGGTTAAATCCGAAGTAGCGAGATGAGAAATGACAATGACCAGCGTAAGCGATCATATGGATCACAATGAGTCAACAACCGAATCTATAACATTCTCAGTGACAATATTGGAACAGTGACGTCATGGCGCAATAAGTTCATTTCGATTAGTCCATCTATGGGCACAACTATTCGGCGGCGGAGCTTAGGATAATCCTGTGCACGCCTCGTGAAAGTTGCATCTGAGGGGGTTACCAGAAGGGGACTGGATATGATGCAGTTGAGTCACATGGGTCTGACATAAAGTGCCGGACAGCTGCCTCAATATACAACGTACCAAGTCTGTCAACATAGGAAGTAATAAGACTGATCATCTTGCCCCATGTGTCAAAGCGAACATAGCCAATTTTGATATGATTCGCTGCGGAAATGTTTGGGGCTTAACATATCGACATGAGCAACATGAGCTATCAGAATGTGGGTAACAATATGGGAACAAGTATTACTGTATATTATAGGATTGGCAAGGGTCGTGAGATAGAGCCACATGGCAGAAAAGGATAACCAACCAAAATCTCAGGATGAACGACGAGGAGTGAGACAGCGATAGATTGTGTAAAATAATATCTTTGCTTCTGGATTGTTGACGCTGGTTAGGACTTCAAATTTTCTTCTCGTTCACGAGAATGGGATGCCCGTGGCATAAACCCACTGACGGTGCGTTTGAAAACGCTGCATGTTTTTGTTCCTCCTTAAGACCTGAATTTTAGCGACTGTTTCAAGGCATGGAGAGTCGTTCAATGGAAAGTGTGAAAAATCGTATGCTTCTCTTTGTTTTCATTACAACTGCGAAGCTTTTGCTAATTTTTTTCGACCATCAATTTTTCTGCCTAATGCTGAGCTAGGTCGTTCAAAATATTAATTTCCTATCCTAGATGCGCATAACTAGAGCATTCGAAGATATTGTTAGCTTTTGCGAGATTTAGTCCAAGTCGAGTCGTCCACTCGAGAGCTAGCAAAATGGACTAGCATTCGTTTTTCATAGCTAGTGTTTGATGCTGTAAGGAGAGATTCTAATAGGAAGGTGAAGATGATGCTAACGCCGATCATCGATCTTCGTTCCCAACATGTGTTACTACAGTGGTCGCGTGACATTTTGGAGGGTGGTCAACGATGAAACACCAAAGTTATGGTACGCGATAAATGATGTACAATAATAATTTTTTCATAAAATTTTGGAAAGCTCGCAAAAATCTCGCCATGCACAGTAGAGGCTTTCCATTTGTTCGCACCTTCTGTGACTGCTTCTCTCAGGTAAGTGGAAACACAAAAACTTCTCCTTTCCTCAAGTGGATAGAAATAAGACACAAAAACTTTTGCCCTCATATATATATATATTTATATATATATATATATAATGCTCAAAATCAAGTTACTGATGGATATCAAAGGTGCCTTAGCAAGACTGTCATATCAGTGTGGAGTGAAACAACTCGAAGAGCTTTCAAACATTGAAAAAGAGTAGAATGCAAGAAAGACTATGATCGACAAAGGATTCTTAGTCGGATGATGTAAAATAAAGAAGTAGCTGGATGATAACACATGTATGTTTCGCTAAAGAATTCAAATATTCAAGTTTGATTACTAGTTTTTGTTCACTACTTTACTCCCCTTTTAGCTTATTCAAGCGACAATACCTATGACAATGCAATTGTTCCGTACTTTGTTGACACATCAGAAGACGATGCATCAAGAGACGATACTATACAGTACTACAACAGAACGTGGGAAGACGATGAATAGAGCGAGGTGACTATTCCGTACTACGAGATGATGGATGACGAAGTGAACGCCGATGGCGCCGACCTGCGAGTCGATGATACGATGAATGACGATACGGAGATGTAAGCATGGTAGAAGTAGATGTGGTAAAGACATTTGGGAATAATTTACGAGTTATTGAAAAGAACTGCGAATATATAATATGCATGACATTGTTTATTTCCTTCTACATTTAGCCGTCTGCGGACGATAAGATTTTTTTTATCTCTCAGCTTTCAAAAGTCGCTCTTGGCTGGACAGAGTCTTTTTATCTAGGGTTTTGCTAGTCATTCCGAGGCTTGAATCTGGGCGATTCCATCACCATAATTGCTTTTGAGAGGAGTTTTTGATGCTATACGACAGCAAAAAAATATTACGCTTCACATTCGATTTGCTTTCTTTGCCCGGCCAAGATCTACTGATCGCTTCTAATTCTACATTTATATGTTATTATATTGTCGAAACTATGTACTACTCGTATACATTGAAAATGTAATAAAAATTATTGTTGCACGCTATTTGTGAAAATCAGTTATGTTGGCATCAACAAAGAGTGTTGCCATTCCCTAAATTACCAGGTGTGTTTTCGAGTAAAGATTTCACCCGCAGTGCAGTACTTTTCGTCGTTACCACCGTACACCAGAACAAATGGAATGTAGGAGAACGACATGACTGTAGCTTGATCTGGATCGCAATCACTCATTTAACATGAATGCAGTATCCTGTTCTATAATCTCATGAAAAACACTTCTTATTGTCTCAAACGTGAAACTAGATCCTAATGCACATCTTGAAATTGATGCGCTGAATGGTTTAGGGTCTTAATTACTACTTTGGCTCTAACAGCACCGCATCTTTAAAGTAGTCAAAGCTATTAATTTCGTTTTGACAGCAAGCAGCCACTTCAAATTTCAGATTTTGGAGCGCATGGAACCCATATTCTCCCTGTCATGCATTACAGTTACACAGTCAGCTCCCTTCGTTTGAGCGATACGAACAAAATGGCATTTTGCGAAGCCACTCAAACTTAAGTCTTTTTGAAAAAAAAATATAATTAGTAATTACTTGGGTGCAATGGGTGGTGTTAGCCATGGGTAGGTTGCTATGTAATGTCCAAATTGATGGCTTCTATGGTGGAAGCTGGAGGTGTAAAGTCTTCGTTTTTCATATGCTCATCTTTTTGGATATGAAAAACATAAGGTATCCTGTCACCTTTGGTCTCTATTTAGCCCACATCTGGCAGCCACGACGCCTTACATGTCCTCGAGGCTGATCGTCCTGAGGTCTTTCACAATACAAAATTCGATAATGCATGAAGCTTTGAAGAGGTTCCGGCGTTGATCAATCCCTGAGGGATGCGCAATGCATCCGATATCAATTTCTGACTTCGTTCAAGATGGCTGAATGCATACCTGGCCCTTAAGTAGTTGCGCTGGCCTGCCGCGGTATCGAGTCTGTGCTATTTATCCTAGTCGACAAGTCTGCGACCAGTCTGGTACCAATTGCCGACCCCAGAGGAATGAATTGCTTGGTTATTTATGGGCAGGAGATCGAATCACTAACTTTGTGTGCGATGCAGAGCACCTTTAACTACTGCGCCACATGCGCTCGATAACGCAGAGGAGATATAATTATTAAATTATGCATAATTTCTGTAAACTATGTTTGGCAATGCTGAAAAGAAGTTTGCTGAGATTTTTTGAAGATTTAAACTTTTTTAAAACTCTGAGATCAATCGCAAGTTGAAATTTAAATATAAACTAATTTACCAAAACTATGATTCCGGTAGTACACCGATGGCACGCCCTGGTATTGATGAAACGTGATTCAACTTCCGCTCAAAGCCGGAAATTTTGTATATTTTTACACTCCTTATATATAATCATCCAACATCCAGCAGCTAGCAAGCGAGTTATTGAGCAGGTTTTGATAACGGCCCTTCTTTCATATTTTGTCGAGACAGTGAACACGAGCGATCTTGTAATTGCACAGCTTCAGCTTATTCTTAACAAAGTTTTGGGCCCTCCGCTTGCTGATCCCGAGCTTCTTTGTCATTTTGCGCATCGATTAATCCGGATTTCGTTAAACTTCACAAGGGATCTTTTGAGTCTTACCGGAGAAGACGAGGTGGTTACACGACCTTTACGAGAACGATCCTCAATCCCTCCAGTCTTTTGAAAATTTTCACGGTTCTGCAAACTCTTGTTGGCTCAAAGTCAGTTAATTTTAGCAATGTCAGCCGTTTTCGTTCCGTCTTGTGCAAGTCAACTGCTGCAATGCGTTGATTTATCCGATCAATGACTTGAGCGATTGTGGGAATAGGCAAGTAAATTAAACAGACATTGGCCAAAAATTCAACAAAGAGTTCAATAAAATTGTCAGCAATAATAAAAAATATTATCCAGTGCTAAAATTAACAAAATACAAAATTTTCGAGGTTTTTGTGCAAATTGTATATCATTCCCGTGTATTTTAGAATTTATTCCAATGACAAACACTAGATCAAACAATTATCGAACTGACGTCACTTTTCCACCAGCCTAGTATTTAATGTATCAAGCTTTTTTGGGCGTGTTATAAGTACTCTGCGACACGCACACGTGGTCGATAAACCGAAAGTAGATGTCTTGATCTCGCTCTCAAGACTCACCGAACCTTCCGTCTTTCCGATTATTATGATACCAGACTTGTGTGGAAGGATAGCATCCTTGATTTGATAACTTAGTGGGCCACCGCGAATCATTTTAAAAGTCAAATATGCATACAAACGCCTCAACTGAAAGCGAATTTGTAGAGGAATATGCGTATGCATGAGGCATTGTCGGCTAAAGTTGTGGAAATCATCAGATTGCGTACTTCATGGCGTAAGTTGTGACTGAACGTAGGTAAACCAGAAGTAATGCAACCTGTGCTGTTTTGTTTGTCACTACTTTATCAATATTATTGTTTTGTTCGCTTGTGACAAGCTGATGCTTAGTATCCACAAATGCTTATGAGTTATAATAAATCTTGTTCAAAATTAGCAAACACGAGTAGGAGGTGATTTAGATTTTCAATCTATCGGGTTGCTGGTTATCATAAATGGGAGATCAAACAAGTCACCGTTCTAGTGGTTTCATCGCTTAACGCGAATGAGTTCGCTGCATCTGGAAGAAGAGGTCGCTCTCAAAAGACAGCATTGGTGAAGGACGTGGAGAATCAAAGCGGGAGGTAACATCTCATTCAGTGCACGTATTTTTTATACACAGTTATGCTTCTCTTTTTCTGCTGCTCATTTATTCTTTGCGCCCTTTACTCATGTTTATCTCCCTATTTCAGCATTATCATTGTTCGATTGGCAGAATGTATAAAAAAAAGTCCCAGAACTAAACTTAGCTTCGATATCAGCATTCTCGAGCGGTCGAACACTTACAAAAACATAACAAGTTATTAGTTGGTTAGTTAGTCAAGTTAGCGGAAGTCAATAAAGTTCTCCTTGCTTATGACTGGATTACTTTTAGAAGCCACGCTCTTTGGACTTTTAGCGGAATAATAGTTAAAGCACGCGGCCGCTACAAGACACGATTTTATTCAGGATGCTAGAGTTTCACAAAAGTTGCTTTTCAGAAAAGGAGCGCCCACTGCAGTAACCAAAGTTTGAAGCTTTCGAATGTTTACCAAGACTCTTGTAGAAATTTCTTGCCCAGCAAAATGAATGATTTCTTTATTCGTCTCTGTATGACGAAAAAGTAGCAGTTATAGTAGTGAGAAATTGGAAAACAACGATTAGGCCTTTACAAATGATCTTACACAGTGCATGAAGATACGAGATCATCTACAGTTCTCACTACCACTTTTATTCTTTCACACTATTTGACCGGTATCACAGTACTTTATGTTTTATGTGGAATTCCAGTACCTTCAACATTCGTTTCGTTCCCTCGCTTGTATGAGGATTTCATCACTTTTGACCACTGCAAAAAGCGTTCACTTCCATGACGAGCGGCGCAGGGGACTATTATCCGTCCAGCCATAGGTCTCCTCTCAATATTACCAGTGATTTGTTTATCTCCAGTTATATGAAGTTCATATATGTGAAAGAGAGTAGTATATTAATGGGTCGTGGAAGAATTATGTTCGAGAAGTGTCAATGGTACCTTCTAAGAATTAGTAGGTAGCGCAGGCATCCCGTTTTATCACTGTCTCGATATACAAAATTTTATTGAGGCCTTCGGTTTACGCGGCTTTTCTTCACAGGCTATGAATTGTATTGCTGCAATGCAACTGTGCATTAAATAGCGGTGTACACATTGCTAAGTTGTTGATAGTGGCGGTAGAAAATGTTCCAGAAGTGTTCTGTGTATACTGTTGGGAGAAATTTAATAAAAGTACTAAAAATTGTCAACTTCTTGCAGATTGTGGTATACTCGCTAATCCTAGAATTTGTAGGAAAAATTAGTGCTGCCATCGAAGCTGTTCCACTAGTCATGCAAAAAAATACTACATATCTTTATCAAATCAAGCGATCAATGATCACTCCTTATTGGATGGTCAAAGAGAATTCTTTTTATTTAACCGCAGTTTCACGGGTGGCCATGTCTAAAGGCAAAACGTCATATGATGGGTGACGGCCAAAACAGGAGCCGATGGTGGAAGGGTCAGAGTATGTGACCTTTGATAGGGTGAATTCAAGGTTCAAGTCAAGGCTGACGCAAATGTTTTTGCAAATCACTCTACATCAGTGGGATCACTATTTATATGTCACAAATATCATATACCAAGCTCTCAAATGTTTTCGTTGCCCAGATGTTCGCAATATTCTTAGCACTGACGAAGTAAACTGAACAAACTGCGCTTTCCTCGACATTAATGTACTTGATGGCTTCGGAGATGAAAGATGAAATGAAGCGGCAAGCATCAGTGAAGAGCGTTCACATAAGTGCGAGACAAGGAGTAGCACGGTTTACGGCACTCTTCTAAGAATCAAAAAATTATAATGCCTTACCTACAAATCTTCCTTGAATCATAAGTACAATTTTTTCATTGTAAGCAATCAAAAGAAAAGGCATCATGTAAAACACATTGATTATCATAACATTGCATTGGTTGGAGAAATCCAACACGAAGTTGTCGCATTTGAAAAGGTTTGAACGGAACCAATAGTAACCCTGCTGTTGCCCTCTCGCACCTTTCCTTTATTAATCTGAACAAGTTAAAGACATAAGGAGATCTAAATAAATATATATATATATATATATATTTCGAAATTAAGCACACAACTAAGGAACACCTAGCTTAGGAAAGATCCTATTAACACTCATCTAGCTAGTTTTGGATTTTGCGAATGTAGCCGATGATGACACCATGAGTACATATGTATACAGTTTACTTGGTCTTCCCTGTCTTTATTATGATCAGCTGCAAATTCCTAATATCGAAAATTATTCATAGCAGCAGTGATATTTGTTTCGGCGGCACCCTTCAGCGTTTGGAAAGGTCAAATTGACTAGTTGCGTACTCAGTTAGACATTTTCATATCCCCAAAAAAATTTGATGAACAACTTTTGGACTGTCCTAGTTAACTGCCTCTTTTGAATACTCACAGTTTTTCTCTTCTGCATGTTCTGAGTAAGTTCCTGTAGAGCGGCCAAATAGTCTTGCATGGAGTGCTAGGAATTGACATGACTCGTGCACAGGCAATAAAAATCAGTTTAAGCTATGGGCGTAAATTATTTCCTAGCTTATTTCAAAATGGCTCCTATAAGAGAAAGGGAGGAGGAAAGTTTTTCGGTGAAGAAATGAGGCACATTTTTGAGCTATGTCGAGTTTTTGAGGTTGTATCGCAGGTTCCCTGCGACATAAAAATGCTCAATGAATAGATGATCGACGTTTCGATCTCTCGTCAAAAACTCACAAAACCTTCCATTTCACTGAAATCGATGTGGCAAAACACTTGGTTGAAAGGAGAGCGACACTGATTTGTACATCAGAAAGCCACTACCAGTCATTGTTTAGTTCAAATACGCATTCAGTCACCTCAAACGAAACTAAAAGTTGAACATGAATATTTAGCGCATTCCTGAAGGGTTAATCCAAACAAAGAGTTTTCTCCTTTTTCTTCCATCTAGTTTCTTATGCCTAACGTATAACATGTTGAGTTCTAACGGTGAAGAGTCGTTTTTTTCACGGATAAGCCGCCAGTCGCTCCCGTGAGGCAGGGAGGACATGGAAAGTTTGTTTCCGAATTAGACAACGACAAAACCCGCTCTTCAGTGCAGTTCCAAACTATTTGAATAAACGTATTTGGCAAATTTGGCGCACAGAAAGAATCTACATTCTAGTTTGGCCTGGTAATAGGAAGGGCAGCCCTCGCTTCCACCGGCACCTCCGGAAAGCATAGGGTACTCTTGTCCCACGTTTGAGCGCCCACTCGCAACTTTGGAAGCCCCGCGTACCCTTGAAAGTAACTTATCTTTCTGCAAGGGAGATTTGTTAACTGATTTATCATGCGATAATAATCGGCCACTCCGTTCAAAAAGCAGTTGCCCCATGGCTCGGTAGATCAATGTTTTCGTCTATTACAATAGCTGAGCACTAAATTCTGACGTATAGACGCTTCTCATTCGTTACTTTCATTTTGAAATTTCCAGCCTTCGGACTGTCTTAACACCTTATTCATTATTCTTGAGTATTTATTTGATTTTATTTGCGAAATTAATGAGGAAACTGTTTCTGCTCAACTACGGAAATTGCAAATGTTCTTTAAGATTGATAAACCCGTCTGGAATACGACGCTATTCTAGCGACCTACTTATATACGACGTCGTTTTCTACAGCGTTGATGATAGCTTCCATCATTTCTGCCGCAGCGGAGTGCGATATAGGCAAGTCAGAGAGATCTTTTTTGGGGCTGGTTTTCACCATTTGCCAAACACAAACACTGTTTTTGTTCGATTATTACAAATCGCCAGTCGTTATTGAGAGAATTTGCGGTTTGGTGGAACTGTGGCTTAGTTTGAATAAATTACATCCAAATTGAAGGGATTCCAAAATTTCGATATACTGCACTACGATAGTTAAAAAGGACTTATCTAACAAGTGGTCATACAATCGCCGCCAGTGTTCAGCTTGAATAAGTTCGCCGTAGCCTCAGTGCACGACTCCAGGATAATCGGGCGAGGGGCAGCCAAACACTCTTCACCAGATCTATGTTCTACAATTAATAAACATGCATAAAATTCCGATTTGCCATTTCACAAATCTCTAGGAGCACTCGGACTGCTTCGTATCAATGAATCCAATTAATTATTTGCTCAAATAAGAGAATAGGCAGTGCGACAGCGACTGTCATGAAACCTTTCTGTCGCTTCATGATTAGAGAGAAGCTCCAGCTGGACCCCCAGTCGCTGCTCTACTGCACATGTCCGTGTGACTGTTCGATACCTGCTTCACATAGAAGTGAGAGCAGAAATGTTTTGAGCAGTTGAACGAACAGTTCCAGCGCAAAAAATTCTCGCCGAGCAAAAATGAGAATACATTGTTTTTATTTTTGAATGTCCAATGATTTACCTTAGTGCTTATACAAAAAATGATACCCAACGACCACTTAGACTTAAGTCTTTTTTGGTTGGAAAAATATCATTGGTAATTACTCGGGCGCAATGAGTGGGTGTTAGCCATTGGGTTGTTATGTGATGACCAATTTGATGGGTTCAATAACTGAAGCTGGAGGTATAAAGTCTTCGTTCTTAAAATGCCCACGTTTTTAAGTATGAGGACATTTTAGGGTTCCCTGTCACCTCTGGTCTCCATTTAGATCCACATCTGGCAGCTACGACGCCTTAAACGTCGTCGAGACTGACCGCCCCGAAGCCTTTCACATTGCAGAAGTCGATAATGCATGAAGCTCTAAAAAGTTTCCGGCGTTGATCAATTTCTGGGGATCCGCCATGCATCCGGTTTCAATCTCTAACCTTATTTGAGATAATTGAGTGCATATCTGGCTTCGTAAATGGACTCACGGTGGCCTCCCGCGGTATCGATCATGTGCTATTTATTCTAGCCGACAAGTCTGCGACCAGTCTGGTACCAATTGCCGACCCCGGAGGGATGGATTGCTCGGTGAGTTATGGACAGGAGATCGAACCACTGACTTTGTGTGCAACGCAGAGCACCTGTAACTACTGCTCCACATGCGTTCGATAACTCACAGGAGATATAACAATTAAATTATGCATTATTCTTGCATACTATGTTTAGCAATGCTGAGAAGAAGTTCACATTGAGATTTCTTCTGCTGCAAACCCCTCAAATCAATCGCAAGTTGAAATTAAAAATAGGCACAGTTACCAAAACTATTATTCCGGTTTTGCACTAATGATACGTGAGCCGGTATAGGTGAAACGTGATTCAACCTCCGCTCAGACCCGGAACTTTTGTATATTCCATGCCCTTCTTGAAAACAAGCACCCAGTATCCAACAGCTAGCAAGAGAGTCATTGCGCAGGTCATAAAAACCGTTTTCTTTCATATTTTGTCGAGACAGTGAACATGAGCGATCTCGTAGTTGCGCAGCTTCAGCTTATTTTTTACAACATTAAGGACGCTCCGCTCGCTGATCGCTAGCTTCTTTGTCAATTTGCGCATCGATGAATCCGGATTTCGTCGAACTTCACACGTGATCTTTTGAATCTTGCCGGAGAAAACAAGGTGGTTACACAACCTTTCCTAGAACAATCCTCAATCTCTCCAGTCTCCCTGAAACTTTTCACGGTTCTGTAAACTTTCGCTGGCTTGAAGCCAGTTAATTTTAGCAATGTCGGCCGTTTTTATTCCCATATCCAATTCATGAATTGAGCAAATTTGGTAACAGGCGAGTAAACTGAACAGATATTCGACGAAAATTCAACAAGGAATTCAAAAATCATCAGCAATAACTTAGAGCATTGGGTGGTGAGCAAAAACACGGCCTCAGGCGAGAATCGAATCCCCCGTTTCATCCTATCCGGGGACGCGTGCTCTAACCACAACAAATGTTGAACGGATGTTGAAGAATGAGTGGTCGGGCAAATGTGCCTCGGTGGTGTAGTGGTTAGAGCACGCGTTCGCCGAATAGGATGAAACGCGGTTCGATTCCCGCTTGAGGCCGTGTTTTTGCTTACCACTTAATTCTCTAAGTTATATATGTAACATCATAACACTGCGAAATAAGCAGTAGAAATACTATAATTTCATCAGCAATAATAAAAAATATTATCCAATGCTAAAAATAACAAAATACAAAATTTTCGAGGCTTTTGTGCAAATTGTATATCTCCCGTATATTTTAGAATTTATTTCAATGACAAACACTAGATTCAACAATTATCGAACCGACGTTACTTTTCCACCAGTCTAGTATTTAGTGATCTAGCTTTTTGGGCGTGTTTTAAGTACTTTGCGACACGCACACGCGGTCGATAAACCGATGATCGATGTTTTGATCTCGCTCTCAAGACTCACCGAACCTTCCATCTCTCCGTATCACCATGATACCAGACTTGTGTGGAAGGATAGCATCCTTGATTTGATACACTTAGTGAGCCACCGCGAATCATTTTAAAGGTCAAATATGCATATAAATGCCTCAGTTGAAAGTGAATTTGAATGAAATGCATGGCGTATTTCGACTGATCAATGCCAAAAGTTTTACCTGATTTCTCGTATTTCTTCCAAAAACTAAGCTTGCAGGTTAATAAGTTCCATTCTCACAGATTCATTAACCTTAGGACTCCTACTGAAACCTTTTCTGTGTTCGTTTTCCCCCACTTCTCGTTGTACTTTGAAATTTTTGTGTTCTCAAACATGTTCTATTCTTTATACCTTCTTTGAAATTATTTGATAAACAAATGGATCGAGGGAACATCAGCATTGTTATAAATCACTCAATTCAACTCTCTTTGAACACCACAATTTTGGGCTGGATCACTCCACCTGCACCGGTGACATCACAACGAACGTTTCTCAGACGATACCTTCCTTTTTTGCCGTTTATAAAGAATCAAAAGAAACCGTCAAGCTTGGTCATACCGAATAAGGAAAAGTTATATTTAGATTTTTTCTACAATACCAATGATATTGTGTGCATTTAGTAGATAAAACATTCAAGCGCCTGCAGTCTTCGACGGAACCATACACATTTGTTTTCCTAGCAAACACATGTTAATATAGCTTGTACGAATGCTTAAAGCCATACCGAGACTGTTACCTCAGAACCATACACGTATTTCGGAGGTATCGCTCTTTTCATCAATGGCGCACGCCCCACACTGAGAGCGTTGCTGTAATCGTGAAACGACAATAAAGTTTCATAACGACCTCTGTTCCACTGCCTACTCTCTTACTTGAGAAAATTACGTTTTTGAATTAATTGAAGACCAAGCAGTCTGCATGCTCCTTCTAGAGAATCGTGATCTGATAAATTGGAGCTCTATATGTGTTTATAAATTGTGGAACATAGATGGTGAACAGTGCCCTGCGGCCACTCGTTCAATTAATCTGCTGCCGAGTGCGGAGGCCTCAGCAAACTGATTCAAGCTGAACGCTGCCGGCGTTTGTATGACCACTTGTTAGATCAGTTCTTTTCAACTCCGCTACTGTAATACACCAAAGTTTTCAATCAACTTCCATTTGAAGCTTTGATTTATTCTAATTAAGCCATAGTTTTCACCATCTCGCAAGTTCTTTGAATATTAAGTATTAACTTGCCGTAATCGAACGAAAACAGCAGTGGTGTATGATCTATGACAAATAAAACAATTTCTAACGTGTCGCCTCTGGCATCTCCAGATCGTATTGCGCTACGGCAGAATAACCTGATCAATGCCGGTACGATGGGCGTTGGCGTCGTATATAAATAGGAAGCTAGAATAGCGACTTATCCCAGACGGGTTTATATGCTTTGAATAACATGCGGATTCTTTGTTGTTGAGCTGAAATAGTTCTGTCATCATTTTCGCGTATGAAATGAAATAAATACTCAAAGACAACATGCAAAGTCTGAAGGAAATGCAAAGATTAAAAATTTCAAAATGAAAGCATGTGAAGTGTTCATAAAATCATAGTTCAGTGCTTAACTATTGTGAAAAACGAAGGACGTTGATCTAGTAGCGCTGTGACAATTGCTTTTGAACGAAGAGGCCGTCTATTATCGTATGATAAATCAGTTCACAGATCTCCCTAACAATGTGGTAAGTTAGTTTCAAAGGCACACGGGGTTCCTAAGGATGCAGATGGACGTGCAAATGTAGACCTAAGGTAACCCGATGCTTCTCGGATGTGCTGATGGATTTGAAGAGTGCACTACGTGTTACCCAAGCCATTCTGGAATGTAGTATCTTTTCTGTGCGTCAGTTAGCGAAATGCGTTCAATTAAATAGTTGGCAGATACACTGGAAAGAGGATTTCGCCGAATTCGAAAACAAACTATTCCCTGCTTCTTGGGCGAAACTGACGAGTATTCGTAAAACCAAGTCATTACGCTTGGAGCTCAATATGCTATATGTTAAGCATAAAAAACGTTTCTTTTGAAGTTACTGAATGCATATTTGGCTCTCACAATAACTACTAGTGCCTTTCTGATGCATCTAATCAGTGATGGTATCCTTTCGAACAAGTGTATCACAGTGATACTCGGTGAAATAGAGGGTTTTGTTAGTTTTCGACGAGAGATCGAAACATCGATGGGCGATTAATAGGGCACGTGCATGTCGCAGGGCATCTGTGACTAACGCTGAAAAAGCTAGACGCTGAGAATTCTCCTTCTCGCCTGCCTCTTATAGGAGCCAATTGGATATGACAGGTACAGCCACGATTACATCTGTGAAGTGTGTAGAACTTCTCTACATCCGTGCAAAAGTACCTTTGGCTTGAAAACTTCGATTTGAAAAGAAACTTCAATAGGCGTACGTCTGACACAAAGTTATGACGGACATTTTTGAAATGTGGCCAGTAATTTCTGCATGAATCTAAAAAAGAAGTACAGAGAGTTTCCAACCGAGTATTCCGACGAGATCAGCACTGTCCAACTGTCGTTTTAGGCAGAAGCGAATTATATACGCACTTAAGATGTGCCTCATTAATTTTTCTTGGTTTGATCAATGTTTTTTTATTCATGAATTTTTCATGCTCAAAAGATATTTTCCTGATAAACGAGTATTTCTTATCCCATCAATCCTACTAGATTTTGATTGATTGTGGTAGTAAGTTTGACATTTCTTTAAGAGTTGTTGTTTACGGGTATTCCAGACCACCAAGTATCAGATACCA
>JAHQIW010005410.1:0-93298 GCA_019055375.1 Parelaphostrongylus tenuis
GCTGCGTTCTCGAAACCTTTTGATCGAAATGAACGTGTTTTCAATCTGTTCAGTAGTGAGATAGATTAAATGTATTGATGCCACAAATATTGGCTTACCGTTTGAGGCAAAATCAGCGAAGGCTAGTCGCTCAGCAGATTCCTAAAAATACCAGCGCATAAATGAGTGATCTGCGTCTAACCACAAATTCTCTATGAAGGCTAAATTTTCGAATGTAGTGAATATTATCAAAATCTCAGTGATATACAGCCCTGACACTTTTCCCATGAGCAATGGAATATGCCGAATTACCTTGTGAGTTTGAGGTTTCCCGCGGTAAGGGTCGATTTTTGCTAAACGTTCACTTGATTCACTCTAAAACAATTGAGCTTCATGTACAACATTATGAAGTAAGGAGAAGCATCAACACTACTTCTTGAAATGACATTGAAAGCTAACAGCTTTGATTACTATTATCTTTACGTATTCAACTATTAATAATTTTTGCGATCATTCAAGACAACATCGAAAGACGCTTGTGTTATTGACAGTAACATCACTTCGAACTGCACTGGATTAAGTAGTAAAACACGCCAGGCTATCGAAAGTAAGGTGTGCCGGACACGTTAGTGCGCTTCAACGACAACCGATAGACAAGAGACGTTATCGACTGATGCCCTCGGGGTGTTAAGTACTGCACAGAAGACCATCGACACAATGGCCCAATTTCTTCAACGAAAGCCTAGAAGAAAGACATGATGCTCAGCGAGTTCACCCAGCAAAGAAGATCCACTGAACTGCTCTTGCAGGCGATGGGAAATTTGGAAGCGTTGCTGGTACCCGCTCGAGTCATCCGACAACCGATGGGACGACAGGTGATATAGGTGAAGTAATAAAAATTAGGTAAATCTTCAACATTGCACGAGTTTAATGCCGAATGAGGAGGAGATGATAGCTTAAAAATGTTTCAGTCGCTGACTCACATCTGTATGTTCATGCACGATTGGAACGGCGACGAGTTTCGCTACTTGTAAACCGTCCACTCGAGGAGAGAATGCTTGCATTCTGGTATTCTATAAATGGAAATGATCTGTTTGATTATGCCAATCACTGAAGGAGATTCTGCAGCACTTTTGACAAATTCTTGACATACTCACCGCTTGCATGTCAGTGTGAACAAAAAGATCTTCTCTTTGACGATTCGATTTAGGTTTAGGTCTTTCTTCGTGAGATTTTATCTTCTAATGTTTTCTTCTACTCGAAAACACTGCTGAAGCTTTTATTGCATCCTTAATTGCCCGCAGTGGGACAATATCTTTTTAAGGAATTGTGTTAGATCGTGATTACTACTTTGTTGAGAGTTTCAAACGTGATTTATGCGTAGATTCATAGTTTTTTCGCCGTTGTACAACGCAAACGCAAGAGGAGACAATCAACAATATAAAAACTTTTCTCTGAATCCAGTTCAAGCTTTTCTGAGATGGTCACATATACTATAGAAGGAGATGGCATGGAAATAAGGATCTACTGCTTTCATTGTTAAAATGAGGAGTGACTGAGTACGAATTGGCCTATCGGAATATTGTTCTTCGAGTCACCTACAGAACCAATAATCAATGCATATGAATATAATGTACGAAACGGTGCATTAGTAATTTTTACTTAGAAGTTTGAATACTCAATTTCAGCATTCGTCTGCTGATTCGAGGAACCACATTTCACTGAACAGACTAATTTTTTGGAGATAGCGTACATCTCTTTGGTGCTCCATGGTTTGTTGCCCTTTTTGATGGATTGAGATTTTCCCCGAACTTTTTAAGATCACTCAGCAGCTTGAGAAACGTTGATTGCTATACTACGCTTTAGTCTGAAAACGGCTAATTTCTACGATGTAACAGCTAGAAGAATTTTGAGCTCTACCTTCGACCTTCATTTTGCAAAACTGGCATCCATGTTTGGCTCACAATCAGACATTCAGCTACTTGATTGCCTGAGAATTAGTGAAATTGAAAACAGATTCAGCTCCTGAAAAGGTTCTCACAGGGAACTGTAGAAATTTGAAGGAATTTACGTTCCACTCTCGACAACTTCCACGCACATAGAGGTTCAATATGCACCAGGAGTACGTGTGCATGTAGACTGAACTGTGATATTTCAGAGTGGCATAAAAAATAAGTCCTTTTGAAACGGAAAGCAAATTTCCAACTAAATGTCGAAATTCTCATTCTTTTCAGCACGCTAGTTGATGTCACTGCACGCAATGTGAATAGCGAGAGGCGAACAAATTTCGTTATCCAAAAAATTTCCTTTTACTGTTCTGAAAACAGCTTTTATGTTTCTTGAATCACTTTGGTAATCCATGCTTTTCCATGCACCCTCCCATGTGTTTGTACATATGTGATTCTTATATCTGAAGTAAATGAAGAAAGAGAACCTGAGAAGTTGTCAAAAATAATACAGCGCACTGCTTATCTTGTCAAATCATTGATTACTCTCAACATTTTACGATTACTTGTGTCCTTCAGGAGTTAAGACATCTGCAGAATTGCTGGAGAACTTTGCTGTATTGTTATGTATAAATCATGTTTTCATTTTTGTTTTACACTATCAAGTGAACCCGCTACAAAGTTCAGTCAGCGCCAACCACTCCGAAGGTGAAATCTAAACATCTTATCGTTCTTCAAGCTCTCTATGAAATCCTTCTCGAACTTGTTTAGCTTTAGAAGTCGTTATTTGGATTATCGAGTTGCTGCCATCAGTCTAGAGGAAGTCCCCCACTTACTTGAGCCGAGAGAACAAAGGAAGACGAGTTCGAAGCAAAATTTTATTTTTGTTGCTACAAGGCACTACGAAGGTTTTCAAAGAAACTCTCACATAGTATTCTAACAGCCGACGAATAATCAGGGTATGAAAACATATCATGCCATCACGAAAAGGTTAAAATCATGTGAGTATAACCATTCAAACTTCACTCTCCTGTTATCAACAAAATCTTGATGTTTTAGGGGCTTCAAAGCAGTACCAAGTTTATAACTACACAATCAAGCTAGTATTGCTTGCCTAACAAAACGATTAATGATATCTGTAAAGTGTAAGTGTAATGAGATGCGAGATGATAAATACGGACAAAAAAGAGTAGTGAAAAACGGTCGTTTATAGGAAAGAAATTTTCTTACACTCATCGCCAAATCATTTGTATTGATGTTTTTTCCCTTAGTATGGCTATTCGATTTCACTCTAGCAGTCGGTATATCACTTTGGGCCTGAAATTATCCGACCTAAAGTAGAGTTTTAGCTTAACTCACCTCCTTCTGTGCTTCCTTTGAGGGCTCCAGTTTAGAGACGAGAGGGCTGCAGAGAAGCAGAGGATGCACAGAATGCTTGTTGTAAACAAGAGCATAGTTAGTCAGAGAATGATAAAGAGATCGGTTGAGAGTTGCCTTTAAAATTTCCCCATAAGCATAATTTGCTAATTTCATTACAAACAGCGACAGTTTGGTGATATGGTGAAATGCAAACTCTTCAGTTCATTTGCACTATGTAATCATTGGTTTTGATCTGAGTTAAATTGATTTTGGAAGATTCTTCATTTTCGCGTTCAATTTGCCGAGTTGCCAACGTATTTGATCGATTTTTTAATAAAGCTTTCACCTGTCAAAATACTGAAAGTGGGAATTTGCGGGTAATGAGATGATTGAGCGTTGCAGAAACTCACCACTGAGTTGAGCGGTATACCGGACGAATGCGTATCGTTCGCTTTTTGATTGCCTAAAGAATTGCCTGTCCCGGTCCTCCTTTTCTGTCCCGATTTATCTCTGAAAGAAAGTTTCTTTTCTTCTAGTAAGGAAAAAGATTCTAAAATTAATGCAACACAACAAACTCCAATATGCGGTGTGCTGCTGGTGGTGGCTTTGTTTCATACGGAGTAATAACAAGTTCTTTGCTGAACGAGGCTGAAAGGTGCGCAATGAAATTCTGGTCAACTACTGATTTAACGAACTGATAGCAATATTCGTCACAATATGCAGCAGAATCATTATTCCCTATCTCATGCTGAGCAGAAAGAATTGTTGGGAGACTCCTGTGTGAAACCTCGAAAAGACTTACATGTTTCAAGCTGTTCAATTTTCTTGGCTCGTTCACGTTCCCTTTGGCGTTTGCGCTCTTTCTTCAGAGCGTGGGCTTTCTATAGGCAATCATTTCACCAACAAACAACATATTTTGATAAATCATTTTTTCCAGACTTTCAAGTTTTCATGCTTTCATATTTGTGTAAGCCTGTTCAACGACTTAAGACCAACATTGAGTTAGAGACAAGTAGGCGTTAAGGATACTTACCACCACCTCCAACTCCTCTACTTTCTAGTTGAAATAGTTCCATTTTGCCCTGTCTACCACCCTCAATTTGTTAATTTCCTCATAATGTTCCTACAAGCCTTCGTTGTAAATACAGTTTTTCGTTTTTCATCAGGGTAACTTTTTATTTCGAATATTGACATAGACAACCCACTGTTATTTTCTGAAGAACATTTGATATTTCAGCTTTTGCCTCCGCAATTGTTCTTTAAAGGATCTCAAATAAATACCTGTAGAATCCCAACAATTGCTAAACTTTTTGAAAATAGTTTTTCCTTTGTTTGACAACATGTTTCGATAGTATACGATAAGTGATGTTTAATATACTCCACATTCTTCTCCTAAAGGCATCTCTTGCCTCAATTTTGAGTTCCAGTACAGAGGTCCCATTTGTATCGAATGAGAAATGGCAAAATATGACAGACATCTGCCATAGAATCAAAGTTTGTAGGAGAATCCTCGGCTTTGATTTTTTCATTGATTAGGTGATCGAAAGGGCCTAAGATATGACACATTAGGGGTTTTGAAAAATCAATTTTGAAATGTGAATTATAAGAGTTTCTTAGAAAGTTCCCACTACATTCGATCTTCTTTCTATTCTTAAAACCATTAATAACTAGCTAGTTATTACTTAAAAAGTTTTCACTCTTTTCGAGCTTCTCATTGATGGCAGACTACTATGGTATCCTACCATAAGAATGCTAAGGCACGGGCAGGGCTCATAAGGGCTACGAATCATCGATTGCCCTTTCCAGAAGTCAACGTTTTACCCATTGCATCGCTGAGATCCTTGTTCGGTCTTTCTCTCAGTATTTTTTGATTTTATGCGTGTCATCAGACATCACTCATCAAATGAAGTGCCTGAGAGTTAGCCAGGGAGAGGACCTTGAATGTGCAGTGCTTAACGCATGAGCCTTTACAAAGGGTGATCACAAGTTCGAGGCCCAGTCGTCTGTGTTTTGTTCCCATCTCAGTATTCTTGCGATTATATCTAGTAATCATTAGATTTTCACTTGAATGGTGCTATCAGTCCGCATCAGGAAATATCACCAAGATTTATCGGTCTACTTTTAACAAGCTTTTAAATCATAACAAGTGTTTACTGTATAATTTATAGATTTGACTAGTGCTAATCATTTTATACAAGACTATTTCCTTCTAGCAATGTACAAAAGAACTATTTCAAAACGACTGACGTGAAATATAGTGCTGGTGGTGGACACTATATATAACCTATTTGTAACTGCTGGCGTTGGTCAGGGCAAGAAGCCATCATTCAAATCGTTCCCTTAAACCCTTCAAAGTATTCACAACATAACAGGTCACCTTATTGATCTCAGTGTTTATTGTCGAATCAATGATCATAACTTCACGGTAAGCTAATTTCTTGTCCTCATCGTTCTATTCCTGATTCACCAACTGATATTGTTCCTAAAAGGACTGATAAAGCCTTCAAAAGTGATTTCAAATGTCAAAACTGAAGGGGGCGAATATGTCAAAATCTACAGCTACGATCACAAAAGCGTTAGACGCCATTTCTATGTGCAACTACATGAATCTGTGTTAAGTAAGCAGTTTTCATAATGAATTTTTTTTTTAAATTTATTACTCGGTGTCGGTTTCAGTGTAGAATCATTTAGCTTCAGGAGATCAGTTGAACCGAGAGAAGGTGCTATTGATGAGTCCCAATAGGAAGAAACAGGCGCCTGTATAGCAGTAGACTAACGACTCGAAACACTTTGCATCCTTATCACATTAGTAAGCAGTGATAAATAAATCCGTAGTGACCTGGCTTATGGGCATCGTTCTATTGTTCGGTTCGTATTTTTTGTGCCCTCCGAAAATAATCTTAGGGAAAAAAGGAAGACTTTTGAGGACGAAATTCTAGGATACAATCGTTGCTCATTTAGCATAGCTTGTAGAATTTGCTGTAAAGATCCAGACCGCTTGGGGCACTATGGTACTCATACGCTTGTGAATGATCTAAAAACCAGATGAATGGTGTAACAGTATGATCAGAAAAGCAACAGCCATTCGTAAAAGGTATAACTATGCAGTGTCACAGCAATAGAGAAGCATTATAAACTGTCAAGGTTAGTTAACTCCGGGAAGGACGACAAAACCTCTGTATTTTATTCCTATTTTGCAGTAGTTTGAATAAATGGTGAAGTGAGTATGTCCTTTAGCCGCGCGGTGAATCTAATTTACAACATTGGACAACAAGTAGAAATAGAATAATGTTATAGGTTCCCTATCACCGACTGGTTTTTATCCTCACACTAAACTTTCAATATAATTCTCACGAATGTTTTGAAGCCTTACCGAGGTTATTACACCAGAGTCATACACCTTTTTCGGACGTCTCGCCCTCTTCGTCAGTGGCCCACGCCTCACATTAAGCTCTACGTTGTAACAAGGAGGGAGGCCACTGAAACAGGTGTATGGCTCTGGAGCAATAAGCACGGTAAGACTTTGACCATTCAAAAAAATTATATCAAACTACATAAGCTCTTAAGTTGGAGTTCGAAACGACTTACTGGTTCGCCAGGATTTGCTTTAGACGAAAAGATCCCCATTGCAATCAAGATGCGTCAGCAAGATGTGGGCACGACTCTCGCACAAGTTCTTCTTTAACTTCTATCCTCAACCGGTCAACAAAGTGGAATTGTTACAAATAAGTTTTTACTTTAGATGACCAAGTAAACATCACTTTGCTTTTCCTGATAACATGTTGGGTAATCATTTTCAATTGTCTTAACGGTTTTTAGTTGATTCCTAAAAAGTTGGTTGTCCAAACTGAAGATTTCAAGCGGAATGTTTGAAATTGACTTCAGCTTTTTCTATTGGTTGATTTGTCCTGCTCAATCAAACTCCAACTTTTTCAGTCAAATTGGGGATCATTGCAATTGACACCTCTACCAAAATGTTGAACTTTCAACTCGAGCCGTGATGACGTGCACTATGAACTTACACTGAGTCGAAACTACAGGTTTCCCCATAATGTTTGACTCCAGAGCATTAAACACTAAATTTATTTACCGGAAGGCATTGAAGCTGCTCAGCAGCGTCATTGAAAGTACGCACCATCAGTTCAATTTTTTTTTCTAATCTTAAACATCAAATAACAATAAAAATAACACCATTTTTATTCATGTCGTTTTCAATCGACATTTTTAACATCACATTGTACTCTGTCGAAGCTATGAAGAATAGTGGCAGAAGGGATGAAATAATATTTACTAAGATTCAAAAATAAGAAAAAAAAGAGAAGAAATATAACTGAGAAGAAATAAAAATTGCGATTGATCACCAAAATGACAAAATAACCAGAAATCACCGAAATTACTATCAGTACTATTCTCAGCGCGAACCCCTTTTGTCTATAAAAGAATTTTATCTGTGGTATTTCAGAGTAATTGTACATTAATCTTAGTTTCAACCCCATAATGGCTTTCATCATTTTGGCATGTTGTTAGCTGGCACGAGGATACTTTTTACTCTGATCTTTTGGCGGCTCTTTCCCCATCAGAAAGCGCTATGATCCGAATACTCTTCCGAAAACCTTCTTCAAAATTAGTTAAAGCACTAATGTTTGGTATCTTCAGAATTTCCTCTCCCGCAAGATTTCGATATCGCCTCAGACTATTTCTTAAGTTTTCCATCTAATCTCAACGTGACATTAGTAATTTCTAAAACTTAAGATTCATTAACTGTCATTTATCGCGTGGAAATAAGTTACGAGTACTGAAAGATTCGTCCATCTTGACTGATATTTAACTTATACATTGTTCTTCCTTTACGGTTATCAGCGTATCCTCAACCGTGGTGATTAATGAGCAAAGCCAGATAGTGCCACTGACTTTGTCAGTTATGCTTTAAAACGTTACGGATCAAATGAGTCAGTTGTCGCGTCGCATGTTAGGCAATTAGTAGGCTGGGAAGGGAATTCTGGGACACTTGTAAACAATTGCAAATATCGAATCAAAGAACCGACGGCTCATCTTCCTAAGCAGCAATCAAATCTTCGTTGTTCATCTTTGTTCGACGTTCTGAACAAAGCATGTCTTCGAGGTCAATATCTCCGGCATTGAAAAGCGTTGAAACCATGGTCCAGCAACAGATTTGCTTTATGAGCCCTCTCTTTCAACTTCGTTGATTTCACGACGACTGCAGCTCGCTGATAAAGATCTTTCTCCAGTAATGACGCAATGAAACACGCACTTTGATTGTATCGTTGGACATCCGGAGACTTATAACAAAGCGAAAGTAAAGACGAATAATATCTGGGCCGTCAGTGAAAATTTCATATGAACAACTCAAATATTCCCATGATATGCATGGGAGTTATGTCATGCTCAATAAAGTGCCCCAAAAGTCTCCTTCCAGCCTGGCAACATTGGCGCGCGCCGCAGTGGATATAAAGGGTTTTAATTGATAAACTGGCCTTGAGAAGATATTGTCGTTGTTAAAAGATGGAATATCACAGCAAGAAGTTTTCGTAAGGATAATTTTGGTGATCCGAGCTAGGTGTGCTAGAATTGGTCCATGGAAAGCTGCTCTCTAGCTTGGTATATCACAAAAATTCTCTTCAAGGAAGTGACATTGTGATTAATCACTCGACCGATAATTCATCTATACATCATTTTAAACCGCATTACAAATCAAAATTGTCGTATGAAATAAAAAAGTACAAAGATAGATAACACTAACCACAAACTGCAAAGCACTTTTGAATGCTAGGAACAATGTGGTATGCCATAGTAAAGTATAGAAAATACAAGCATGCCTACCATGCATACCACTGCAGCGATAGAGTAAAGTGTTTTCCACCCAGCTATCTTCTTAAGATGAGTGAATTCACTTGTGCGAATCAATGAGTTGTGAAAGGTAACAACTTGCTGTAAATTTTCAACTGTGCTTACAATCGACAGAGGCACCCAAAGTCCTCTCGGTGCCCATAGTTCTTATAGGAGCAAAGAGAAATAATAGTTTTTAAAATGGGAGATGATAAGAGAGTGCAAGGTGCACGTGTTAGATGTTTTTCGATGACGGTATGGTGTACTGGTTCCATACAGGGACGTTGAAAATCCATGTCCGTCAGAAATGGAGAAAAACGCATGTGCGTGTATTGTTTTCGAGTGTTTAGAATAAGTATTTACCATTATTCGGCACTCATTTCAACAGTAGACAGAAGAAACCTTGCGTTCCACTTTTCCAAGCAAGCCGAGGCGGGCAATTGCTTGTACTTGATTAATGCTAGCAGTTCTTACGCCGACAATTCCTCGGTTCACGCTCAGTGATTGTGCCATCTAAGAAAGCAATAAAAACACTGACAGGGAACCTCTTCTTATGGTGGCATTTTTTTGGATCTTTCAGAAAAAATGATCATTGTTAAACCTTCATTCTTTTCAGTCAAACATCAGGAATGCATCATGTTTTCTGTTTTCCTAGTGAGGACAAAGTAAGCCACATCTAATATACGAGACGCTTTATTATTCCGTTATTGTTGGTTGTAGCGCTAGCAGTCACTGGAAAGGGGTGTGCAGTATTGGATAAAATGATATCAAACTCCACATATTCGGAAAGGTCGGCAAATGGTAGAGGAGTTCGATTATGGTATAAATACTAAATGAATACATCGGTGGAATATCGCCTCCATTTTTAGAGCAGATATAAATTCATTCCCTTCCATGATGCATGATAAGGTCGAATGCACGGTGCATCCCTCAGAGAATGGTTGGCACGATATGGCTGACACAGATTCGTTCTGTTCTCTTATGGTTCACACTAAACTGGATTTCCAGACACAGATATTAGACTCATTCTCAGCCCAAGCTATGGACGTTAACCTTCTGCAACACAGTGACTTCGCACCTATGATTGCTTTTGCAAATAGCGAGCAAAAAACACTTTGTATTATTGAGATCGATACTTGTTTCACGAAAGATGTCAAAGAATATATCAGAAATGTGGATGCAATCATTTCATTTGGACACAATTATAAGCCAAAATATGCAGTAGTTTGAAGAAAACGTGGAATGAGAACTCGTTTTATTTGACTGCCTATTGCGGTGGTTGATGTTACAATAAACCCAAAAAAGTAGAGTGGTGTGCAGAAACATTTGCGTCAGATGGGATTCGAACCCAAACTTTACCCAAATCGGGGATGCGTGTCAACCGTTGCACTACCTGAAATATGGACGTAAAAAAATTGGCGCAGATAACAATGTAATATCTGATCTCAATTGCGGCTTTCTTTTTGAATCAAGGACTTTTAAGCTTTTGTATTTTTTTGAAAAATCTGAATTCCTTGGACATCTTTTACAATTATATGCGCTGTAGAATGACTGAAATGCTTCTGTGGTCGAAGTTGAACATTACTGGCACATGGTAGACATCTCTTCGAAAAAGTTGATTTAGTAGTTGGCTGAGCGCGGGTGGACCTCAATAAAAGTTGAGGGAGGCAACAGAAGTTATTTTCTCACGCAAAACTTTCGCATGGGCTGCGAACTTATAGCTGTCTTCCACTCTGATTCAATAAATTCCCTTAGATCCCGCTCGGATATTATACTTTCAGAAATTTCAGCGACTAAAAACTAGAGGGGCGCCGTGGCCGAGTGGTAGTGATGCCAGTCGCGGCTCGTATAGGGCCGAACCCCATGCTCAACCCTACCCAAACACTCTCCGGCACTTAACAACGAAGACCTTATGGTACGTCACAGGCAGGCTGTCTTTGAGATAAGACAAAAAACGATTTAATGCTAGAAGAACTGTGATCTTCACAGTGAAAAAAGCAGATGTTCGAGGAAAAAATTTTACCTACCTCAAAGATTTTACCGGCGACTATTCGAGCTTTGCCGATCCGTCGTCCCATGTAGTGGACGTGACTGATGACTTCGCGCAACGACGAAATCGATAGTGATTGTGATCAGAAGCACACAAATGACAATAAAAACCACCAAATAGATGACACTGATGCTGTGCTCGAAGCAAATGTGATTTTCCTCTATACCATCAATGTGCGAATGACTAAGACTGCTTCTTCTAAAAATCATGCTCCAAGCAGAGCTGTTATTGTTACCAATACTAGACGACTTTTACTGTGGCACTATCTTATTAAGCTGAGAAAATTAAAAATTTCGTGGAGTTTATGACCGTATTCTCAGAGCTTTTAGTTTGGTAGCCGTACCTTCTGCGAAATAACAAAAGTATTCTGGACAGCGAAGCCGCTAGAGATGTGGTAGCCAAGCTACACTTTATGAGCATAAATTATGCGAGCACTTCACTTTACTCAATTTTGATCGGAGAGGAGCGTCGAAAAATGGAGATAACTATGTCATCCATTCATAATGTGAGCTGTATTCGCTCCAACTTATTTTTTGGAAATTTAACGTCCATTAACCAGCTCGTTCGACAGTGATATTAAGCTGCAGTAGAGTTGAATATGCGACACAAGTCAAACGTTGGTGAAGGCAAGAGGAGAAAATGCTCTGCCAGCTTCGGTGGTACAGATATGGCCGCGAATATTAATGTGATTCAAGGATATGGGCCACGGATCTCCCTGTTTGAGGGATCCCGCCCGGTTAGTCGCGGGGGCACGTGGCGTACCCCCAATAGGGGGATAGGGGAATAAATGCAAACCAAAAGAGACCGTGTGCTTCCCAGAAACGCAGGTGGATTCAAGGGATGAGCTCCCTGCTTGTGCAGCGCCGACTTGACAAAATATATTTCGACGAGTCAAGTCGGCCAAAAGCTTGCAATCAAACGACTGGGAAGTACATAGGAGGCGGTTAGGATTCCCTCCAAAAAATAGGCTCCTCCAGCTCCTCCGAGAGAGACTGGCAAGTTATTTGAGAGTACCCAGCCCCACGTTTAGAGCCCAGCAAGCTATAAGTTGTGTATCAAATTGCTCAAAACAGTAACAAGCATGGGCTTCATTCCTCTGACCATGAAAAAGCACCTGGTACGGCAGCGCCAGCTATGACGAGTACGGAGAGGCTCCTAAAGTCTCAGCTCCAAACTAGGCTGCCAAGATCGGAAGGGACTGAAATGATCTGTATCTTCAATGCAGGAACACTTGTTCATGAATCCGCTATAGAACATCTATTGAATCAAGCAAGAAAGTCACTGTAAAACGTCATTGACCTAGCCGAGACGGAAAAAACGCCATCCTTTTCACGCTGTTTTATGACGCCGGAGAAGAACTGTTTCTTAGGGCATACGATGATAGAGGTATCAGTAGCGTTGGCGTCTTCGTCGAACCGAATCAACTGTGAACATCGATACATTTAAGCAATTAACAGCCCGCATCTTATGATTACGTTTGGAACGATGTGGTTCAATGCCGGCTTTGACCAACTTCGTTGCTTATGCACCAACATCAAGCTATGACAAAGATGAAATTGAAGTGTTTAAATCCAATAGAAGGTAGCATAACAAAATAGGACACGTCTTAACATATCGAAGGCTTTACCTGACCGATGTCCCGCTGTTTCTAAGATCTACACGGTATCGAACCATCGCCTCCTTCGCGCAACGTTCCGTTTTGCGTGGAGATGAGAGAATGCCCCTAAATTAAATTCAAGCAAGGAAGCCCCAGAACTACCATAAACTGGGATGTATTCATAATTAGTCGGCTCTTGGGAAGATGCCGTTATCGACAACATCGACGAAGAATACGATCGGCTCGTTGAATATCTTCAAGTTAGCACTATGAACGCCGAGAGTCCTAAGGTATTGAAGAAATTTTCTCGTTTTCGCAGACACTCGAGCTGTTACGTCAACGTGGAATCGCACGAGCTGCAGGCAACCGAAACTTAACGTCCGATCTTGCGAAACGCTGCAAAGAAGCGATAAAAGAAGTCCTCAGAGAGAGACGAGCAGCAGTTATGGCCGAAGCTGCAGAAGCTGGGAAGAGCATTCGAAAAGCCCAGCCAGACTTCGCCAATTATAGCACCAAGATGATTGCACTCCAATGCCGTGACAGGGCACTTACAGCTTCCAGAAGGACTATGGAGAAAATCATCCACCAATACTACACGGATCTCTTCGCTAGCCATGTCCTCTTACCGTCATATAAATTAAAAGATGATGAATATGTCGTTCCACTGGTCCTCCTTTCCGAAATCCGACATGCTATATTATCGTTGAAGAACAGAACAACATCCGTTCAGACAGGATTAGACCAGAACACCTGAAGAACCTACATCCAGTTCTCATCGACGCCCTGGTCTCGGTCTTCACTAGTTACCTGTCAGAATTCAAGGTTCCCATTCAATGGAAAACCAGCAAGACCGTGTTGTTTTTTTTTCAAAAAAGGAGATCTTCAGTACATAGGCAATTATCACCCGATCTGCCTGTTGTTTGTTGTCTATAAACTCTTTACTCGAGTCATCCTAAACAAAAATGACAGAACACTGGACGAAGCACTGTTATGCGAACAAGCAGGGCTCCGAAAACGATTACACCAAATTATTTATTGTCACCTTCTAAAACGTTAAGCGAACATTAGAATAAGACAACGTGGGAATAAAAAGCAATATTGCACCAACTTCATTTGCTTCTCCATAACGGAGAAAACCCTCTAATCATCCTCACTTTAAGAAAACCATGGTTACTTACATTTGTCCGTACGCTCAGCACTTTCGTGATCGCCCGAGATGGCATCCATCGTGATATCTGGTGAGGCGCATTCACCATCCTCTTCCCGTATCGTATATTTTACCGCATTCGCCTTCAAAGAAACAATGTTAATCCTATTCACACAGGGCAATAGAGGAAGTTGAAAGAAGCAAGAGCATCAAGGAAAATCTGAAAGCATTGAGAGGTATGAAAAGCCTTTGACATAAGACGAAAGTTGAACCTACGTTTGGGCCAAATCCCAGGGAGCGTCTTACCACTATACTACTACTGCCACCGCTCTGCTACCACTCTTTCTTCAATATATCTGATCGTTGGAGAAATCTGTCGAAGGTTTGTTGCTGACAGCTACGTTACATACATCGAAGATAGTGGGGGCGGACGGCGACATCGATAGTGAGGTGGCAACGCGGACCGCTAGAACAGGTGAAACGCAGGTCAACAATGAGGGCACGCCACACCTGGAGGCACGCCAACTTTGGAGGAGCTCCAAGTTATGACGATTGCACCGCTGCGCGGCAGCGCGAGACACCGCGCGTCTGAGAGAAGACTGCCGAGTGGTTAAGTGAACGTGTAGAGAAAGTATTGTGGTATCTTGGCCCTACGTTTAATTTGGAGTTCCTGTCAGAGTGGTGTAAGACTTCTTAACTAGATAGCAAAAATTGCAGTTACATGTGTAACGCATCAGTACCAACTCACATTTTGATGAAAAGCCATCTTAAAGTCCTAATTGTACAATCAAACAGTCGAAGCATTCTGAGTATGGATTTAAATTTTATCTGTGCTCCTACACCGCTCTAAGAAGGATTTTCTAGGAAAAAGGCATATATCAAAGTCTATGAGATCCAGGCTATCGAATGATCATTACCTCTCATTACAACATTAAGGCAAAATGCGAGTCAATTCCCGTCTGAGATCGTACTCCGCTTTCACAAGAAACATACTATATTCCCGTCGGACTTTGGTGACTGAATCCCTTTCGGAATCCTGCTTGCGCAACTGGGCGTGTCTCATCCAAGCCCTTCAATATGCGCAAGAGGATCACTTCGTGAAAAGCTTACAGAGTGCATTCTACGAGGATATTGGACGGTAGTTACGAAGATTTCCTCTGCCACTCTTTGTGGCTTGACTGACTGTGCGAAATATCTTTTACTGGTCAGGGATTTTTTTTTACCACAGGTATAATGCCATAATGTCTTGCGAGGAGTATATGTAGATTAAGGCCACAGCCCTAAGAGAATTGGCTGTGATGTTGACAGGTCCTGGAGCTGTGCCTCTCTTCATGTTTTCAATCGCATCTTGAACTCAGAGGCTAGAATCACTTTCTCACCAGTGGACTTTCAAGGTCCAAGACGGGGGTGTGGAACGGAGAATTCGTATAGAACACCTCCGTTATCAAATCCATATCATGGTAAGATATAGCAATGATCCTATTTCATTCATTAAGGCGGATAGCAGAAGATAATAGTTGCACATATCACTACGGTAATCCATCAACGTTAGACCGTTTTTGTGCTGCTCCTGGTAATTTTTTTACCTGTCTCGATTCAAATTCTTCTGCAAAGACTCTTCTGCAAAGACTTATACATCTGACATTTATTATCAGGCTAGTTAGATGTGCTGCAGTAAGATCGAGCTTCTGCGCGCTCTGTTTTTCATGCAACTCCTTTGGGACAGTGAAGATGCTCTCTGAACTTTTCCTCTCGAAAGCTAATAGTTGTTCGGCTTAGACTTCAAACTTTCAAACTGACCAAAAAGCGACTCGAAAAAAGAAACGAGATTTACACTCAAAAAGCACACCTTATTTAGTCGCTGGTTGCGTTGAGTACTCCATGACAACGTACATTGTAAACAGAAGTCTCACTTTGAGGTAGAGAGTCTATAAGAAAATTTCTACAATTATATGTTTTGTCAAAGACTGAAATGACATTGCTATTGACGTTACTGCTGTTGGATGATGATGACTGTGATGACGATTTGGGAGCACTTTGGGGCCGAATTCATGGGTACTAAGTAAAGCATTGTTAGAACAATGGCAGAGAATCAATTACAAAATTTGTAGTGAACTGCATGATTCCTAGTAAAAGTGGGCGGGTCACTCAAGTACTTGAATGAAGATGTAATTGTTTAGATAAGTGCTAATTTATATGTTCGTTCATCTTCAAGGTATCTTCTAGATGTTGTGAGCTGATACCGATTGATGAATATGATTGGGTATACTTCCACCGTTCAAGTACACTATTGAAATATCTTGCCTAGCAGTACTAAGAGAAAACATCCGTTAATTAGTGAAATTGCTTTGCGCTATATTATACACTGTTGCCAGATCAGAGACCATCTTACTGCTGATCAACTGCTTGTAACTTCTGTAGGTGGGCTATACTATCTCCAGACATAGCTACATAGGGAGTTTTCCAAGTGACAAGAGACACTTCGTCTGTAGTTGTTACCAGGATACTCTAAGTTACAGAAAAATCCAATACATTGGATGTTGTCGCTTTTTAGCGAAATAAAAATCAATGCAAAGAGAATTTGTCGGCGAAGAAAAGGCACTGTCATAACGATGTATTACAGCTGTAGTAATGATGGAAATAACAGTGGCTATGTGTTATCATGGACGCCGTGGCCGAGTGGTTGTGATGGTGGTCACCTCGCACCTGCAGCCCAGCTCCACCCCTACTTTTGTCCGCAGTCAGCAATAACTTCCTATGGATAGCCACAGCAAGACTATCCGCGAGATTGTAAGGAGACTCGCTCAACCAGTATTCTACGCCGTTCAAGAAGATGACGAAAAACAAATTGAATGAAGGAAGTACTGGGATCCGCCCAGTGAAAAAACTGTGTGACAGACCAAAAAGAGCTAAAGTGCTAAAAATCGGGTATCCAGCTTGGTGACTTGACATATATGGTAAGGATGTGATAAGGGTACTTATAAGTAAGCAATATTACTTACACGTGCGTTGAGTTTCATTTTCATACCGACATCGAAAGTAATTTTGTAATTTCAATCGAAACAGTTTTTTGAAGGTAGAGGGATAGAATGCGCATGAGGAACATCGACAAAGCTTTTGCTGAATATCGATGCTCATAGTCTGTCACCACATATAATAACGAGTTGTCCAAAGGTTTCTTTGACATGATTTTGTCCACTCAGTTTACCTTATACCTCAAATAGGATTATCGCTGAAAAGCGGTAGTGTTTTGGAGATTGTTCCAGTAACACTTAAACACAACCGTAGCACCACTGCTCGCCATTTAGGTATAATGAGACACCCTATAATGATGTCTACGCGAACACCTCATATATTTCATGTTCGGAAGATTATGCCCTTGATTTTGTGGGATCGGCAGAACATAGTGATTTGGGAAGTACTCGACAACAAGCGGACAATCAGTGCCTACGCCCATAGGAAACAAGTCTGAGAGTTCGCCGCAGCGGTGCGAAAGAAGCGTGTGAAACGACTCAGTGTTGTCCTACTCCAACATAGCACTTCAGTCTAGATTGTGTTCGACTCGCCACATTTCGAAGAAGCTGATCTGCACAGTGACACATCCACCGCATAGTCTTGATAATGCTTGATCGGACTGCCATTTCTTCAATGCTCTGAATCAGGAGCTGAGCGAGAAGAAATCTAAAAACTACAACCATTCCAGAAGTAACCTCACTGACTTCTTTGACACCCGGCCTCATTCTTTGTATGAGGAGGTGATTCAATCTCTGCTCAGTAAATAGTTCCATATTATTGATCGTAATAGTGACTATGATGCTCAATTAACTTCTCATCAAGTAACGCCTCATAAACAAATGTCGTGATGGGAGAAAGAAACTATGAGGCAGCTCAATACATACTATTAAAATTCAACATTTTTGGAGCCATGAATCTCAAATGCAATCATCGGCATAAGTCGCTGCCGAAGGGTTGAACACTTAGCAAACTAAGAGCACCGTGCATAGTAAAAGATTAGCCATCAATGGAGATAAAAATGAACTTTTGTTAGAGAGAAGCAATCAAAAAGATTACTATCAACAGCAACACCAATTCAATGATTTGTCGCCAAAATTTGCTTTGACAAACACTGTATGACACATTTGGCCGTTGCGTACGACTACGAAATTTTCATGACGGACTATCAGTTAACCTCGGCATTAGATCGTGATGGCTGACGTTTTGACTTTGTCGCCTTCTTCAGAGCTTGAAAGAGTCAAATTGATATGCAACATACTCAGTCAAGCACACTTATAACCAAAGCAGAACAGCTTACGTAGTTTTTGTTGTTGATTAATGGCCTCTGAGATGTTCTGTGGACCAACCGCTCACAGTCTTGCATGGGGAGGATTGTGTGTAAGGGGCGGGGTCACGTGATTCAGATCAAAAAATCGATCTGAGAAATGATGCGAGGTTACGCGTGATGGAAAGACATAGTCTTTGCGGTTAATCTTGGGACATTTGGCGGGGATGCGAAGCGCTTAGAGTGTTTCTCGCGTTTAGGTGTTTTGTTCTCGTGTGAGGATGGGGATTTTGACTTCAAAACCATTCTTGATGTGTATCTATATTAATGCGCCTCTAATGGAGTTTTCAAGACATTCAATCAATGAGCTGAGAGATCAAATAATCGAGCTGTGAAAAGAAAAAAGAGATACGGCTCAAATTTCTAAAAGATCCAGGTTGCAGAAAGATGAGATAATGATTGTGCGTACAGAATGGATATGCCCACCACTCCATCTTTCGTTTGAAGAATAAAAATACATCCAGTTTTTTTTCTACATCAAATGTACTAACGAATCCCCACTTTAAATCTACTGCAGCAAATTTCATAAGAATTTGAAACACGTTGAATATTATGTAGTTCAATATGAAACATCGAACTTTCAAGCATATCTTGAGCATATGATTTGTGAAATTTCTAAGCAATCAGATTGTGATTGGTAGAAGTGAGAGTAATAAACATAAGTTCTCAGCATTTTTTTGCTTATACCGCTTTTCCTCAGTGTTATGATGTTCTGAATGAAAAGGGTAAAACGCGGCTTTAACTTCCGGCCGAAATCGATTTTTTTCGTGTCACTCAGTTCTCTTAGGTGTGTACATGGAAGAACATATCACTGAGGAGACGCAGTAATATTACACAATGGCTGTCAGCTTGACTGGGGTTAATGCGATATGTGTTTATTCGACCAAACCTTTTAAGGTGGACTGGTGATAGCTATAGGAGATCTCGAAGAAAAAAATGGTGGCAAAGCGGCGGCCTTGGTGATATAGTGGAAGCACAGTCAGGTATGGCCGAAATGGATTCAACTCTCGATTGAGCCAAGTTTTTGCTCAACATCAAACATTCAAGCAGGCAAATACTTGTAATCAACAAAAAGTCTTTTTATTCACAGCTTTATTGAGGTGGTAGGATATTACAAATATGTCCAATGATGTTGAGTGATGTGCAAAACCTTGCAAAATGCACGTTCGATTCCCGTTTGAAGTCAAAGTTTCACACATCACTCAACATCGTTGTTATAGAGATGGTCCTAAATCCAATATAACAGAGATTGTATCCTATTTCTTACTTCTAACTGAACCATTCCAATACCACTGCAGAAATGTGTCGCAGTGCAACACTTAATCGCAACGGAGAGTGTTCAAAAACATGTGTGAGGTCACGATGCCGGTAAATTTGGTTTCATGGGAAGTACATTTCGAGGTTAGTAAATCGCAGCTTTTTACATGAGAAAAATCAGAAAAGACTGCGCAGCTTTCATATGTTTCGACAACGAAATACCTCTGAAGTAATAGTTTGAGGAGAAAGCTCCCGAAATTTGCCCATAACTTTGACATGTTCGCATGTTTTATATGCGATTTTCACATGGTTTGAAAGTTCGTTTTCTTGCGCATAGATTGATATATAACTCTTCTATACTGCCGCAAAATGGAACTAAACCGCGCACAGAAACCTTTGATGCTTCACGAGTACAAAGTGGGCACAAATGCCGCTGAAACTGTTCGTCGAATCAATGAGGCATGGGGCCATGATGATTGCCTTTTGGTGCTTTGCTGGCGTCATCCACTAGGAGCTTCTTGGCAAGGGACAGAAGATGACAGCCAACGTCTACTGCCAGATCCTCGACCGAGTCAATCAGAAGTGCGTAACCGTCAGATGCCGTTCATTCTTCCTCACGATAACGCAAAAGTCCATACAGCAAAGGTCACGAAGAAGCAACTGGAAGGCTTTGGAAGGGAGGTTCTGCCGCATCCACCATACTCGCCAGACCTGGCACCGAGTGATTACCACCTCTTCCGGTCAATGGAACACTTTCTGCGAGACCAGAAGTTCAATAACACGGGAGAGGTTGAGGAAACTCTTCGAAATTTCTTCAACTCCAACGACAGTGTTCTCTACCGCCGCGGGATCTTCATGTTGCCAGATTTGTGGCTGAACGTTATCGACTCAGAAGGAGACTACTTTGACTATTAAATTGTCTTTTGTTCGAATTTTATTGATGCATAAATAAAGTTTTCATAAGCAAATTCTGGAAACTTTCTCCTCAACCCATTAATGGAATTTTCAAACCAGAGCATTGAGACCAAACTAATGCTACAGCATAATATACGATGTTCGGAATAGGAGCATGCAGATGTTTGGAATAGGAGCACGCTTTTTTTTTGAAGTGTACGTCCCAGTACTTCTAGCATTTAATTCGTGTTTCGTCTTGTTGAACGTCGTGGAATACCGTTTGAGCGAGTCTCCTTAGAATGTTAAAAAAATAGCCCGGCTGTGGCGCTCCACAAGGCCTGTTGCTGACTGCCAGGAAGGAAAGGAGAGGGTGAGGTGGGCAGGAGGGGGCAGGAGGGGGAGGGGGTGGAGCTCAGCTACACGCTCCGCGACGAGCATCACAACCACTCGACCACGGAGCGCACAGAGACTGTAAATTTTTTTCTATTCGTTAATGAAGCCTATGGTGTGGAATTTTCTTCAATTCTGAGTCACAGATAGCTAGGGATTTGTAGAGGTATCAAGGTTAGACAAAAAAGTATAAGATAAGACTTAGTAACACCTATTTGTGGTTCATTTCCGATTTCAATTACATGATTGAAAAAATGTGCTAGAAACACCTTCAAAGACACTATCAAAGGTTCAAGAGGTTTTCAAAGTCATAAATGAACCTTGAGGACTACTCATTTAACGAATATGAGAGCTTATATTGAAACAAAGGTGGCTCTGAGAATGAGCAAGACAAAAAATTACCTGTATGCCACCTTGGAGTGTAGTTCTATGAGAGTACCTTCTTGACAAGCGTCCACGAGGTTGTTGGCGATAAAATAAATTGAATACGGATCAGTAGAATAGCGACGGCCGATGTTTCGGCAATATCGCTTTCGTCAGGGCCTGAAAACATCAACTGGATGTGTAGTACACTAAGGCAAACACTCAGGGACTTTTCCGTTTGGTGGCACGCATTGCCAAGCCTATCCCTTTTGCTGGACAAGTATTCTCATAAAGCCTGTTAGCAATCACTTTAAAGCACAAATCTAGATGGCTCTGTACTTGTTCATTTTTTGAAAAGACTCAATTATAACGCTTCAGAAAAAGGAAAACATTCGTGTTTTTCACCACGCGCATATTTCTCACAGTGCAGAGCTCGTTCATAGCGTAAGATTTAGCGACTCCAGCGCTGTTCTTATTTTGTGGAAAAACCTTCTCTCTGCAGTGTAGCAGGGTAAATAAGATTAATCCAAATATGCGAGTAATCCGCTCTTTGGACGACTCACGGGATGCGGAGTGGGAAGGAGGTAAGGAGTTGCGCGATTATCGATTGATGGCGCCTATGCGGTGTGCGACTTTTGTTATTTGGTAATTCTTTAGCTGCTCTATAAGAAACTCCACATTAAACGTCTGATTCTGATAGTAGAAGATTTTCTCTACACGTTCATGTGCTTTTTGTGCTTCCGCAACGAAGTAATGGTTTATTTGCGCTACCGATGTGAACACATCTTTATTTTGGATTTTATAGCGTTATAAAAGAGTTACTGAAAAAAATGGGCACGTTGGACTCTAGCCAAAGATTCAAGCTTTCGAATGGTTACTAACATTCTTTGTGAAAAGTTTTCGCCCTGCGAAAGAGATACACTTAGAAAACTGTGCTATCAAAGGACAAGTACTAACGTTTATAACAAGAGAATTTAGTGGTGAGCAAAAACGCGAAAAACACTTCGTTAAGCGGAATCGCATACCCGACCAAACCTGTCAAAGGTTGGTGGCTGATAGCTAACATTGAGATGTTGAAGAATGAGTGGTCGGGCAAGTGTGCCTCGGGGGTGCAGTGATAGAGCGCGCTTCCCCGGATAGGATAAAACGCGGGTTTGATTCCCATCTGAGGCCGCGTTTTTGCTCACCACTCAATTCTCTTAGGTATATAGAAAACATCATAACAGTGCGAAATGCGTTAAAATACCATTAATTTCGAGTTTATAACAAGAGCAAAAGCACTTGATACAAAGACTCTTGAATCGCGAAGTAAACAGATTCTTCTAAACACTCACCGTTATATCTTTTTTGGTTCGCCCAGTTGTTTCGGGGACCAGCCGCACAGAGCCTTACATGAGCAGGAAGTGCGCCTGGCTAAGATCGAAATCAATCGATGATAGATTTGCGATATAAGGCGTGATGACAAGTCACTAATCACTGTGGCTTGCTTTTGAGATAGTGCATCTTAATGATGAAATAAATGATTTTCTTTGAGTTTTAATCTTATTAAAATTTACATGAAAATCTTGAATGATCTGGAAAACATTTGACCCCAGGCAGGAGTTGAACAAGCGTTTCACCCATAGTGGAGTGGGGTTGGGGGGGAATAGGTATTCTTGAATGTATATTCACATAATCACACCGCTATCAAAAAGCAGCAAAGTAAAGATTCCATTAAAGATTTTAAGTCAGTAAACACATGTCTGCGCATTGAGAAACACGTAATCACTTGATCAGCGCCGAGACCAATAGAAAAATAGTCGGTCTTGAAAAATTGTAAGAGAATCGAAAACCTTTCTTCCCTTCAGGGCGCAGCAACCGAGTGGTTGTGATGCTCGTCACGATGCGCACGAGCTAATAATCTTCGACCCCCTCAAAACTCTTCGCCAGTCGACAACGACCCTTATGGAACGCCCCAGCCAAGCTATCTCCGAGATTGCAAGATGTGCTTAATTAGTGTACTGCGACGTTTAAGAAGAAGGCGATGCAATAAAATGAATGCTAACAGTAGTTGGATACGTACAAAGAATAAAACTGTGAAGATAGATTAATAAAGTGTCTAGAAGTATCCAAATCCTCAAAAAGCTGTCGAAACGGCACACGTGAAATCAAAGGTCTTCATGGCCGTGATCAATACGAGAAAGTGAGCCGAATCCAAGAGCTAAAACTGGCGCAGTGCGTCATTTAAACAAATAAAGCTTAGAGGTCTCTGTGTTGATCAATCCTTGAGAAATGCTTCACGCATTTGTTTTTGACTTCTTAGCTTTGTTTGAGGTGTCCGAATGCACATCTGGTCGTTACAGTAGCTCGCGGTAGTCTACTGATGTGCCAAGTTAGTGCCACTATCCTTCTAGACAAGCCTGATAGTAATTTACCAATCCTAAAGGGACGGAAAGCTTAGTGAAAATGAATCGCTGCATCAAGCCATCGCACTCAGCCTGATCGACCATGTGTGGAGCAGAGCACCCTTAACCGCTGCTCCACGCGTTCTTATTTTATGATGTGAATATTGATACCGTGTGATGCAAAGAATTATTCATTTGGTCATGTTTTACATAATATGCACGTCTTTCGATTTTGCAGTGCGTGAAAAAACCTATTCTTTACAAGGAAATGAGAGGAAAAGAGTCATTACTTTACAAGACAAATAGCTACATAGAATGGATACGAAGGGACAATCCATAACACTAAGTTAGAATCGAGAGATAAGTCCCGTAACAAAAATATCGATGTGCCAGGCACGAACTACAAATACCGTTTATAATTACCCTTCATTACGAACGAAGTAGGTGCTGCTACCGAATATTGTCTATAGAGCAACCGTCTGAAAGACCGGGTAAAGATTGTGGAAATTACGCCCAACAGATTACGTTGAGATTTGGTCTAGAAAGGCTGCATACTGTTCTGACGGCAGAGACGGATACTGCATAAAATTAAGTACATTATTCCTTCTCTTTTGTGAGACATATGGTAACTACTACATAGGCAAGACTAATGAACACACTATGTCTCCATAAAAGATCACGTGGACTAATAGTCATAGAGTCCATCAGCCATTCCTTTAGCTACATGTAGAACTGGGAGGCATAGCATCGACGACTCTGGGGCGTTAGATAAATCCTGGGGCACGAATCAAAGACGTCAGCGCTAAAATCTCTCGAGGCTTTTTGGACAAATTCTTAGAATCCTGGAATGAACAAAAAGGGAGAGTGTCGGACCATCACCACTCATGTGGAATCTTAGCACTTCACTTCAGCACTTTATTGGTCCGTCATCACACTGGTTTTTTTACACTGCGGATACCAGTAGGTATAACATTCAATTCGTTATTTTTTGCCTCCTCTTGAACGGCGTAGAACACTGATTGAGCGAGTCTCCTCGCGATCTCGAGGATAGCCTTGTCATGGCGTTCCATAGGACGTTGTTATTGACTTTCGAGGAGAAGTGGGGCTGAAGTTCTGCTCCACGCTTGCCGTGACTAACGTCACAACCACTCGGCCACGGCCCCTCCCTCCTTATCTCAGATGATTTTCTAGTCTGGCAGCAGTGCGCACTATCACACATCAACTGACACATCTGTTCCATCTGACCGACTGATCTGGAGAGGGGAGTGGGAAGAGGAGAAGGATTTAAAGGTCACTTCACACAAAGAACGTAGATTGTCTTATCCTTGAAAACAACCTGAGGTTTGTGGAATAAAGTATCACTGACACCATTGTTTATACTTGCAGTATTTTCCATAGTTGAACGAATGCCATTGATCTTGAAAAGACATACCAATCTCGCGCAAGTATTAAGTTTTAGACGTTAAGGTTTCAAACTGCTATAATGGCAGTGCGATGAGCACCGAAATTTGTAAGAGCGGCTGAGGAACGCCAAGAAAAAAGTACCTGTAGTCCTTGGAGTATCTTGAAGCATTTATCCCACTTATTAATACCAGATCTTTTACCATTTTATCCCTACAATCTTTGTTTAACTAATCACTTATTCCTTATTCAACTAATTTCTTTATGACCATTTGTGCGACGAATATGGCAGCATTACTCCAATTCATAAGCAGAGAATTTTTTCATGTAATTTTGCACTTGTAAATTTACTAACTGCATTTTACACTTCGCTCGGAGTGTTTTCTGCGAGATACAAACGCGATGTAAATGAGGACGTGTTTCAGTTCATGTTTTCCGCAGGAACCGAAAAAGATGAGTTTTATTGTTCCGCCTCCAGTGATCTAAAGTTTTCAACTCCAGAATCCCTCGATCAATAGCTTGGTCTACTTCGATGATCCTTCGTGAGATATACGTAGCTCTACATGAAGATCACAATCAGCAAACTTTTGTACTTTTAATTTGCTAGCCATTCTGCACAACGGATTTAGGAAATATTTTCACAGAAAATCAGATTTGTTCCTAATAATTCATTGACACTATGCGGTGAATACAAGAAAAAACGGATCTAAAAAATCATCATTTCCCAATAAGCCTGAAGTTCCTCAGATACTTTTCAACAAGAGCGCCAAATCCGTGTTCAGTTCATCGCTTCAAGATATTACTGCATTTTTAACCAATCAACAATCATGTGATCTGCAGTTTATTGCTGCTGCAAAATTGCATTCAACATCACTTGAATCGGTTCGAAAATGTCTGTCATGAACAAATCACAGAACATTGACAGTGGCCGATGCCGAGAGATGAAATGCGATCCAAATGGACTCCATGCTAGCATTCGAATCGCTCTAATCACCCCGTTTTGCCACATCGCTCTTGACCAACTCGCCGTGATCATGTTTGTGGTCTACATAGATTTTTTTTCTCTTCCACATGAAATTAATCTAATGAGAAAGCAAATCTAACCGAAATATTTCCTGAAATTTTCAAATGTGTATCGGGAACAGGCGTTACTGTCGCCATCCGCGGAACAGTTGCCAAACAGTTTGCATTCGCATCACTTGTAGCACAAATTCCTGTCACCGTGCTACCAACGATAATGCAGCTTACTTTGTCCATACCGGCTGAAAAGAACTGTAAGTTTTGTAAAGACTTGTCCTTTTTCCATAAGTGGGGAAGCCGAAAAGCTCAAGATATTTCCAAACATAAATTCCCTTTGAGTTGAACTCAAATCTTAAGTACTACATCATACTCAGAAAAAATAGAAAAGCTCGTCTAAAAAATAGCTTTGATTTGAGGTCTCTAGTTCCAGTCCCATCATGATTGTTTTCCTTATATTCTATTCCAATATTCGTGTAGTTTTTTAGAGACCAATAAACACGTTCTCGTTTTTTTAACGCGTATTATATTTCTGTCGGCAATATCTTAAATTTTTTTTAGGACGAAAGACTCACGCTTATCATCTGGTTTAACATCCATCTGGCATTTCATTGGATTGTAATTGACCTGAACACTAAGTTGGCTCAAAATGGAGGAGATTACAGCATCAGGTAGGAGTGCACTACGACCTTGGCCTTCGAGAACGTCAAAGACCTTAAGGGCAGCTAATAGTTGGTCAAGCTCATTTAGAAGTGTCTTGAATGATTACACGTCGCTTTCTAAGTCATTCAGAAAGGAACTTGGAACTTAAAAGTTGTAAACTCACTTTTTGCATTACAAGAAGTTTTACAAACGCTTTAGCCGCCGCCTCGCTAGTTGCTATACCAGGGATTTGAGCGAAAACTTCGGGCGCTTCTGTATATACCATGGCTAAAGGCAAAGTGAAACCAGTGACGGTGAAGGAAATTGTCCTCGCTGAACAAAATCTGGCAGTTCGAGCGATATAACTGAAAATCAATTCACTATATTCAATTATTAAGAGGCTTTTTTCTTATATAAAATTCAAAGTCGTCCCGTTCAAAAGCTCGGGTTGCTGCGGCTTTTGAATACCGCTGAAGTACTTGATAGAAACATTGTGGTTAATGTTCATAAACTACTACTTTAGACTAAAAGCCTAGGTATTGCGAAAACAATCATCTATTCAATACCTTGACCTGGAGGCATCACTCCACATCCAAATACAGTCGACATGGTGGCTAGTAACGAAACCATTAAAGGACCGGTCAAATATCCCGCCATGTTGGTAAGAATATTTTCGTTGTTTTCTAAAAGTCTGAGCAATTATTGAGACTTAGCTGGATATGAACTTTCTTTTTTTATCAGATTATTTGCACGCCATCGAACGATTTGCCAGTCATCACTTGTACGTGAGTGAAGTCGACGTAACAGCATGCTGAACTCTCGAAGAGCTTCAGAGTTCTCAGTTCGTTTTCAAAGCTTTGCGGCAAATTTTCTGATGTTGGAACACAGGAAGATCGGCTAATGAAGCGAAGCACAGCCGGAATTTTGTATGACGCGGAATAGAGCACTCAAACAGAAATATCAGTGAATGCTCGGATTCGCTAAATGTCACGCTTATATTCGGTCCCCAGCCTCTTCATTTGTGACGCCGCGACGTAAAAACCTGACTATGCCAAAAAATAAAACGTTCGCAATCGACAAAATATCAACGGCTGCGTTTTTCTACATCAAAGCTTATAACTTAGAAATTGCATTTTTACACTTTTGGAATTATGTACCCATGTTAACTTCTCTTTATTATCTGAGAGGACGTTCAATTTCTAAAGCGAAAACTACGGAATTTCAGTGAACGATTTAGAAATACGCAAATATCGCATTTGTAAAGGGAGAAAAAGAGAAAATGTGTCATAATTGATCGCAAAAGAGCAACTCATAAAGGTACCAGCTCTTGAGGCACAGGAATGGTGCACTTTGATGAAACTGCAACTTGTCCAGATCAGGAAGTAAAGAAGAGATTCTCAAAAATACGAATGAGGTGAGCATTAGCTGAGGGTTTCGTCACACTCTCAAAATACCAAAGTTGTTATGAAGGTGGATGGTTGTGGAGCACTGTCAATTTCGAGAAGAATCTCCACAATGCGCAGGTGAATGAAAATTTGTTGTTGCTTTTATCGTACATTTCGTAATCGAAGTGTCATTCGGCTTGTGTGACGGTTGCAAACTCCCTAGTGCTTTGATTCATTGCTAGAAATGTTCTGCAAGAATCATCTAGAAGATCCGGACTGCAAATTTCCATAAAACAGGAAAACTCAATATTCAGTCTATGAATTTGCTACAAAGTATGCGATGGCTTGGACATTGGATGTAAACCTTTTGCTGACTGAAGCGCGTCAAGTAAATTAAAAATTGTTTAAGAAAGGATTCCTCTTGTTGTGCAAGTCCTGCTCTAGTAGTGAGCGGCGTGATCAAGAGTGTCAACATGATAAATTTTATTCTATTTGCTTCGCAGATGACCAGTTGAAAGCGCCGTAATGCTGAATAATCATAGGGTCTGTCATGACTTTTTTGTAGAAGATGATTGAAGCTGAATAAGGAGTTGTGAGTTGTTTTGATTATAAGCAAAAACAGTTCTGGTGTATTTTAGAATAACGAAGATTCTTTATTTACGGTGGTGGACGATAATTAGTCGATTTATATGGGGAAAAAGAAAGGCACTCTGTTTAAGAATCTTTTTTGGGATTCCGGCCTAAGGAAACAACGTTCTTTTGTAGTAAATCTCATCAAATGCTGTACTACAGGAATGACTGCCACAAAAGAAGCAAATAATCTCTATCGAGATGTTTCAGCCATCGTCCTGTACTTCCGTAATGTTCAATCACCTGAGAATATCTAGACTACTTCGTGGAAGGACAGAGCTAAGAGCTAGCTCATTTGTGCTCTTCATCACCCTACACGATTAGCCTCGATGCGACGGCTACTAAGGCCAATATCTAATTGCCGTCGACACTAAAGCCTGGTCGCCGTAGCCTTGATGAAGGAGAGATCGTCGTAAGGTTGGCCGTAATAAAGGTTTGTAACAAACTTGTGTAGAATTGTCAAGAAAAATTTTTGACTGTTCCTAACGAGGTTTGATGAAAGCGGATGTGAACGTTGTTTCTCGTCTAGCACATAAAGCAATATGAGGACACCATTGGTACCCATGAAAACGATATAAATGAGGCTTCGAAACCATTAAAAGTTTCTTATGGGCTTTTCAAGAGGTTCCCGTTCTATGTACCGAGCATTAAAATACGTTCTCAAATTAATAGGAAATGGAAAAAGCTCTGAGTAAATGCTCGTAACTTTTTGGATGTCGGCCACTTTTTGTGTTTTTGGGCTCGTTTGAAAGTCCGTCTTCTCCCGCATTGAGTAGTATATCATTTTATTTAGATCAAGATGTTCTTAACAAGCGAGAAAATTAGGTTATCGATGATGCACGAATCGCTGTTGGGTTTAAATGTAACGGTGGCAAGTGAGAGCATCAATCTGCCTTGGAGCGAAGACACAGTTGGCAAAAGTATGGTGTACAGGTGGTTCAAAAAGTTTAACGAAGGTGAAGAGAGTTTGGAAGATTAGTCGCATTCAGATCGTCTGAAAGAAGTTGATCGTCAAGCTGTGCTTAAGAGACTGAAGAAAATCCCTCTTTGACAACTCGGTCATTCATTTCTTCAACGGCAAGAAACTGCAGTCCTCTTCTATGCAATTCGATAAATTACAAATGGCTGCCTTTGAAAAGCCATTTTCAAAAAATTAAAAAAAATTAAAATGTTCTCTGACACATCGAGAAGACCAGAGAAGACGGTTGAATAGAAAGCCTCACTCGAAGGTACTCATTTATAAAAGACGACTGTTGCATTTACTGCCGCCATTCAGCATAATTTGTTTTTGGAGGCAATGGAATCATTAAGTGGTACATAGCTTGACATCATTGACCATGCTTTATCAAATCTTGTTATAAATTAGCGTTGTTCCATTTCACTGTGTTTAATTGAAGCTAATAAGAAAATTTTTTTTACATTTAATAAGTCCCAGATCTCGTTGGGAGAAGTTCATTAAGCGACGGAAAACTATTGCTGGTGAGCAGACTGTGCCAGCAAGGAAAAGCAAGACCCCTCTCCTTGTTCGACACATAGGTAATTTTTGCTGTTACCAAGATGGAATGTTCCTCGATATTAGGCAGTTACGTGGTCAATGTAAGTTTCTACAAGGCTGATTTGAACTTCTTCGCTTTCTTTTCGCAAACGTGCTGATCACATCAAATTTCATGTGATCGACGAAAAGGAGGGAGACCGACATAAGGCAAATAGATGATGGAACTTTCTTATTCGTGAAATTTACTTCACGAAATGCCCGAGGGGTCGGTTTTGTCGCCAACCCATACGTTTTCCCATTTAGTCACTCCGTACGAAGTTCTATCACCGGTCACTCCGTACGAAGTTCTATCACCGCGCTTACGCCTTGTCTACAACTTCCTCTTCAAAAGTAAGCCAGCATCACCAACGTTCACTTTTAACACCTCACTAGTACCTAAATTCTGTGCGCGATATGCTAATCACCCTCTATGTGCGAAAATCGCATCTTCACTGTCTCAAAAAAGTTGCATGAAAAACAGCGCGCAGAAGTTTGATCTTCCTGCAATACATCTAACTGACCTGATGATAAGCGTCAGTTGTAGAAGATCTGTGCAGAAGAATTCAAGTTGAGATAGGTAGAAAAATTACCACGAGCAGCACAAAAACGATCTAATTTGATGAAACACCGTAGAGATCTGTGCAGCTATTATCTTCCGCTGTCCGCCTTATTGAATGAAGTAGGATCATTGCTATATCTTGCCATGATGTGACATTGATAACGGAGGTGTTCTATAAGAATTTTCTCCGTTCCACGCCTCCGTCTTGGACCTTGAAAGCGCACTGGTGAGAAAGTGATTTTAGCCTCTGAAGTTCGATATGCGATTGAAAACATGAAGAGAGGCACAGCTCCAGGATCTGTCAATATCACAACCATTTCCCTTGGGGCTGTGGCTACAATCTACATGTACTCCTCGCAAGACATTATGAAAATATACCTGGGTAAGAAAAAATTCATGACCAGTAAAAGACTTTGCGCGCAGTCGTCCTACTCATAAAGAGTGACAGAAGGACTTTTCGTAACTACCATCCAATATACTCGTAGAGTGCACTCTATAAGCTTTCACGAAGTCATCTTTTTGCGCATATCGAAGGGCTTGAATGAGAAACACCCGGTAGCGCAAGCAGGATTTCGAAAGAGGTTCAGTGACTAGAGTCTGTCGGGAATATCGTATGTTCCTTGTCCCAACCTTTGTTCACTATGAGAAGGCGTTTGGCAACGTTGAAATGAATGCAATTTTGCCATAGCTCGTTGATCAAAACGTAGATTTGCCAATGTACGATTATTAGCTGATTGTTATTAGAGCTCCAGCGCAAAAATACAGCTTTTCTATCGATCTCTCACCACACCAATAGAAAACGGAGTTTGATCTCAGACGGGAATTACCCGCATTTACCCCTTAGTGTTGTAATGGAAGTGATGATCATTCGATAGCCTGGATCTCATAAACTTCGATACTATTTTTCCTAGAAAAGTCTTCTTATAGCGGTGTAGCAACATAAATAAAATTTAAATTCTTACTCAGAGTGCTTCGACTATTTGATTGTGCAGTTAAGGCTTGAAGTTGGCTTTTATTAGATGTGAGTGATCAATCAATAGCCCAAATCTCGAAAATTCTGGAAAGGGGTTCAATTTTAAACGGTCTTTATGCTTTGTTGGCAACAATTACAGTTCTTACGTGAAGATCTTCAATTATTGATAAGCGGTGAAAATTTCATGTGGAAATTGTAAGCGACCGTAACCAAGACAACCCAATGTACCAACCTCGCGCAAGTTCTCTAAAAAGTGGTAGTTGGTGTAGCAATTCTTCCTAATTATTCAAACAAGTAAGTGAAAAGCCGTCTTTCGATATCGCCCCACACTTGTTTAAAAAGCTGTAATTTCCTCGACACGCATGAAAGTGAGCTAGCACGGCTATTTCTGGATTTCACTTAGTAGCAACTCAACCAGCATTCGACAAAATTTGGAAAGACCGAGAAATATCCTGCAGAAGCCGAAGTTACATGTAAAGAAAATTTGGGAGTTTAGTATTGGGTCATGCACTCAATAAGCAAGTAATGACCAGAATAATCCCCGAGGGACAACTTGTACCAGCTAAAGCACACGAACGTTCGTTCGAAGGCTTTTCTCGCTGGAGGAAACTTTTTTCTTAGACACTTGGTGATTTTTCAGAAGCTCATATCTTTGTAATTTTAGCAATATGGTTGATTTTTTAAAAATCCCATCTATTACGTTGTAGCAGCTAAAATAAAATTATGTTTCACATTCAGTTTGCTTCATTTGCTCGGCTAAGGCTTTTACATGGCTCTTTGCCAAACTTTTACAAGCTGTTTGATAGTACAAACTCGGAGATTTCGATGCTGTAGTTCGCTTTTTTTAAAGGTCATCAAAGACCGCTGCAAGAGCTTCAAAGGAGATTACGTTCCTCACTCAAGGTTTTATGATATGGAAAACGTATACATACACGAAAAACATAAGACCATGTAGAAAAAATCTTTTAGTATCAGAGTTATACAAAAACCTAAGCTTTTACTTCCCAAATAGAATAAGAACTCTAATTCACTAATGAAAATCACGCGCCTCTTGCGAGTTGTGCTTTGCAATCGATCAACTGCCGTCGCTAAAGGGTCAAGCCGACTAGGTGCCCTGCGACATACACGTGGTTGATGGTTCAACCCCGTGTTTAAAGCTTAGCAAGCTTTCCATCCCTTTCAGGCCGGCAAACTTGTCTCGGACCTTTCCGAGAGGACAGCAGTACTGACTCGATACAGCGGAGCCACCACGAGACATTTAAAAGGCACGAGATGCATGCGGCCACTGCGTAAGATGCTAAGAATGGAGTAGAATGCATGGCGCATCCCTTAGGGATTGATCAACACCCAGTTCTTCGTCTCACATCCCTCTACTTCCCACTGAGCCATAAGTATCGCCCCACAGCTTCGGTGAAATTCCCTGAAACGGAAAATCCACTGAGATTCGACACTGCCATACCAGAAAATTGCCTAGCCGTGATCAACGGTGCCTCTATGTGTGTTGTCCGTAATTGCGTCTCGCGCTCGTTTTTCTTTTTTTTTTGAACCGTAGTGGTCTCTTCTATGGGCGATTCCGCTGAATTCTCACTTTTCCTGCGTCTTTTCTTTTTTTTCATTTCCTCCTTCTTTTTGAATCTTTGTTTCTTCCTTTTTTCCTCCTTTTCTACGGGACCCTTAGCCGAGTGGTTGTGATGCTCGTCGCGGCACGCGTGGAGCCCTGCTCACCCCCTCCCCCCAACCTCGCTGGCAGTCAACAACAACGCCCTATTGAACGCCACAGCCCGGCTATCCTCGAGATTGCAAGGAGGCTCGCTCAACCAGTATTCTACGGCGTTCAATAAGAAGACGAAAAACGAGTTGAATGCTACAAGTACTGCGATCAACATAGTGAAAAAAAAATCACTGTGAAGACGGGTTAATAGCGTGTCTGAAGAAAAGTTTTTTTTCTTTTCTTAACATTTATTCTCACTTTTAGCAGGTTTAAGTTGTTTTGAATGAGCTCCGCTGTTTGTAAGGATGAGCGCAGTGTCAGAATAGTCTGAATAAAATCTACTCGGATCTCCTTCATCTGATCGCTTTTTAAGAAATCGTTTCTTCTCCATCCACCGTCCATTCTACGTGTTTTTCTTATACTTTTTGTAGTATTTTCTATCAACAACATCTTTGCAGCATTCGATATCTGCAAACTATTTACTGTAGAAGTTGTCGGAACCCTAAATATTGTGAAACAGTAGTTGACTTTCTGAATTGGAGCACTGCAATCACTTCTCTTCTACAATCGTTTTCTCAAGATCTTCTAAACCGAGAGAGCTAATGTGGCGCAGTGGTTAGAAGTGCTGTGTGTCGCACGTAGAGTGAGCGGTTTGATCTCGCACTCATGGCTCTTCAAGCTATCCATCTCTCTGACGTCGATAAATTGCTACCAGACAGGTCCCGGACTCGTCTGGAAGGATAAGCAGCACTGACTCGATACAGCGCGGACCCCCCACGAGTCATTGTAAGGATCAGATATGCATTTAGTCACCTAAAACAAAGTTAAAATTGAAGACGATTGCATGGAGCATTCCTTAGATATTGATCAACAACGAGAGCTTTATTCCGTATCGTTCTCTTTTAGAGCGACTTTCCTTTGACTTCGGCATTGCCAGTCAATCATGTTTTCTTCCCAGGGACTTATCATTAAGCCTTTTTTTTTATCGAAGTTGATATTGCATGTTTGAGGTATACGTACGTTTCGACGGTTTCGGCCGTTTCATCTGTACTACACGTCCCATACTGAGAGTAGCAAAGGGAAACATGCCAGAGTGCTCGACAAGTGAGATATCACGTGTTGCACCGTCCCTCTCTCAGTCGTGTAAACGGTGTTATTATATTTGAGCATTAAATTCATTTGACCGATTGCCAAAGTCTATGGGTATGTCTATATATATGTATATATATATAGTATATATATACATATATACATATTCATGTTTATATATGCACGTATGCATATGCATATGTATTTATACATATGTATAAAAATATGTATACGTGCACAAATTTACATGTATATATCCAATGATGTTGAGTGATGTGCAAAACTTTGGCATCAGGTGGGTTACGAACCTAAATTTCACCCTTTGCGGGGACACTTGCTTGACCAAATGCGCTACCGACGCTTACTTCACCACTAGTCTTTCAACGCTATAACGCATCAATCTATCAGCAACAAACCGTCAACAGTTTGACCGCGGAAAGCTAAACGGGCGTTGATAGTACACATGCTCATACTCGCGCTTCCGGAAAGGATGAAATGTGGGTTTGAGTCCAGCTTGACGTCGAAGTTTTGCACATCACCCAACATCGTTGGGTGTGTACATATATATATGTATGCATATATATGCATGTATACGCATATACATGTCCATATGTATATGTCCGCAGACTTTTTTTGTGGGAATCAATTGAATGAAGTCAGTGTTCAAATATAATAACAGTCGCATAACATCAACAAAGAGAAAGAAGATGCGGTTGAGCACTGTGGTATGGTTCCCTATACTACTCTTTGTATGCCGTGTGTGGTACTGATGAGACTGGCAAAACCATCGAAATGTACGTAGACCTCTAACATGCAATATCAAACCTCGATAAAAAACTGTATGAAATTTCTATAGAATATTTGTATCGATGCTCTCCAAGAAGGTTTTCAAGAATCAATCACTGAATGGCTATATTGTCTTCGTACATTGAGCCTGTAGTACGAAGTTGGTGATAAAAAAAATTCTGAAGGCACGAGACGTTAGCCGAATAAATTTTTCATTGCCAACCTTGTGCTTCACGCTTTGTCAACGAAGAAATTATCAATGTTGTGTTGAGGTTCGAAAAGGGTAGCGGATCAGAGCTAACTGTGCGCTTGCGACAAGTCGAATCGGATTTAAAACAATTACGTAATCAGTTCGCTCGATTCCAGACATTCAGAACAACAAAAAACAGCAAAGGCAAAGAATAGCATCGTTATATAGGTAATTTAGAAAAATTAAGAAATATCTTCTCTTTCCTTATTGACTACCTTCTTGTTTCTATGTTTTTCTACCAATCTGCGGAGGTTCATATAGGTCTACGTACAAGGGTGAAAGGCTCTTCAGAAGCTTTCGTAATTATCAATCGTTGCCCGAAATCAAGCACCTTTTTATAATGTTTTTTCGTTTATTGTCATGCATCCTAACATGTTGAGGAATTCTTTTGGCAGCAGTTATCGAACAGTGTAGTGGGAATCCCTACACTATCAAGTCGTTATGAGCGCATGTAGCACAGTGTATAGAGGTGCCCTGTGAGGCACACGATGTCCATAGTTCCATCCCGCGCTCACGACTCAACAAGCCTTCCATCCCTCCAAGATCGACAAATTGATAACAGAATTGTCTGAGAGGATAGCAGCACTGACTTTATGCATCAGTGGTACATCGCGAGTCATTGCAGAGATCAGAAGTGCAATCAGTCACTTCTAACGACTCCTGCTGAGGTCGAATGAATGGCGCATCCTCAGGGATTGATAAACTCCGAGAGCTTTATGTTTAATAATATTTTCCAACTGAATATCTTGAGATCTCACTTGAAAATTGGTATAGTTTGATAGAACGTTTTAAGCCTTTCATGAGGTCTGGTATGGCATCTCGGTAGCAAACGTACGTTTCGGCTTTCTTGCAAGCCTCATCAGTACCACATGCCCTACGACTCACTTCTGCTACTATTAGTAATCGACACCGAATAAGTATCACTCTGTATCTAGTGAAATGATTACTGGATATTGCATGCTTCAAAGTGATTAATATATGCTCTGTAACAGCCGTATGACATCGACAATCAATCGATCAAACCACAAGATCGGCTAACTCTTTCACTCCGTATATAGTGATATCTTTTCGGCGCCGATTGCCAATAATAGTAGAGTTGAGTCGTAGGACATGTCGTTCTAACGAGGCGTGTGAGGACGCCGAAACGTGCGTATACCACACAGATGCCCTATTAGACATTTTGAAAAGCTTAAAACATTCCATCAGGCTACCTTTATTTTTCTGTTGCATGGAGTTATCTTAAAGGAACGGTTGTATTTTCAGACAAATTAAGTTGAAAGACGAGCTCATCCAGTCCTTCTTGCACTACGATATCCATGATGGATCAGAAAGTGAGTGCACAGTTGTTCTTTGAATATAATTTTTTATAAAAGTATTGAAGTGTAACGAGTCTTAATCATGATGGTGTGTTTTCTTGATTGAGAGAAAACTTTGCTATGAACTTGAAGAACCCTACAAGAAATCGTTGATTCCATTTATTACAGATGTCAACGTCAAACGTGACTGAGGGTTCATCGAACAAAGAACGCCTTGTATGTATCGTTTGCGGTAGCGTGGTACTTCTTGCTGGCGCAGGACAATGGTCCAACAGAAGCGAGATGCTGCCACCCTGCCGTCAGCAATGGAATCTTGACACTCAAAAAGTGAGCATTAAAGGAATCTATAGGCATGGTTTTTTTTAGTATTCCTCATCTTCTTGGAGCGCCCATTATCATAGTTTTTTTTGCAAGTCACTCACCGCATTGGACTCGTTTCCTCTCATCCGCACTCCATAAAAGTCTTTGAACATTTCACATCTTGTTTCGGCTAATGCCTGAGGACTTGATCTTATTCATGAATATTGGGGTACACTGGTGGTCCGACATCTTCCAATCTTCTCGATAGCCGAACTAAAGAAAAGTGTTAGGAGGAATGTGGGGAGGGGAGTTGGCCAACACTTGCTTGTCACCCTGCTTCTTGATACAGTGCATCATGAGTCTTTTCGTTGCCCTGATCCCATTTATCGTTCTGACGAGCATAAATGTCGGATAATGGTCATTTTTTCTTGGGAAGGGACGGGGGACGGTCTCTGATTGATGCAAAATACTGGTAAGAACAAACTGCTGGTTGAATTCATTCTCTTACCACCTGCAATGACTCGGGAACGCCTAAACCTGACTGTGTTCACGAATACAGGTATCTGACTCTATTAGTTTCATAAAACTTCATGAAGGAATCCGCAAGCAATAGTCGAAGCACCACGCGAATAATAGGAGATTTTTGGGACGATGGAAGTGAGGAAGCGAATCGAATTTTGGAAGTATTGGGATTCGCTTAGTAAAATAAAATTGTGACACAAATCAGAGTATCAAAGTGATTTGTGGTTTGTCGATTCTCATGCTTTTGTCCGTTTTCCCTGCTTTTCAGTTGTTCTAATTTTTGACCCCTTTATCTGTGAAGTCGTAGTTTCTTTCAACATTTGACAGTGCGAGACTTCTTTTCAGGAGGCGGTCACTGGATTTTGGTTAGTCAAGGACATTTATGACTTTGAAAATGTAGGACTCACAAAGTCAGATGAAGGTGTCAAGTATTTGGAATGTGCTGATTGCGAATACGGTCCTATAGGATTTTTGGACGCGGAGTCGAAACTGCATTATGTCAGTAATGCCAGAGTTTCGTCCGGCTGAAATCATCATGCTGTATGAATAATCATAGTCTATCGCTGTCGATAAATGATCGATTTTCACGAACTGCGTGCGATTATCGCCATCTAACCCCTATGGGACCTCTATAAAAATCAGTGCACACTTAGCGATCGTAGTTTGATTAAGGTTTTTCTCCTCCACTTTGCAAATTTTCGGAATTCTTCTATTGCCTTGATTGAATACAATTTTCTGTACTCGCTAAAATGTTTTTGGCTCAAATGTATGTGTCGCATGTAGAGATAAACGCTGGTTTACTATGTAGTCATAATAAAGTTGGCAATCAATCAACTGTATTGAATTGCACAATGGATATCATCAAAAATTCTATTGTTTTGATCTCCCTCAGTTTTGTACAAGACCGAAAAGTCATTATAGTGAATAGAAACTGGAAAATAATGAGTAATCTATCAAAATGATGATGGCAGCTGTATGCGGAACCGGTTCACTAATAACTTTCTCCATAGCTATGTTTATATCAATCATTCGCTTACTTCCAACTATCTAGAGTTGACGTGAAATTTGTTTTTCCAAAGAAGCGTTTTCGTACTTTTTTCCTATCCACACCCATATTCAAAAAACGTATTTTTTATTCCTATTCAAAGTTCTAGTAATTATTCGATTGCTTAATTTACGAGAATTTGAAGGCTGTATTTTATCTTTTAAATGGTTCCTATGTGTGTTGTAAAAGTAGAAGTGAAAATATATTCCACGCTCACGCATCTTTCGCTGGACGTAACTTTTCATCTAAACTTTCAATAACAGTCTGGTAGCAAAAATCTCAGCGATTCTAGTGATATGCTTGGGTTCCATGGAGAACGTTTTAGTGCGTTGTTACAGCTGAAAGAATATTGAGTTTCGCACTCGGCGCCGTGTCGATCGCGCAGTTCATTATCACGTGGCGTGAGATGCGCGCTATTTGTAAAACCCAGTTTTCTCTTAACTATAACAACGCACTAAGAAGTCTTTCTGAAAAACGAAACATCACTGAAAATGTCGAAATTCATACTGTCGAAAGTCGTTTAAACAGTAGTGAATAATATTTGATGCACGTGGCCTCTTAGTAGTTAATAGGTTTCTTCATTTGTTTCGGAGCAAATTTCGAATTTTTTCTATCACTCTGGTACTCTATAATCTTCTCTACACGATCATATATTTTTGTGTAGATGTATCACTTCAGCGGAGAAAAATCAAATCACGAAACGTAATTTTTCGCTCATAGAGCTACTAAGAAGGTGTACTGAAATGCCAAATTTGGTTTCAGAATCATGGAGACTCGCACTATTGATTGAGTAATAGGCTGGCTTAGTGAAAGGCTATTCGAAGATTTTGAGCCGGATGAAACATAATTTCATTCGCGATGCTACAGCACACTAAAAAGATCTTTTGAAAAACCAAGACAGTGTTGAAAACCTCAAATTTTGATCCTTCCAATGACTATTGAAATTCCAGCAGAATAGCTCTTTTCAGCAAAAAAGACTTCTGGTTGAGGAGCCAAATAACCCTCACCGTCCGCAAATAGTTAGAATTTTCTAAAATACGGTCTGTTGTTTCATTTCGTTTCCAAATGCATCTATTGCTTCGTTTTTTTTTCTCTTTCGAACCTTCATTTCGGCAGTTCTCATTCTTGACCAAAATATCCGCCACACACTTTATCTATGTTCAGTTGGTAGAACTAATATCGGCAGTAAATTCGGTTTCTCCATGTGGACTGTGGTGAATCTTTCTGTAGTGTGACAACTTGGATAACTGGTTTTCACTTCAATTTTCTCTTATTTAATCTCTTTCTCAGTTATGTGGGAGGATCCTACTGCAATGTTCTCGTTAAGTGAATTTATTATTCTCTACATTTATTGTTTCATGATAACAAATAATGTGTTTCTTTACTTGTGTCTGTTTATAGATTGCTATTCCAATGCGAAACCAGCTAGGTTCTCGTTAATTAGTAGTCTTTCATGTTTTTTAGATCTCTTTCGCAGTGTTTATAGATCATAATGGTTGGAAGAAGGATATGCCTCAGGTTGGCTGTTTCCGTCTTCATTTTCAATCTTTATTGGAGATGTACTTGTGATTTTTTTGAATATAGATGCTGTCAAGCACTGTGGAAGAGCCTCTTGACCTTGTCAAGTTAAGTCTGGACGAACGGGATTACGTAAAAATGCGCAGTGATAGAGAGGTTAGTTTAAGGAGATCACATAGCAGTTTTTTTTATGGACTGTCCAGTGGGAAGAGCCGCATTATATTGCCATTGAGAGCGTGTGACGCAGTGGTTGAAAGTGCTTTATGACACATATGTGGTCGACTAACTGGTGCTCGATACTCCGGTCCCGCGCTTAAGGCTCATCAAGCCTTCCATGCTTTCGGGTTCGACAAGTTGTTACCGGACTTGTCTGAGAGCATAGTAGCACTGATTTGATACATCCATCGGTAGACCATCGCGAGCCATAATGGAGGCCAAATTTGCTTTCAATTACCTCGATCGGTGGAAGATGAGGGCGAATGTGTGGCGCATTACTCAGGGATCGATCAAAGCTAAAAGCCTTATTTGCTTATGATTACTGATGACATGTTTTTTCTAGTTACATGAATGTTGTATTGACGATTTATTGATTTCAGTTCGGATACGAGGTCGACTTCATGCTTATGATCAACACCTGAACATGGTCCTTTTTAATGTTAGTTTTCAAAGAGCTGTTTTTGTCTTTTACTTTGTCTTTTCTTTTACTCCTCCTTGTACATGTTTTGAATCTATACCTATACACGTTGAGGGAACGGTAACAACTTTCTCTACCAACGGTTCCACGAAACCGTTGCTACTTTTCTGAGCGAGCCTTGGTAGCCTAGAGAGAAGAACGTAATGTGCTGAAGGAAAATTATTAAGGGGCGTGTCTCATCGGGGCTCGGGACAATTTCGTAATGTGTCCGCTCCGTGAGCGGTCGCTATTGTCACCCATCTGTTATGATTTGATTAGTTCACTTTAACCGTCCTAATTCTCATTATATTCTCATTTTACCAGTTGCTAATGAAAACTCGTAGCATTGTGGGGGAGCCCACTGCTACGGCAGTGGACCAAGTCCTGTGGGTTCTGCTTGGCCCGCCATGGGGGATGGGTTCCAGTCCATGCGTATAGTCCACGATAAGCATTCCGACGTAGGTAATCACCCACTGGCTCACACCTTCGATGTTTAGGTCCTGCTCGGGGCAAGCATAACTGCATTCCGAGGTCTACCGCCTAGTTAAGCCCCGCAATCTTAGCTCACATTATCAGTTCACTTCACTCACTAATCAATCCTCAGATTATATCGTTCCACTTTATCACTACGCACTTAGTCATATCGCAGTATCATCGTATTTATACAGTTATGCGTCGTTATTGATACGATGTTCTTATTGTATTATTATTGTACTTATGTATATAATTTTCTATAATATATCTAATACTTACTCAAGTCATCACCAATATTAGCCGTCAGCGGCAACACTCATCTATCAGCTCAATAAAGCAAATTAGTGGCAACGGTAGGCACACCCCGTCTCCATACTTCCGAAGTTGATTAGGAGTCGTTTGAAGAGATTTATTGACAAACTAAAAGAAGCATTCGCATGTTGTACGTACGCGGGAATTCTTTGATTCTTGTCTCTCCACTTCGATCCACGTAACGCTCCGCATTTCTACCATCACCATAGACGTGTTCTTTAGTCGAATTTACCACTTTGCTGGGTCATTAAAAATCTTTTTATTCCTCTTGATTAAGCTGTACAACAAGTTGTAAAGCACTTTCCTTCAACCTCTGCAATATAAATCAATGATATTCTTTGCTGATCAAACCTGTACGAAGTGATTGATTTATTAAACCAAGAGATTGGTAATAAAATTTACTCGGCTAACGTTTTAACAAGTTTCTTCTTCAGAACCGATGATCCGAGTCGACTGCCCACAATCGCTCGTTCTCGTTGCCTTGTCCTCGCCTCCGTTGTCGATCCACTTGAATATTTTTTGGTGATGATCGCTCCTATGAAGGACCTCGATCGGCGATGGTCTTATAATCCTTTGAGGGCTAGCGTTGATAGGAAGGCATCATCGCGCCGTCGCTTACGTGTCGGTCCTGGAGAGCGACCTGTGCGTCTCTGTGCGAGAATGTCGTGCTGCCTGCGTCTTCGTTCCCACGAGCGCCTTAATTCTAACGATACGAGGCGCCGCCGTTACAGTAGCTGATTGAGATCGCGAGAAAAGTGAGAGTGAAAACAAAGGCAAAGAACAGTACGCTCTCGGTATTGAAAACTAATTCGTGGGAAGCAGCCAAATGTGTGCGTCAAAAGAATGACAAGGTTATGCGAAACAATCACGAAACAAAGCTTATTTTTCAAGAGAGACTTTCTAGATTGCAATACACTGATTATCGTTATCATTATCATTATCGTTATCATTGAGCAATGTAGTTTTATTGTTGAAACATAATGAATGTTAATGGAATATGGAAGATTTTGATGTTCTTTTTACTGAGACTATCTCTATAACTCTTCAATGAAATTCCAACATTTCATGATGATAATGCTCCCTCAGAATTTGGGTTCGTCTTCTCGCATCCATCGTACTGTCTGCGTGTGTCTTTCCACGGTATTAGCCGCCTCTTTCACGAGGCACGACACCGCTATTACAGTAGCTAGTGAGATGTGACGTCGCGCGGTGTGAGACGAAATGTTCCACGTGGTCCTCGAAGGGAATATAGATTGAACGGTTGCTGCCGATAGTGAGTATCTGCTGAAGAACACCACAACGAGGACGAACGACTGTGGGCATCACAATGACTCTGAAGAAGGTCAAACTCGTCGTGACGTAAGCCGAATGAATTTTTATGACCATCTGCGTGCTACAGGCTTAATCGGAAGGAAAATATAATTTTGTCACAGTGCTCTTGTCTGTATGAATGATCATTCGATGAATTAATGTTCGATAATCACATGGGAGTGCTAATATGTGCCATGCTACCATTAACGGCAGCCTTTCGAGCTTCAGCTGTTTCCCATGTTCTCTTTAAAAGTGTTTATTAACTAATATGCTGAGGTTACTTCTATGTGGTATTATGAGTGTCAAAGGCCTGCGTTCAGCGTTTTTCGTATAGAGAATTGTCCAGAGCTTTCATACCGCATGCGTGGAAAAAAAACTACAGGAAACTTTAAAGAAGCTTTGTTGACAAAATCCCTTATACAAAAGGTTTTCAACACGTTAGAATAAGCTACGAAATGTTAGTAAGTTGGTATTATCTCTGCACAGTACAATTTGTTGCCATCGTAATAAAGGGACAGGTATTATTAGCTTATCAAGTTTATTATGTTTTAGAATTTCTATTGGCTTGGAACAGTGATTTGATGTTTTGCTCCGGATCAACATAGGCAAGAATTGCAGACAACATTCGACTTTCTGGTGTGTGGCATGCGCTTTGGAATGTCTGGGAAATCAGACCGCACCGTATTTTTTCATTTTTTGCGTCAAAGTTTGTACTCTGACGAAAGTCACTATAACAAGCGGTGTCTCGTCTGAAAGCATAACTGTCTTAACCAATTTGTAGTTGGGTTTTACGCCTTCGAGACAAGGCAAAAAAATGTAGATGTCTTCCGTCGTCAATTTTTTGCAAATTTGATTCTGATCTTCTGGAGCTGAAGGAATCCATAACGACTCCATTTACCTAAATGATATGCTTGTTTGAAACGCTTTGATGACTGGACAAACGCAAAGAGGAACATCTTCTGTATAGAATCTTCAGGTCCTTATCATCAGAGTCTTTGATTTACGCAATTAACATTCAGTGCGACCTAGTCGGTAACGACCTTTTCCAGCTGTTATCAAAACTCATGCACCACACCGAACAAGCAGGTTTGGTGACCTTTTTCTGCAACTTTCGCTGATCGTTGGCCGGAATACAGGTTTCTCTTGCTTGATGCCAAGCACGAATTTGTGACACAGTGTCGCCAAAAACGCTGACAACCTCAGATTTCGTTCTATACAAAGCAGCGAAAATAATAATGTTGAAGAGGTCGTAGAAAGACTTGTCATATCAAATACACACTTATAATTCACAATGTTTGGCGATGCGAAAGACATGACATATGAAGGTGAGCCATCTACATGCATGAGCAACACTATTCAGTCAGCTGCGAAGTTAAGTACGCAAACGGGCTGTTAAGCATCTTGCATCATTATTTGTTTGTTAACGTAAAGTGAGAGCAGTCACTGCAGCGTTTCAATAATATCAGTCTCGTCTCAATTCTCGCAGTTTTCATAAGCAAAAAACTAGATCATTTGGCTGCCATTTTGTGACGTCTCTCAAAGAATGTCGTCGAATGCTGCTCGAGGTGTTCTAGACTGAAACTTTGAGACAGCTCTAATAAGATTCCTCAGTACGGTACCACAAGTATACACCAGCTCTCGTGGATTGGGGGAAGCTTTTTTAACAACTAAGAAACAGCAAACAAAAACAAAAAGATGAGATAATTTTTCAGGCTCGATATCTCTAAGCAATGCTTTAACTGCTTCTACATTCTGTAAGTAGTGCAAGAAAGTGCATAAAGAGGTGAAATATTCGATACTTCATGTATACTTTGCATTGACGCAATCTCATATGAGACAAAAGCGGAACTAACAACTCATCTAACATGAAAGAGGAATGTAAATAAGCAAAGAACACGAATGTTTCTGTTTAGATGAAACTGCTCGTGTAATAAACGATAAAGTAGGAAATGTTTGTTTCGAAATAAAAGGATTCAATAGTCTTCAATGCAACGTTGAGTTTCGTCTCGAAGTCTTCTCTTTTTTAAAGAATTTTATTCACTTTTATGTGAGGTCTCAAAGGCTTGTTGCCATGATGGGTACTAATTTTTTATAATTAGTTGTTGTTCTTCACTGAAATCTGTAATCACTTTCCTTCCGTATTTTATCCTTTATGACTTTAGGACTTTCTCTCAAATATCAAGGAATCGGATCAGGATGTCGAGTAAACGGTGGATGCCTATATCAAAAATATGCTACTTCTCTTCAAAAAACTCTCACTATGCACATGTGTTTGGAACGCAGTTCATCAGTCATTCTATTGACAAGGACATTTGTACGTTTCCAGCCGCTGTGCTCTTCACTACCACTATCATTCCTGTTGGTAAGCATCGCATGTGACTAACGTATTTCTGAAAATTCCAGCCGAACGATTGCAAGGTTATACTAGCAACTATGTGAATCCTATAAATTTTCATTTTGTTTGGGGCACTTCATTGATTCGTTTTCACAGTGTTTCTTTTCACTGAGCAGATCAGTACTTCTAACGTTCAGTCCGTTTTCGTCCTCGTTTTGAATGTCGTAGAATACTGGTTGAGCACGTCTCCTTGCAGTTTCGAGGATAGCCTGGTTGTGGCGTTTCATAAAGCGATCGTTGTCGACTGCCGGAGAGTGTTAAGGGGAGAAGAAAGCAGAGCTGATCCCGCACGCACCGTGACTAGCATCACAACCACTTGGCCATGACACCCCGAGCCTGCAAATGTGCAGATAATTTTTTGAGAAAGTATTTTTCGAAAGACATACAAGATACCAATACGACCACCGTTCTTCTGAGTTATGGAAAATGCTTGTCTTTAGATTTCTATAGCACAGTTCACTTCAGATGGCTACGGAAACTTATTGCCCTATGGTGCTGTTATATCACACACTTGTTCCGTAGTCGTCGTAGTCAATTAATCTTCATACTTTATATATTGAATTCAATTGACTGGTAGTAAGTGTCAGATAAGTGACTTGATCTATGTGAGAAAATGATAGCTGCCTACCGCAATTGATGAGTTCCTTTTTATGAGACACGAACACAGCGGAGCAACAATTACAACAATTACAATGTAGCGCCATGTACTTTGTCTGTCAGTGACATCAGTGATGTAACAAAGCGTCTAGCACATGGCTAGCAGAATGACGTACTTCAAGAAGTCTCTACAGATTTATCGCATTAATTTCGCCAACTTTATGACTAATGACGGCTTTTTTTTGAGACACGGATATTTGATCTACTGCTTTTAGGTACGGCTGTGTTTGTCCGAGTTCCGAACTTGGTAAAATATAATTAATAGTCCACGATATCGTTGTCATTCCATTGGCACTGGTTACTGTAGCGAACACTGGTGAATTCCTGAGTCAAGTGGTCTCCCTGTGGCTCAGGGAGGTGGGTGGAAATTTAATGAATTCGATCGCACTTCATCAATTTAATTAATTTGGCATTAGTGCAAATAACACCATCTTCTAGAAACAGATGCATGTGAGAGATCTTCACTCATATCCATACTTGTCGTTGAGTAGCGTAATTAGAATTTTCTAAAAACTTGTAAGTGCCTTTGAGACAGTTGGAGTGGTATGACAATAATGAGCTAATAATATCTAAAGCTCTTCTTGAACTGTACCTAAACTTCTGAAACTCTCAGCTGAAAAAACGGCGTTTCACGCAGTACCCATGCGTGCACAAAAATCAATGCAATTTCCAACTTTAACTTATCTGAGCTCACATGAAAGATTTCTAATAAGAAAAGCTAGTGAGATTCTACTCGCATTTTTTCATAAAGATACCACTTTTTTAAATTTGCGTTTTAGTTTTCTTTTTCGAAAATCACTGAACACTTTTCTGCCAAACTGATAACCTTACAATTGATCTGATATTCACTATCTTTCGATGGTCGGACACGAGATCGTTTTTACACTATTTACTCACAATAGCTAATGTTTAGTGCTTCTACTTTCTATAGGAGTAGACCAAACTGACATTTAACCTAATTGTCTAAAATTTCTCACATCCTTGGCAGAAGTTTTTCGGCACCTAAATTCAATCAAAGGGAAGCAGCCTCTTTGAAACCAAGTGTTTTGTTCTTTATAAGACTTCGTTTAATGTTAGAAACCAGCCGCACTCAGTCTTACATGGTAGAGGCATTTATCCAAGTGAGATCAAAGTAAGCATGAGTTATGAGGCTAGGTCTCTCGTAATTATAACACACTCCTCCATACCAGCCACTTGTGGTCTTTTAGAATTATTGAAAAGATTTGAAATGTTTTGAAAGCAGTCATTTTAGATTTTTTACAAGCGCATTGATTTCTCAAAATCATTCCTGTTACACATTTGAGCTCTAGCAGTGCCTAATGGAAAAATGTACTTTTTTTCAAATTACCATTTCTGTGCTTCTTTACACGTACGCAGAACGGCTCACTTCCCAAGTCATTTCTTTCCATATGCTTTACTAGATATTACGTCCTAGGTAATCGCTGAACATTATATCGTCCCTTTGAAGTCTTCATGAAGAGTTTTAACCATAACTTTGCTCTGTTCTTTCTTTGAACTTATCAGAAAGTGGAACGTAGTCGTAGACAGCTTGCCCATCAGTTGTCAATCAGACGCATCACAAGTTTGGTCCATCTGATTTTTCGATGAAGTGGTGTGCAGAATGGCGTGACCGTTGACGTAGGTCGGAATTTAGGATACTTCCTCTAATCACTGAATACGCAGTACTCCCAGCATCGACTTTTCGACAACCTTTCCAACACCAAATTTCCGGTTCAAACGTTAATGAAGAATTAATCATGTAGTCGGAGAGGTGGGGACGATGTCGGATGTTTTTGTACTCTCCACTATATCCTGACGCTCTTGAGAGCTCTACAACCACCTCGCAATCTATTAGTCAACTCTAAACTAATGTCGTTCGTCATATTGACTTTTCGACCTAAATAGACGTAAACGGAGCAATTGGAGATTCTGATGATTGTGAAAGAGACATGCGAAACTAGCCCATTTCTCATACATATTCTTTTCCATTCTTCAAAGTCTGTTACATTACTACAAAAAATCACGTCACTTTTCTGTTTCTGAGAGATAAGGGCAAAAGGGAGAAAGGTATCATTTAGCTTCACAGCAATAAACCCCTCACTGGTTCTCAACATCGTTTTGTGTGTTTCGAGTGGTTCTGAGCCAAAAGTTTCATAAAGTTTTCGCAGTACGTCATATCTACGACGATCTGTTTCAAAAAACATCTGTACCAAGAAATCAACATTTTCACAAATATTAGCAAGAATTTGGAGTCGTTTTCGTCTTATGTTCATAACACGATAATGCTTAAAGCCCTTCATAGACATGGCTGTATATACTGAGGAATGAAACAAGGAAAGATAGAGCAAATTCGTGTGCTAAGGACTCCTTGAAATTGACTTGCGTGCACACAAGTATGCTTACACTCAAACAACTAAAAGTGATGTAGTGTTTATGTAATGCAATAGTTTCTCTGATGTGGTAGAGACAGATATCTGTTTTTCAGTCCTTTCCGAAGCAAATAATCTATAAAGTATTTCATGAATAGGTATAGCATAGTGACCAGTGGTGCTTTTCCGTACACAATGTATTAATCGGTGGTTCGACTCCACATCTGAGCACTCAGTCAAAACCATGTGTTTCACAGCTTAATTTTGTTTCACGTCACAATCCTTTTTTAGGCTATGAAATGTATTAAACAGCAGAAATACACAATAATCCTAGTAGTGTGGCGCACAACGAACCTGATTGTTTCTTAAGATACTCCACCTATTGTACCTATTGTAAGAAAAACAGTGTATTTCGACAATGAGAGAAGTTAATGGTTGAAAACCATCTAAACATATACTAGGTTGGAAAGAAAGTTTTGGGATACTTGGGAAAAACTGACAATTTGTACATGAATTTCAGGCAAAAATAATAATAACTATTCTTCAAAATAGAGGTCATCGTTTTCTACAACTTTGTGCCATCGGTCCGCCAAGTTATGGATCTGACCGAAGTACCATTACTTCGACTTCGAATCCGGTTCATTCGACGGTTCATCTCCCGAAGCAGCACTTGAATCTTCGTTGTTCAACTTCGTTGGACGTCGTGAACGAGTTTCTCTTCGAGGTCAAGATCTCCAGCATTGAGAGGCGCTGAAACCATCTTTCAGCAGCAGATTTGCCTGTTGTGCATTTTCCTTCAACTTTGTTGAATTCATCGACTGCAGCTCGCTGTGAAAGATCCTTTCTCCAGTACTCACGCATTAAAACACGAGCTCCGAATGTGTCGTTAGACATCTCGGAGACTTGTACCAAAGTGAGTAAAGGACGAATAATATCTAGGCCTTCAGTGGGAAAATTCCGCATAAGAAACTGTATATTTTCCATGATATGCTTGGATGTAATCTCATGCTTATTGAAATTCCCCAGAACTTCTTTTCTGTAGTGTTTCCAGAAGCCAGAAACATTCAATACTTTTTAACGTCATCAGTTCACACTTGGTGAAAAGTGAGGAGTGTGAAACAATATGAGCATAAATTTAGACGAAATGAGCAGGATATCTCATCGGATCACTGATGTCATCAGTACCATAATTTTTATCGTTCAAAAATTTTCATTTTGGTCTCATAAAATCTCAGCAACTTAGCAGCAATGCTATTTGAGTGTGCAGGATATTATAAAAGTCGCGTAATTTTTTACCTTTCACTGCAACTACATCGCTCCCACTATTCTCTAACTCTCTCTCTCCCTCTCCTTCTCTCTATTTCTCTCTCTCTCTCTCTATCTATCTAACTCTCGTTTTCACATCCTCACTAGTTGGCATTTCTTCAAAGTTCCGCGCCAGTGACATGTTGTTTCCGAATATCTGGTATGTGGGTCGACAAATTTTCGCGCGGTTATTGGGCGTCGTGGCTGGCGCCTGTGAGCCAGCTTCTGGGCAGTAGTAATGTGGATAGAGTGAGGGAGGAGTCCCGCAGCGATCGCGTCGCAACGCAGTGACCAGATAGCGCCCGTGAGTACCTGCACCATCGCGGCCTCTCTGATACCTTCAGACCTCCGATCGTTTTGCCCCTAGGCGTTTCCACCGAAATTGCATTATGGTGCACGTACATTTTGGGCAGATCCACACTTTTTCAACAGCTTTTTCCATTTGTAAGCTCGGCTAGAGAACAGTCTGTCCCACAATTTGCTGTTTTCAGAGAAATCATACCTTGAGACGGCAAGTTTCTCAGACGACGAGCTGGTGGCTTTTCTTATCAATGCCAGTATGAGAGTTTTCGAGTAAACTTGACTCTGCACTCGTGAAAAGGGCCCACCCAACTGGCAAAATTTGAGTCAAACTGCCTTTAAGACCACTACTGTGCGTATTTATATAACCAACTAATGTACAGATCAAAGCTGCATGACTTGATGTAAGGATCGAAACAAAGTTAGAGTATGTTCTACCGTTCTTTTCGTGAATCTTTGATGACGAATACGTTGGTGAAAGAGCTAGATTACTCTACACCAGTATAAGAGAACAAAACTTGAGGGTAAGCGCCGTGCTCAACCAGACATGCCACAATGACATAAAGGCGAAGACCGGCATGAATTGAAGTGACCATAGCTGTATAGAAAATTGAAAACATCTGCGTGAAAGTTCTTGAAGCATTCTGAATAAAATTCAAAAATCCGAGAATGAACACTCGAAGAAGTGCCATTCGAGCACCCGTGTCCTCATCCCTAGTCTCAGGCTAGTTTTTTGACCTGAGCCACTCACAGTAATTACCCGTGCAAGACTCTTTGCAGCTAGTCTTCGATAATTACCGCAAGACATGATAAGCAGAACAGAAGGTTGCGACTATAATGATGTGAAGTGATATACAGAACATTCACCTCCAACCGGCAGTTGAGCCCGTGTTCACCCATATTGAGGGTGCATGCTACCACCGCAGCACCGGAGCCATCGCTTTGCTACCACACTTTCTTCAATATAAACTATCGAAGTTGTAAGCAGTCAAGCGTTCAAGGGTTTGATCTGGTTAGCAAATAAACACGCAAACCCTCAAGGGTTGGCTGCTAATTGCTGCTATGAATTTATAGAAAAAAGGGAGATATCAACGCAGTGGTCTCGGATGTGTAGTAATGGAATGCTCCCCGGTATGAGTGATACTGGATCTAACTCTCGTCTGGAGCCGTTCTTTTGAATATATCACTCACTTCAGTGGATATATGGTTACAACATCATAACGTTGCTAAGGTGCGGTAATATAAAGATACTTAACGATTGCTAGTGGTCGGGGAAGTTATTTCTTATGCAATTGAGAATTCAATATCGAAGACGGTTAAACTAATACTAGCTGACGGTACTCATTTCACCTTTTCAGGATGCTAAAAGGGCGAAGCCGCCCAAGTCAGTACTAGATTGAAAGAGCATTGTAAAAAACAAATACTAGGTTGAAGAAAAGCAACTCAACACTCGCGAAAAATTACATTTTATGTTTGTTTCACAGAGTATCGGCTACTGTAAATTCATTGGAGTATCTCGGGAATATTTCCATAAGAAAATCTCACGGCTTTGCTTGTTGTACAGTATAGAGTCTACGTTGCGTTGAAGGAAGAGTACCCGCACTGACTCGTCAAAAGCACACGATGTTCCAGCAACACAGTGCCAAGCCACTCATCGAAAAGAAGACTAAGGAAAAGTTTTATGGACTAGAGGGAGTCGAGATCTTGCCTCCAGAGAGATCCAGTCTGTAATCCAGAAGTTCTGCCGTCCTGCTATGGTCCAGCTTCACTCAATGGAACACTTTCTGCACCGGAGCCGATTTTAGACATTTGATCAAGTCGAAGAGGCACGTCAGGAGATTTTAGATTCAAAACCCAAGGAACGGAGATTTTGAGCAGATCTAGAAGTTTGCATGATGGCCTTTATTTTAAAAAAATTATTGCTGTTTTCAATTGAATTTATTTATAAACTTCAAAATTTCAACAAGTCAGTGCAAAGCGATAGTGTTTCACAATTTATTGCCGACGTCATAAGCTGTGGCGGTCAGGTTATAAAATAAATTCAAATCCGTTTTCGTTTAATTTTGCGGAAATTCGACTTCTAACTGTATTCAAAGCAGCATAACATCTCAGTTAAGTTATTGGTACAATTATTTTAATAAAGCAGAACCTCATATTGATGAGTGATGCGCAATCAGATCGTTGCGGTTGATTGCTGACATTTCGCTACAATTATGTTATAGAAAAAGTGGTGGTAAAACGAGTGCCGTTAGTGCATGGGTCATCGCGCGCTCTCGGGAAAGGTGAAATGCAGGTTCGAATCCCAACCGAAGTTCAAAGTTTTGCACATCACTCAAGACTATTGAATATGTATTTTGACATCGCATCATTGCTAAAAGTGATTAATAAAAAGAATTTGGGTATATGAAACAAAACTTTCTACATAGGCATGTTAAGCGCTCAACCGCTCAATTCCATTTGGTGTTGGAAAATCCATGGTAGTTAACAATGACTAGGCGTTGCAGCCAATGTGAAGGCAAAGTTAACGCATGGTCAACATCTTTAGCAGTGTCGCGACTCGTGTCCATAATTTATGCATATGATGTTTTATACATTGAAGCAACCTTAGACGAAATAAACGCAGACCGATTAAGAAGAAATGAGAAGTGAAAACAACATGGATACTTGTATAATGGCAATACATTCATATAAATAATACTTTTTCTAGTCGATGAATATGTTGACCGGTCTGTTTCTTTACTGCTGTTTCTCTATCCAATTTTTTGAGCACTGCTGTTGCACAGATATGCGAATTTGTCCCTTTTAGATGCCATTTACGTCAGCTTCGCGATGATATTCACGATTGGATTTGGTGATCTAATGGTATATTGATGGGAAAAAAATTTGAACTATACTTCTGCTATTGACTGCTTTTTTACAGACCCGCTCAAAATGATTTAATCTGATAAGGATATTACTTGTTTTGAGCCGATAGGTCTAGTGCTATATAGGCACCTATTTCGTCCTCATGGGACTCATCTAGACTAGACCTATCGGCTCAAAACAAGTAATATCATCAGATTAAATCATTTTGAGCGGGTCTGTAAAAAAGCAGTCGATAGCAGAAGTATAGTTCATTTTAAAAGCCGCAAGCTCGACTGCCGGTCACCACAAAGCCAGGTTATACATCATCCTACTTTGGGTGCTTAGTTTTTACTCGGCGCCGAATCCTTTAGAGGATTATTTCACCTCAAGGGATCGACGGAACCGAGGGAGGGTGCTACTGATGAGTGTCAATAGGACGAAATAGGCGCCTATATAGCACTAGACCTATCGGCTCAAAACAAGTAATATCCCTATCGAAAAAATTTGATTCCAGAAAAATGTTAAACACTGTCCCATATTCATTACCTGTACCCCCTATCGACCAGCGATTGTTGAGTGACTCGAGCGAATACCAGCAACACTTCCATTTTTCCCTAGCGTGTGCTAGAGTAGCCCAGTGGATCCTCCTCGCTCTAGGGCCTCGCTAAGCATCATATCTCTCTTTTATGCCTTTCGTGAGGAAATCGGGCCAACGGGTCTTGGTCTTCCTCTGGAGCGCTTGACGTCCCGGGGAATTTAGTCGGAAATGGATCTCGTCCATGTCCGGCCTACCTTATTTTCGGTATCCTAGCGTGTAGAACGGCGTCTCTGATTTTTGATCGTTGACGTAGGTCGGAACTCTAATCCTTTCTCTAATTTACGAGATACGGGGCACTTCTAGCATTGGCCTTTCGACTGCGCGTTCAATAAAGCCAAGTGATCTTTCATCCTGTTTACGTAGCGACCAGGCTTCTGCTGCATACGTTAGGGCAGAATAGTCGTCGAGTCGAAAAGTGGGCGCGGAGTCGGATGTTCTTTGTTCTCTTCACTACATCTTCGATGCTCTTAAATGTTCCCCAAGCTGCTCGTTTCCTCCTGTTCAACTCTGGAGCTAGGTCGTTCACCATAGTGATTTCACGATCTAGATAGACGTAACTGTGGCATTCGGAGATTTCCGTTCAGTTTATCGAGAAAGGGGCATTCAAAATCCATCCATTCCTCATGAACATCGTTATCGTTAAATTTAGTTGAAGACTAATCTTTCCACAGGCGTCATCGATATCGCTCAATATTCGTTCCTCTTGGCTGATGCTAGGTGTTATGTGGACGATATCGTCAGCAAAGCGAAGATGGTTTAATTGTCGACCTTCAATTTCACTCCCATATCGTCCCATTCTAATGTTCACGTGATGTTTTGGAGGGTGGTAATGAATAATTTTGGCGAAATTGTATCGCCTTCTCGAACCATCTTCTTACGTCAATGATAATGTTGTTGTAGAATGGAGATATTTTGTTTGTGAAATCTTCATAAGAGCTCACGAAGACTCATTATCTACCGACGCCCTGGTTATCCAGAACCTCTATAACCACTTCTGTTTCCACTCAATCAGAGGCTTTCTTCAGATTGAAGAAAGTGAAACACAGTGGTTGTTCACACTCTCGTGAAATTCAATGAGTCTTGTAGTCGTGTGATAGTTTATGGTACTAAATCCTGCTCGAGGCCCTGCTTGTTAGCATGGCTGCCCTTCGTTCACTGTTCTGTCAATCCTGCTTATAATGACTCGAGTTTAGAGTTTATAGACAACGGACAGCAAGCAGATTGGGTAATGATTGCTTATGTCGTGAAGGCCGCCCTTTTTGAACAACAACACGGTCTTGTTGGTCACCCATTGAATAGGAACCTTGCATTCTGACAGGTAGCGAGTGAAGAACCCCTTAGGGTGTTGGTGAAAACTGGCCGTAGGTTCTTCAGGTGTTCTGGTCTAATCCTGTCTGAACTCGGTGTTGTTCTGTTCTTCACTGACTATATAGCATGTCGTACTTCGGAAGGGAGGACCGGTAAAACGACAGATTCATCTTCTTTCAATATATATGACAGTAAGAGGACATGGCTAGCGAAGAGATACGAGTAGCACTGGTGAACGATTTTTTTCATTGCACTTCTAGAAGATGTAAGTGTCCCGTCAGGGCATAGTAGTGCAGTCATCTTGGTCTTATAATTGGCAAAGCCTCGCTGGGCTCTGCGACTGCTCTTCCAGCTTCTGCAGCTTCTGCCATAACTGCTGCTCCTCTCTCCTGGAGGTCTTCTCTTATCGCTTCTTCACAGCGTTTCACTCTAGTGTCTGTAGAGACAAGCGTCTCTTCGTGACTTCAGGGCTCTCGGCTTTCATAGCACTAACGTGAGGATATTCAACAAACCGGTCGTATTCTTCGACGTTGTTGTTGAGGACGGTAACTTCTCAGTAGCCGACTATGGATTTAAATACATCCCAGTTTATGGTAATTCTGAGACCACGTCATTTGAATTTAGCGGCTTTCTCTCCTTTTCGCGAAAAGCGGAACGTTTCGCTAAGGAGGCGATGGTCTGATCCCGCGTAGATCTTAGAAACAGCAGAACATCGGTCAGGTAAAGCCTTCGATATGCTAAGACGTGTCCTATTTTGTTATGGTACCTTCTATTGGGAGTCTCTCACGTCCACAACTAAGGGTGAGGTTTTTGGAATTGTGAATTACCATGGATGATTAGGGTCGTCATGATAAACTCGGATAGCCTCTCACCCTGTTCATTCCATTGTAGTCCGTGGATCCCAATGTGACGTTGTTCAGAGGTTGTTCAAGGTTCAATTTTCGCGTTAAGATCTCCGACAATGACTGTGAAGAATATATTATCTCGATGTTGGTGCATAGGCAACGATGTTGGTCAAAGCCGGCATTGAACCACATCGTTCCAAACGTAATCGTAAGATGTGAGCTGTTAGTTGCTTAAATGAATCGATGTTCACGGTTAAACTCGATTCGACGGAGACGCCGACGCCACTGATACCTCTATCATCGTATGCACTAAGAAACAGTTCTTCTCCGGTGTCATAAACAGCGCGAAAAGGATGGCGTTTTTTCCGTCTCAGCCAGGTCAATGACCTCGTACGGTGACTTTCTTGCTTGATTCAATAGATGTTCTATAGCGGATTCATGAGCTAGTGTTCCTGCATTGAAGGTACAGATCGTCATTTCAGTCCCTTCCGATCTTGGCAGCCTAGTTTGGAGCTGAGATTTTAGCAGCCCCTCCGTATTCGTCATACCTGGCGCTGCCGTACCAGGTGCTCTTTCATGGTCAGAGGAATGAGGCCCATACTTGTTACTGTTTTTAGCAATCTGATACCCAACTTATAGCTTGCTGGGCTCTAAACGTGGGGGCTGGGTACTCTTGAATATCTTGCCAGTCTCTCTCGGAGGAGCGGCAGGAGCCTATTTTTTGGAGGGACTCCTAACCGCCTCCTATGTACTTCCCAGTCGTTTGATTTCAAGCTTTTGGCCGACTTGACTCGTCGAAATATATTTTGTCAAGTCGGCGCTGCACAAGCAGGGAGCTCATCCCTTGAATCCACCTGCTTCTCTGGGAAGCACACGGTCTCTTTTGGTTCGCATTTATTCCCCTATCCTCCTACTGGGGCTACGCCACGTGCCCCCGCGACTAACCGGGCGGGATACCTCAAACAGGGAGATCCGTGGCTCATATCTATGAATCACATTAATATTTGCGGCCATATCTGTACCACAGAAGCTGGCAGAGCATTTTCTCCTCTTGCCTTCACCAACGTTTGACTTGCGTCGCATATTCAACTCTACTGCAGCTTAATATCATTGTCGAACGAGCTGGTTAATGGACGCTAAATTTCCAAAAAATAAGTTTGAGCGAATACAGTTCACATTATGAATGGATGACATAGTTATCTCCATTTTTCGACGCTCCTCTCCGATCAAAATTGAGTAAAGTGAAGTGCTCGCATAATTTATGCTCATAAAGTGTAGCTTCGCTACCACATCTCTAGCGGCTTCGCTGTCCAGAATACTTTTGTTATTTCGCAGATGATAAGGCTACCAAACTAAAAGCTCTGAGAATACGGTCATAAACTCCACGAAATTTTTAATTTTCTCAGCTTAATAAGATAGTGCCACAGTAAAAGTCGTCTAGTATTGGTAACAATAACAGCTCTGCTTGGAGCATGATTTTTAGAAGAAGCGGTCATAGTCATTCGCACATTGATGGTATAGAGGAAAATCACATTTGTTTTGAGCCCAGCATCAATGTCATCTATTTGGTGGTTTTCATTGTCACTAATGTGCTTCTGGTCACAATCACTATCGATTTCGTCTTTGGCGAAGTCATTAATCACGTCCACTACATGGGACGACGTATCGGCAAAGCTCGAATAGTCGCCAGTAAAATCTTTGAGTTAGGTAACATTTTTTCCTCGAACATCTCCTTTTTTCACTGTGAAGATCTCAGTTCTTCTAGCATAAATCGTTTTTTGTCTTATCTCAAAGATAGCCTGCCTGTGACTTACCATAAGGTCTTCTTTGTTAGGTGCCGGAGAGTGTTTGGGTAGGGTTGAGCATGGGGTTCGGCCCTATACGAGCCGCAACTGGCATTACGACCACTCGGCCACGGCGCCCCTCTGGTTTTTAGTCGCTGAAATTTCTGAAAGTATAATATCCGAGCGGGATTTGAGGGAATTTATTGAATCAGAGTGGAAGACAGCTATAAGTTCGCAGCCCATGCGAAAGTTATGCGTGAAAAAATAACTTCTGTTGCCTCCCTCAACCTTTATTGAGGTCCACCCGCGCTCAGCCAACTACTAAATCAACTTTTTCGAAGAGATGTCTACCATGTACCAATAATGTTCAACTTCGACCACAGAAGCACTTCAGTCATTCTACAGCGCATATATTTGTAAAAGCTGTCCAAGGAATTCAGATTTTTCAAAAAAATACAAAAGCTCAAAAGTCCTTGTTTCAAAAAGAAAGCCGCAATTGAGACCAGATATCACATTGTTATCTGCGCCAATTTTTTTACATCCATATTTCAGGTAGTGCAACGGTTTGACATGCATCCCCGGATTGGGTGAAGTTTGGGTTCGAATCCCATCTGACGCAAATATTACTGCACACCACTCTACATTTTTGGGTTTATTGTAACATCAACCACCGCAATAGGCAGTCAAATGAAATGAATTCTTATTCCACATTTTTCTAAAACTACTGCATATTTTGGCTTATAATTGTGTCCAAATGAAATGATTGCATCCACATTTCTGATATATTCTTTGACATCTTTCGTGAAGCGAGTATCGATCTCATTATTTCAAAGTGTTTTTTGCTCGCTATTTGCAAAAGCAATCATAGATGCGAAGTCACTGTGTTGCAGAAGGTTAACGTCCACTAGAGTAGCTTGGGCTGAGAATGAGTCTAATACCTGCATCTGCAAATCCACGTTAGTTTGAACCATAAGAGAACAGAACGAATCTGTGCCAACCATATCGTGCCAACCATTCTCTGAGGGATGCACCGTGCATTCGACCTTATCATGCATTATGGAAGTGAATGAATTTATATCTGCTCTAAAAATGGAGGCGATATTCCACCGATGTACTCATTTAGTGCTCATACCATAATCCAATTCCTCTACCTTTGCCGACCTTTTCGAATATGCGGAGTCTGATGAATCTGAGGCACGGTAACGAGTGACTATGATGATTTTTTTATCCAATACTGCACACCCTTTCCAGTGACTGCTAGCGCTACAACCAACAATAACGGAATAATAAAGCGTCTCGTATATTAGATGTGGCTTACTTTGTCCTCACTAGGAAAACAGAAAACATGATGCATTCCTGATGTTTGACTGAAAAGAATGAAGGTTTAACAATGATCATTTTTTTTAAAGATCCGAAAAAAATGCCACCATAAGAAGAGGTTCCCTGTCAGTGTTTTTATTGCATTCTTAGATGACACAATCGCTGAACGTGAACCGAGTATTATCGGCATAAGAAGTGCTAGCATTAATCAGATACAAGCGATTGCCCGCCTCGGCTTGCTCGGAAAAGTGGATCGCAAGGTTTCTTCGGTCCACTGTTGAAATGAGTGCCGAATAATGGTAAATACTTATTCTAAACGCTCGAAAACAATACACGCACATGCGTTTTTCTCCATTTCTGAAGGACATGGATTTTACAACGTCCCTGCATGGAACCAGTGCACCATACCGTCATCGAAAAACACCTAACACGTGCACCTTGCACTCTCTTATCAGCTCCCATTTTAACAACTATTATTTCTTTTTGCCCATAAGAACTATGGACACCAAGAGGACTTTAGGTGCCTCTGTTAATTGTAAGCACAGTTGAAAATTTACAGCAAGTTGTTAGCTTTCACAACTCATTGATTCGCGCAAGTAAATTCACTCATCTTAAGAAGATAGATGGGTTATGACAAAACATAGAAGACACTTTACTCTATCGCTGCAGTGGTATGCATGGTAGGCATGCTTGTATTTTCTATACTTTACTATGGCATACCACATTGTTCCTAGCATTCGAAAGTGTTTTGCAGTCTGTGGTTAGTGTTACCTATCTTTGTACTTTTTTATTTCATACGACAATTTTGATTTGTAATGCGGTTTAAAATGAAGTATAGATGAATTATCGGTAAAGTGATTAATCACAATGTCACTTCCTTGAAGAGAATTTTTGTGATATACCAAGCTAGAGAGCAGCTTTCCATGGACCAATTCTAGCACACCTAGCTCGGATCACCAAATTATCCTTACGAAAACTTTTGCTGTGATATTCCATCTTTTAACAACGGCAATATCTTCTCAAGGCCAGTTTATCAATTAAAATCCTTTATATCCACTGCGGCGCGCCGATGTTGCCAAGTTGGAAAGAGACTTTTGGGGCACTTTATTGAGCATGACATAACTCCCATGCATATCATGGGAATATTTGAGTTGTTCATATGAAATTTTCACTGACGGCCCAGATATTATTCTTTACTTTCGCTTTGTTATAAGCCTCCGAGATTTCCAACGATACGATCAAAGTGCGTGTATCATTGCGTCATTACTGGAGAAAGGTCTTTCTTTATCAGCAAGCTGCAGTCGACGTGAAATCAACGAAGTTGAAAGAGAGGGCTCATAAAGAAAATCTGCAGCTGGACTATGGTTTCAACGCTTTTCAATGCCGGAGATATTGACCTCGAAGACATGCTTTGTTCAGAAACGTCCTTTGATTGCTGCTTTGGAAGATGAGCCGCCGGTTTTTTGATTCGATATAGAAGAAATGATATTCGACGAGATCCGAAACTTGGCGGACTGAAGGCAGAAAGTCATACAGCTCAATGGCCTTCATTTTGAGAAATAGTTATCATTGTTTTTGTTTTGAAATCATGCATAATTTTGCAATTGTTTACAAGTGTCCCAGAATTTCCTTCCCAACCTACTAATTGCCTAACATGCGACGCGATAATTGACGCATTTGATCCGTAACGTGTTAAAGTATAACTGACAAGTCAGTGGCACTATCTGGCTTCGCTCATTAATCACCACGGTTGAGGATACGCTGATAACCGTAAAGGAAGAACAATGTATGAGTTAATTATTAGTCAAGATGGACGAATCTTTCAGTACTCGTAACTTATTTCTACGCGATAAATGACAGTTAATTGAAGCTTAAGTCTAGAAATTACTAATGTCACGTTGAGATTAGATGGAAAACTGAAGAAATAGTCTGGCGATATCGAAATCTTGCGGGAGCGGAAATTCTGAAGATACCAAACACTAGTGCTTTAACTAATAATGAAGAAGGTTTTCGGAAGAGTATTCGGATCATCGCGCTTTCTGATGGGGAAAGAGCCTTCAAAAAATCAGAGTAAAGATTATCCTCGTGCCAGCTGACAACATGCCAAAATGATGAAAGCCATTATGCGGTTGAAACTAAGATTTTTGTACAATTACTCTGAAATACCACAAATAAAAGTCTTTCATAGACAAAACGGGTCTGCGCTGAGAATAGTGCTGATAGTAATTTTGGTGATTTCTGGTAAATTTGTCATTTTAGTGATCAATCGTAACTTTTATTTTTTCTCAGCTATATTTCTTCTTTTTTTCTTATTTTTGAATCTTAGTGAATATTATTTCATCCTTTCTGCCACTATTCTTTATAGCTTCGAAGGAGCACAATGTGATGTCAAAAATGTTGATTGAAAACGACATGAATAAAAATGACTTTAACAACGAAGGAATTGTAAATAGAAGTTAATGTAATTTTTTTGTTATTTGATGTTCAAGATTTGAAAAAAAATTGAAACTGACGGTGTGTACTTTGAATAACGCTGCTGAGTAGTTTTTCGGTAGATAAATTTGGTGCTCAATGCTCTGGTACCAAAACTTATGGGGAAACCTGATAGTTTCGACTCAGTGTAAGTTCATAGTGCACGTCATCACGTCTCGAGTTGAAAGTTCAACATTTTGGTAGAGGTGTCAATTGCAATGATCCTTAATTTGACTGAAAAAGTTGGAGTTTGATTGAGCAGGACAAACCAACCAATAGAAAAAGCTGAAGTCAATTTCAAACATTCCGCTTGAAATCTTCAATTTGGACAACCAACTTTTTAGGAATCAACTAAAAAACCGTTAAGACAGTTGAAAATGAATACCCAACATATTATCAGGAAAAGCAAAGTGATGTTTACTTGGTCATCTAAAGTAAAACTTATTTGTAACAATTCCACTTTGTTGACCGGTTGAGGATAGAAGTTAAAGAAGAACTTGTGCGAGAGTCGTGCCCATATCTTGCTGACGCATCTTGATTGCAATGGGGATCTTTTCGTCTAAAGCAAATCCTGGCGAACCAATAAGTCGTTTCGAACTCCAACTTAGTAGCTTATGAAATTTGATATAATTTTTTTGAATGTTCAAAGCCTTACCGTGCCTATTGCGCCAGAGCCATACACCTGTTTCGGTGGCCTCCCTCCTTCTTACAACGTAGAGCTTAATGTGAGGCGTGGGCCACTGACGAAGAGGGCGAGACGTCCGAAAAAGGTGTATGACTCTGGTGTAATAACCTGGGTAAGGCTTCAAAACATTCGTGAGAATTATATTGAAAGTTTAGTGTGAGGATAAAAACCAGTCGGTGATAGGGAACCTATAACATTATTCTATTTCTACTTGTTGTCCAATGTTGTAAATTAGATTCACCGCGCGGCTAAAGGACATACTCACTTCACCATTTATTCAAACTACTGCAAAATAGGAATAAAATACAGAGGTTTTGTCGTCCTTCCCGGAGTTAACTAGCCTTGACAGTTTATAATGCTTCTCTATTGATGTGACACTGCATAATTATACCTTTTACGAATGGCTGTTGCTTTTCTGAGCATACTGTTACACCATTCATCTGGTCTTTAGATCATTCACAAACGTATGAACACCATGGTGCCCTAAGCGGTCTGGATCTTTACAGCAAATTCTACAAACTATGCTAAATGAGCAACGATTGTATCCTAGAATTTCGTCCTCAAAATTCTTCCTTTTCATCCCTAAGATTATTTTCGGAGAGCACAAAAAATACGAACCGAACAATAGAACGATGCCCATAAGCCAGGTCACTACGGATTTATTTATCACTGCTTACTAATGTGATAAGGATGCAAAGTGTTTCGAGCCGTTAGTCTAGTGCTATACAGGCGCCTGTTTCGTCCTATTGGGACTCATCAATAGCACCCTCCCTCGGTTCAAGCGATCATCTGAAGCTTGATTCTACACTGAAATCGACACCGAGTAATAAATTGAAAAAAATGATTAATTGTGAAAACTGCTTACTTAACAAAGATTCATGTAGTTGCACATAGAAATGGCGTCTAACGCTTCTGTGATCGTAGCTGTAGATTTTGGCATATTCGCCCCCTTCAGTTTTGACATTTGAAATCACTTTGAAGGCTTTATCAGTCCTTTTGGGAACAATATCACTTGGTGAATCAGGAATAGAACGATGAGGTCAAGAAATTATCTTACCGTGAAGTTATGATCATTGATTAGACAATAAATACTGAGATCAATAAGGTGACCTGTTATGTTCTGAATACTTTGAAGGGTTTAAGGGAACGATTCGAATGATGGTTTCTTGCCCTGACCAACGCCAGCAGTTACAAATAAGTTGTATATAGTGTCCACCACCAGCACTATAATTCGCGTCAATCGTTCTAAAATTGTTCTTTTGTACATTACTAGAAGGAAATGGTTTTGTATAAAATGAATAGCACTAGTCAAATCTATAAATTATACAGCGATCACTTGTTATGATTTTAAAGCTTGCTAAAAGTAGACCGATAAAGCTTGGTGATATTTCCTGATGCGGACTGATAGCATCACTCAAGTGAAAATCGAATGATTACTAGATATAATCGCAAGAATACTGAGATGGGAACAAAACACAGACTGGGCCTCGAACTGGTGATCACCCTTTGTAGAGGCTCATGCGTTAAGCACTGCACATTCAAGATCCTCTCCCTGGCTAACTCTCAGGCACTTCATTTGATGAGTGATGTCTGATGATACGCATAAAATTAAAAAATACTGAGAGAAAGGCCGAACAATTATCTCAGCGAAGCAATGGGTAAAACGTTGACTTCTGGAAAGGGCAATCGATGATTCGCAGCCTTTATGAGCCCTGCTCGTGCGTTAGCATTCTTATGGTAGGATACCACATCGTAGTCTTCCATCAATGAGACAGTTCAAAAAGAGTCAAAACTTTGTGAGTAATAGCTAGTTAGTTATTAATGGTTTTAAGAATAGAAAGAAGCTCGATTGTAATGGGAACTTCCTTAAAAACTTTCTTATAATTCACATTTCGAAATTGATCTCTCAAAACCTCTAATGTGTCATATATTAGGCCCTTTCGATCACCTAATCAATGGAAAAATCAAAGGCGAGGATCCTCCTACAAATTCTAATTCTATGGCAGATGTCTGTCATATTTTGCCATTTCTCATTCGATTTTTTTTTAAGAGCAAATGGGACCTCTGTACTGGAACTCAAAATTGAGGCAAGAGATGCCTTTAGGAAAGGAATGTTGAGTATATTAAACATCACTTATCGTATACTATCGAAACATGTTGTCAAACAAGGGGAAAACTAATTTCAAAAAGTGTAGCAATTGTTGGGGTTCTATAGGTATTTATTTGAGATTCTTCAGAGAACAATTGCGGAGGCAAAAGCTGAAATTTCAAATGTTCTTCAGAAAATAACAGTGGGTTGTCTATGTCAATATTCGAAATAAAAAGTTACACTGACGAAAAACGAAAACTGTATTTAAAACGAAGGCTTGTAGGAACATTATGAGGAAATTAACAAATTGAGGGTGGCAGACAGGGCAAAATGGAAGTATTTTAACAAGAAAGTAGAGGAGTTGGAGGTGGTGGTAAGTATCCTTAACGCCTACTTGTCTCTAACTTAATGTTGGTCTTAAGTCGTTGAACAGGCTTACACAAATATGAAAGCATGAAAACTTGAAAGTCTGGAAAAAATGATTTTTCAAAATATGTTGTTTGTTTATAAAATGATTGCCTATAGAAAGCCCACGCTCTGAAGAAAGAGCGCAAACGCCAAAGGGAACGTGAGCGAGTCAAGAAAATTGAACAGCTTGAAACATGTAAGTCTTTTCGAGGATTCACACAGGAGTCTCCCAACAATTCTTTCTGCTCAGCATGAGATAGGGAATAATGATTCTGCTGCATATTGTGACGAATATTGCTATCAGTTCGTTAAATCAGTAGTTGACCAGAATTTCATTGCGCGCCTTTCAGCCTCGTTCAGCAAAGAACTTGTTATTACTCCGTATGAAACAAAACCACCACCAGCAGCACCCCGCAAATTGGAGTTTGCTGTGTTCCATTAATATTTAGAATCTTTTCCCTTACTAGAAGACAAGAAACTTTCTTTCAGAGATAAATCGGGACAGAAAAGGAGGACCGGGTCAGGCAACTCTTTGGCAATCAAAAAGCGAACGATACGTATTCTTCCGGTATACCGCTCAACTCAGTGGTGAGTTTCTGCAACGCTCATTCATCTCATTACCCGCAAATTCCCACTTTCAGAATTTTGACAGGTGATAGCTTTATTAAAAAATCGATCAAATACGTTGGCAATTCGGCAAATTGTACGCGAAAATTAAGAATCTTCCAGAATCAATTTAACTCAGTTCAAAACCAATGATTACATAGTGTAAGTGAACTAAACAGTTTGCATTTCACCATATCACCAAACTGTCGCTGTTTATAATGAAATTAGCAAATTATGCGTATGGGAAAATTTTAAAAACCGATCTCTTTATCAATCTCTGACTAACTATGCTCTCGTTTACAACGAGCATCCTGTGCATCCTCTTCATATCTGCAGCCCTGTCGTCCAGTAAGCTGGGGCCCTTTAAGGAAGCACTGACGGAGGTGAGAAGCTGAAACACTCCTTTAGTTTGGATAATTCAGGCACAAAGTGATATATCGACTGCTAGAGTGAAATCGAATAGCGATAGTAAGAAGAAGAACGGCAATACAAATGATTCGGCGAAGCGGGTAAGAAAATTTCTTTCCTTCAAACGACCGTTTTTCACTACTCTTTTTTGTCCGTATTTGTAATCTCGCATCTCATTACACTTACACTTTACAGACATCATTTATCGTTATGTTAGGCAAACAATACTAGCTTGATTGTGTAGTTATAAACTTGGTACTGCTTTGAAGACCATAAACCATCAAGATTTTGTTGGTGACAGGAGAGCAAAGTTTGAATGGTTTTACTCATATGATTTTAACCTTTTCGTGATGGCATGATATGTTTTCATACCCTGATTATTTGTCGGCTGTTACAATACTATGTAAGGTTTCTTTGAAAACCTTCGTAGTGCCTTGTAGCAACAAAAATAAAATTTTGCTTCAAACTCGTATTCCTTTGTTCTCTCGGCTCAAGTAAGTGGGGACTTCCTCTAGACTGATGGCAGCAATTCGATATCCAAATAACGACTTCTAAAGCTATACATGTTTGAGAAGGTTTTCATAGAGAGCTTGAAAAACCATAAGATGATTAATTCCACACTCGGAGTGGTTCGCGCTGATTGAACTTTGTAGCGGGATCACTTGGTAATATAAAACAAAAATGAAAACAGATTTATGCATAACAATACAGCAAAGTTCTCCAGCAATTCTGCAGATGTCTTAACACCTGAAGGACTCAAGTAATCGTAAATTGTTGAGAGTAATCAATGATTTGACAAGATAAGCAGTGCGCAGTATATTTTTGACAAACTTCTCAAGTTCTCTTTCTTCATTTACTTCAGATATAAGAATCACATATGTACAAGCAGGGTGTATGGAAAAGCAGGATTACCAAAGTGATACAAGAAACATAAAAGCTGTTTTCAGAACAGTAAAAGGAAATTTTTTGGATAATGAAATTTGTTCGCCGCTCGCTATTCACATTGCCTGCAGTGACTTCAACTAGCGTGCTGAAAAGGATCAGAATTTCGACATTTTGTTGGAAATTTGCTTTCCGTTTCAAAAGGATTTATTTTTTATGCCACTTTGAAATATCACAGTTCAGTCTACACGCACACGTACTCCTGGTGCATATTGAACCTCTATGTGCGAGGAAGTCATCGAGGGTGGAACGTAAATTCCTTCAAATTTTTACAGTTCCCTGTGATAACCTTTTCAAGAGCTGAATCTGTTTTCAATCCCACTAATTCTCAGGCTATCAAGTAGCTGAATGTCTGATTGTGAGCCAAACATAGATGCCAGTTTTGCAAAATGAGCGTCGAAGGTAGAGCATAAAATTCTTTCAGCTGTTACATCGTAGAAATTAGCCGTTTTTAGACTAAAGCGTAGTATAGCAATCGACGTTTCTCAAGCTGCTGAGTGATCTTAAAAAGCTCGGGGAAAATCTCAGTCCATCAAAAAGGGCAATAAACCATGGAGCACCGATGAGATGTACGCCATCTCCAAAAGATTTTACTGTTCAGTGAAATGTGGTTCCTCGAATCAGCTGATGAATTCTGAAATTGAGTAATCAAACTTCTATGTAAAAATTACTAATGCACCGTTTCGTACATTATATTCATATGCAGTGAATATTGGTTCTGTAGGTGACTCGAAGAAGAATATTCCGATAAGCCAATTCGTACTCAGTCACTCCTCATTTTTAACAATGAAAGCAGTAGATCCTTATTTCCATGCCATCTCCTCATATAGTATATGTGACCATCTCAGAAAAGCTTAAAGTGGATTCAGAAAAAAGTTTCATTATTGTGGATTGTCTCCTCTTGCGTTTGCGTTGTACAAGGACGAAAAATTATGAATCTTACGCATAAATCACGTTTGAAACTCTCAAAAAGTAGTAATCACGATCTAACACAACTCTTAAAAATATATTGTCCCACTGCGGGCAATTTAGGATGCAACAAGAGCTTCAGTAGTGTTTTCGAGTAGAAGAAGACATTATGAAGAAAAATCTCACGAAGAAAGACCTAAACCCAAATCGAATCGTCAAAGAGAAGATCTTTTTGTTCACATCGACATGCAAGCGGTGAGTATGTCAAGAATTTCTCAAAAGTGCTGCAGAAATCTCTTTCAGTGATTGGCATAATTAAACAGATCATTTGCATTTATAGAATACCAGAATGCAAGCACTCTCTCCTCGTGTGGACGGTTTACAAGTAGCGAAACTCGTCGCCATTCCAATCGTGCATGAACATACAGATGTGAGTCAGCGACTGAAACATTTTTAAGCCATCATCCCTTCCTCATTCGGCATGAAACTCGTGCAATGTTGAAAATTTACCTAATTTTTATTATTTCACCTATATCACCTGTCGTCCCATCGGTTGTCGGATGACTCGAGCGGGTACCAGCAACGCTTCCAAATTTCCCTATCGCCTGCAAGAGCAGTTCAGTGGATCCTCTTTCGCTGGGTGAACTCGCTGAGCATCATGTCTTTCATCTAGGCTTTTGCTGAAGAAATTGGGCCATTGTGTCGATGGTCTTCTGTGCAGTACTTAACACCCCGAGGGCATCAGTCGATAACGTCTCTTGTCTATCGGTTGTCGTTGAAGCGCACTACGTATCCGGCACACCTTATTTTCGATAGCCTGGCGTGTTTTATTACTTAATTCAGTGCAGTTCGAAGTGATGTTACTGTCAATAACACATGCGTCTTTCGATGTTGTCTTAAATGATCGCAAAAATTATTAATAGTTGAATACGTAAAGATAATAACAATCAAAGCTGTTAGCTTTCAATGTCATTTCAAGACGTAGTGTTGATGCTTCTCCTTACTTTATAATGTTGTACATAAGCTCAATTGTTTTAGAGTGAATCAAGTGAACGTTTAGCAAAAATCGATCCTCTACCGCAGAAACCTAAAACTCACATGGTATTTCGGCATATTACATTGCTCACGGGAAAAGTGCTAGGACTGTATATCACTGAGATTTTGATAATAGTCGCTACATTGAGAAAATATAGCTTTATCGGAAGGATCTGTTCTTAGACGCAGATCACTCATTTATGCGCTGGTATTTTTAGGAATCTGCCGAGCGACTACCCTTCGCTGATTTCACCTCAAACGGTAAGCCAATATTTGTGATATCAATACATTTAATCTCTCCCACTATTGAACAGCTATTGAAAACACCTTTATCTTCAGATCAAAAACGTTTCGAGAACGCAGCCAGTCATAAAAAGATGGAAGGAAGAAGTTCTAGATTAAAAGAACTCATTGATTCTATCAGCCTTGCTGAAGACCATGGTACAAATTTCTAGATCAGTGATTGTAATCTAACCCTTCTTTGAAATCGATATTAATTGAAAATATGTTCACCTCTTATCTCAAATCATTCAACGGCTCAATGTCGTAGATTTTCAAGCAAACGGAGAGAGACCTCCTAAAATTTTGAGTCAATTTTTTTATTTGATGTGGTATTGAGAAAAGACATTCATAATGGTGCATTCCCTATATTATTGGCCTATTCAACCGATAAGCGATCACTGGAGGAAAAAAGTTTGGGTGATACTCTCATTAGCCAGTATATAGATGCGTGAAAAACTTAGCTGTTTTAGCCGGCACGAGGTTGTTAGACGACCGCCGCTGTTCATGTTGACTTTAGATCGCAGTACGAGTATCTGGCTGACCTTTTAATTTCTAGTAGTACTGCTCGTACTACTCGCACTGGCACTGCGATATGAATTCGGCATCAACAACGACAACAACAACGTCGTCTACCAACCTCGCGACGGCTGAAACAGCGAAGGTTTTCATGCTCAAATATTTAATTTTGACAACGAGATTAGTAGAAAGTCGATCTTTCAAACTACTGCGTCAAGTATAAAGAAGATATCACCGTTCACTTGGTGAGCAAATACGGGGCTGATGCTAAAAATTTTCTCGGGGTAGGTAAGGTTTCAGCTTTTATGCGGAGCTTAAGAGGTGGAAATGACTCGCACATTACATAGTCAACCTCTTTGCATAAATTTTACTAGCATATTAAAGTTGTTCCAAACATCTATCATTTTCCTGCATACCTTCCAATCATCAAATCTTCTCTTTGAAGCCTCAAAATTATTTATTTTGCACCGGACGCAGAGTCCTGCATGGGTAAGAGGGAAGTACGAAGTGCTTAGATCAAGAAGTAAATCGAGGATGTGAGAATATTTTTCCGTAGACAAAGTATATTTGTTTATGCAGTTTATTTTCTGGAATGTTAGAATTTATCCAAAATAACATTTTGTTATGAAAAAGCCTTACTCGGCTAATGTTCCGCAGTGCTCTTCGGAGTCGCTGCTTTTAGTCACTTGTTCAAAGATGTTCGTCCCTTCTGTGGTCTTTGTTTTCGTTGTCATTTTAGTTGAATCTTCTTCGGTGTTTCACCTTTGGAATGATGAACCTCACTCGGCGATGCCCTCATATACAGCACGGTTGTAAATGACACCAATCACTCGTTTCATGCTCTGTTTCTCAGCTAGCAATCCATCTTATAATGGTCGGTACTATTATCCAATAACACAGAGCGTCATAATATTCGTTGAAACATACTTTTCCTTGACCTAGAAAATTACAAATCAGTTATATTTTGTGCTATGTTCAACTATGTATCGTCGATGAGAAATTAGTACCATTAGCAATCGTTCTACGTACATATTGACTGAGGTGTTTTTTGCGCGCAGATGTTCTAAGATTTCTGTGTGACATGAATCTTCTAAAAGGGCATGTAGAGCAGTTCGATGGTTCGATCTCGCGATCATGCTCACCAAGCCATCCATCCATCCTTTCTTGGTCGGTAAATAGGTACCAAACTGGTCTCAGACTTGTTTGGTACGATAAACAGCACTAACTCGATATATCGGAACTACCGCGAGTCATTGTAAAGGCCAGATATGCATCCAATAACCTTAAGCGAAGTTAAAAATTGGAGATGAATGCATGGCATGTCCTCCAGGGATTGGTCAATGCCAAGCGCTCTAATGATTATCCTTATTGATCTTCTCCAAAATCAATGTTATGTTTCTGTGGTGAGACTCGCAATCTATGGTTTCATCTTGCGCCTAAGAATCACCAAGCCTTCCATTCCTCCGGAACCGGCAAACTGATATCAGACCTGTGTGGGAGAATAGCAACAACACATCGGTAGGTTACCACGAGTTATTCTAAACGCCAATTAAGCATTCAGTCACCACAAACCTTGATGAGGTCGGATAGCTGACGCATCTTCCAGGTATTAACCAACGGCGATAGCCCTTTTATCTCATTTGCTAAATTTTCCTTAAACTTTTGAACTCAAAAATCAAGAAGAATACTACAAGGCGATTAAGCGGAAGAAAACAAAAAAAATGCGATTTTTGCTTTTACCATGAAGTTTTATTCTGAAAGCTATCCTCTCAAAAAACTGCTTCTCAGAAATTTCCCTACTACCTGTCCATTGAAATCAATCATAAAAAGTCACCACATTATACTTCTGCTATCGACTGCTTTTTTACAGACCCGCTCAAAATGATTTAATCTGATAAGGATATTACTTGTTTTGAGCCAAAAGGTCTAGTGCTATATAGGCGCCTATATAGCACTAGACCTTTTGGCTCAAAACAAGTAATATCCTTATCACCACATTATTTTTATGATCCCTTAATATAGCTTGCACTTTTGAAGACCATGCATCCTTGTCACACAGTGATCCTTGACCTATAGTACCGAGGCGATATAGCGTGCTCCGAGCTAAAGGATGGGTTATTGGTATGAATTAGAAGAAACCGCCTGTTTACCTGAGACGCTTATAGATTTGAAAAATTTACTCTCCCATCTCGTAGCGTTGATCTGGCACACACCTTCTGTGTTTGTCTAGATATGTTCAAGTATGCGGCATGGTTGTGCTTCCGTTTATGCTAATGGCGGCTGCACCCTGATCCCGAAAGAGCCGCCGATAACAGATTGTGATTGGCGCGAGTACGAAGAGGCTCCCAAAACCTCAAGCATTTTTAGGCTGTACAAATCTTAAAAATCTGAGATACCACTACCTCTATTTTTTCGTCACTTAAACCTGTGCTTTTCATGGAGAACCAAGTCAGGTACCCTAGAAGGATTGGGAGCGGTGACGTTAGATACGGCAAGCGAAGAAAACGTAATTTATTCCATAGAGTCTACGACACCTAGAAGCACCGTTTCTCGGAGCATGCGAGTAGCAAGCCGATGACATAAACACACTTGTCAAGTTGATTTGATTTGAACATCAATTCATTTCATCAGCTAAAATCTTGAGTTGGTCGCTTGAAGTTTGAGAGATGTGGTAGGATATGACGAAGAAAAAAGTGAAGATTGTCTCAGCTGTCCCAGAATTTTACACGGAATCGGACTATTATACAATGGCGAAAAACTATTTTGAATTTTACGCATAAATCACGTTTGAAACTCTCAATTAAGTAGCAATCATGATTTATCACAGTGATGGAGTTCCACTACGGGCAATTTGAAATGCGATAAAAGCTTCAGCAGTGCTTTCGAATAACGCAAAACGCTATGAAGAGAAATCTTACTAAGAAAGACGTTCTGAACCTAAATCGAATCCTCAAGCAGAAGATTTATTTGTTCACATCGACATGCAAGCGGTGAGTTTGTAAAAAAATTCTCAAAAGAGACACAAAAGTCTTCCTCAGTGATTGGCTCAATCTAAACAAATTATTTTCGTTCATGGAAAACCAGAATGCAAGCACGCCCTCCTCATGTGGACGGTTTACAAGTAGCGAAATTCGTCTCCGTTCCAATGATTCATGAACATACGTATGTGAGTCAACGGATGCAACATTTTTAAGCCATCGTCTCATCCTCATTCGGCATAAAACTTGTGCTATTTTGAAAATTTACCTAATTTTATTACTTCACCAGTATCACCTGTCGTCCTGTTGGTCGTCGAATGTCTCGAGCGGGTGTCAGCAACGTTTACATTTTTCCCTTTCGCGTATAAGAGCAGCTCAGTGGGTCCTCTTCGCTCTGGAAACTCGTTGACCATCATATCTTTCTTCTAAACATTTTGTGAAGAAATCGGACCATCGAGTCGGCAGTCTTTCTGTGGAGTCCTTAACACCCCGTGTACATCAGTCGGTGACGTCTTTCGTCCATCGGTTATCGTTGAAGCGCATCACGTGTCCGACACACCTTATTTTCGATAGTCTGGCGTGCTTTATTACTTGGTTCAGTGTTACTTGAAATGATGTTACAGTCAGTATCACGAATGTCTTTCGACGCTGTTTTTTTTAAATGATGGAAAAATAATGAAAGCTGAATATACAAAGTTAATAACAGTCGAAGCCCTTAGTTTTCAAAATCATTGGAAAGCGTAGCGTTGCAGCTTTTCCCTACTTTATAATGTTGTACACGAATATCGAATTGTTTGAGAGTGAATCAAGTGCACGTTCAGCCAAGATCGATCCTCTACCGCAGACAACTCAAACTCACAAGGTATTTCGGCATATTACATTGCTCAAGGAAAACGTGCTAGGGCTATGTATCACTGAGATATTTGATAATAGTCACTACATTTGAAAAAGATCTCTTTTATAAAGTCTCCCGGGAGAATCTGTAGTGAGACGCAGGTCACCCATTTATTCTCTGGGATTTTTAGGAACCTGATGAGCGACTAGCCTTCGTTGATTTTACCTTAAACGGTCAGCCAATATTTGTAGTACCAATATGTTTACTCTCTCTTACTACTAATCAGATTGAAAATACCTTCATCTTCCAAATCAAGAACGTTTCGAGAACGCAGCCAGTCATGAAAAGAGGAAAGGAAGAAGTTCTAGAACAAAAGATTTTATTGAGTCTATCAGCCTTGCTAAATACCATAGTAGGAGTATTCTAGATCAGCGATTGTAATCTAACGCTTTTCCGAAGTCGATATTGACTGAGAAAATGTTGATCTCTTATTTCGAATCTAATGGGCCGATGTCGTAAGCTGCCAAGAGTTCTATTTGCTCATAGGAACGGCTGTATAAACTTTGAAAGCTGGCTTGTTTCGTAACGGATAAGGACTCCATGAAATATTGAGTCAACAGTTGTACTAAATTCAGTATACATATGTACCATGACGAAAACACAGGACAAGCACTCAGATCAACAACAAGTAAATTTTGTTTGATGTGTACTGGAAACAAACATTTCATGATGGCCCACACATCCCCCATTTTGATTGAGCTATCCAACCAATAAGCCATATCTAGAAGGAAAAACCGCGTTATACCCTCTTTGTTCCGACCTGCGTCAACGATCGAGTAAAACAAAGACGACGTTTTACACTACAGGATATCGAAAATAACGTGGAGCTGGATACGTGATGCGCTTCAACGACAAGCGATGGACGAGTGCCATTATCGATCGGATTTCTTGGATGTCAACACGTTACAGGAAGACCACCGACCCGATAGTCCGCTTTCTTCACGAGAAGTATAAAAGAAAGATATGATGTTCGACAATTCCTTGAAGCGAGGAGCATCTAATGGGCTCTCTACCACGCGATAGGGAAAATGGAAGTGTTGCTGGTGTTCGCTCAAGTCACTCGACGATCAGCGGAACGACAGCTGATGCAGTGATATACTCTTGTTCGAAAAAAGTAAAAAGAAGTGTGAAAAACATAGCTGTTTCAGCCGGTGTGAGGTTGGTAGACGACATTGTTGTTGTCGTTGTTGAAGTTGACTTAAGATCGTAGCACGAGTAGTTGGCTGACGTTTCGACCACTACTAGTACTGCTCGAGCTACTCGTACTCGTAATGCGATATAAAGTCAACATCAACAACGACAACAACCTCGCGCTGGATAAAACAGCTAAGTTTTTTTACATAAATATATTAACTATGATACCGAGGTTAACAGAAAGTCTATCTCTAGAACTATTGTGTCAAGTATATATAAGATATCTCCGTTCTCTAAGTTAGCGGATATGGGGTTGATGTCAAAGTTTTCTCACAGTAGGTGATGTTTCAGCTTGTCCTCGGAGAAAAGGTAGAATTGGCTCGCATAGTACTCAGTCAAACATTTTGCACAAATTTTACTCGCATATTAAATTGGTTTCATTGGTTTCAAGCAACTATCATTTTGCTCCTTACCTTCCAATCATCAAATCTTCTCTTCGAGGCCTTATGATTATTTATTCCGGATCAGATTGAAAGAGTCCTACTGTGATGAGATTTGCTGTGAATTGCAAAGTGCTTAGATCAAGAAATAAATCGAAGATGTGAGACTAGGTTATGGGTGATCATAGTATATTCATCTAGGCAGTTTATTTCTGGATTCTTAGAATTTATCTAAGATGCATTTTATGATGAAGAAGCTTTATTCGACTATGTTCCTTCGGTGTTCTGCAGAGTCAGTGATTTGATTCGCTTGTCCAAAGTTGTTCGTCCTTGCTGTGTATCTTTGTCTTCGTTGTCATTCCAGCTAAATCTTCTTCGGTATTTCACCATTGGAATGATGAACCTCACTCGGCGATGCCCTTATATACACCACGGTTGTAAATGACACCAATCACACGTTGATCATTCTTTGTTCTTCAGCAGGCAATCCATCCTGTAGTGGTCGGTATCATTACCCGCCAACACAGAGCGTCATAATGTTTTTTGAAACACACTTCCCCTCGAAAATTACCAATCAGTTGTATTTTGAGCGGTGTCCAATTAAGCATCATCGATAGGCTAAAAGTACCATCAACAGTCGTTCTATCCAGATTTTCTAAAGTGTTTTTTGCGCGCAAATGTTTAAGATTTCTGTGTGACATCAATCTTTTAGGAGCACATGTGATGCAATGGTTATAGGTGCTCTGGGTCGCTTATAAGATCGATGGTTCGATCTCACGCCCATGACTCACTAAGCCATCCATCCTTCCGCGTTTGATAAACTGGTACCGGACTGGTCTCAGACTTGTTTGGAAGAATAAACAGCACTATTTCGATATAGCGGAGGCAACCGCGAGTTCTGTAAAGGCCAGATACGCTATTCAGTCACCTCAAGCAAAGTTAAAAATTGAGATGAACACATGGCATATCCCACAGGATTTATTAATGCCGAGAGCTTCATTCTTCATCCTTACTGATCTTCTCCAAAGACATTTTTATGCCTCTGTGCTGAGACACGCAGTCTATGGTTTGATCCTGCGCCTAAGAATCATTAAGCCTTCTATTCTGCGATGCCGGCAAATTGATAACTTGATAAATCGGTAGGTTACCGAGAGTTGTTCTAAAGGCCAGTTATGCATTCAGTCACTTCAAACCTTGACCAACTCGAATACATGACGCATCCTCCATGGATTAATCAACGCCGATAGCTTTTTTATCTCATTTGCTATATTTTATTGAACTTTTGAACCTCGAAATCAAGGACAATGAAACAAGGCGATTTCTGCGCACAGGAAAACAAAAAAATGCTCGCCTTAACCATGTGATTCCAGTTTTCGCCTAAGAAATGTCCGTTTATGGAAACTTGCCCCTCAAAAATTTCTCTACTACCTTTCCATTGAAATGAATTATAAAAATAATTGCCACATTATTTATATGGTCTTGCTCTGCATGAAGTTTTGTGAAGCTGTAAAATTGTTAAAATACGTAAAAGAACCTTGAGCCGAAGAGAAGCTTCAGTGACGCAGTTGATCTCACTCCTACTCAGTCTAAAGGTGATTGATAACTTCGTGAATTTGACGTAGTGTTTTCAAATGGTACAAAATTGAAGAGATCTCTTTTCACTTCTGTCACCTTTATGGGAGTTTATCCCTTGATTCAGCATGCACTTTTGAAGATCATCCACCCATGTCACAGAGGGATATTTGACAATTTAGTAGCGAGGCGATATAGCGTGCTCCGAGTCAACGGTTGGATTATTGGGCATGGATTAAAAGCAACTGTTTGTTTACCTGGGATGCATGTAGATTTGAAATGTAAACTTCCCATCCCGTAGCGCAGAACTGGCACACAACTTCTGTGCTCGCCTAGATATATTCATGTATGGGGGCATGGTTGTGCTCTCGTTTATGCTAATGGCAGCTATACACTGATCTCGAAAGAGCCGCCGATATCAGATCGTCAGAAAAGGGTGCGATGCCGTCAGATAGTCAAAAGAAAAATATATAACTCATTCCACATAGCCTGCGACACGCAGATGCACTGTTTGTTCTTTATGCGGTAGTAGCAGAGTCGGTGGCATGGGCGCACTTGTAAAGCTGGTTTGATTTGAGCATCGATCCATTCGATCAGCTGAAATCTTGAGTTGGTCGCTTACAGTTGAAGAGATGTAGATTAAAATCGAGCAAATTAACCGCAGCGTCATCAAGACATCACGACGAAGAAACTGAATACTGCCTCTGCTGTCTCAAATTTTTACACGAAATCAGACTATCGTCTTCTCTTAGTAAGGTTCGTTTCTTCCAGATAGATGAAAAAAGGATTAATCTTGGAAAGAAGATCTTGAGGTAGCTACAGACTGCAATATATATCAACCTTTCGTCATTGGCAGGCACTGTTTTCTTTGTATAAACCACATATGCATTCAGTCACTCTAACGATGCGTGGTTAAATCTAATGCCGAGCACAACTCTCAGGGCTTGATCGCCGCCGAGAGCTTTATCCTTCATTACAGGTAGAAAATGGTGCTTGTGGTAATTTTAGACGACAGCTTAAAAAAAAGTTAATTAATCCTTCTTTGCCCTCGTGGTATGTCAGCTTTACAATGTCATATAACCTTTGATCCGATCGCTTTACCAACTTGCAACCGTTCCGTGAAGAAATCTCGGAAGTTTTCAATAATCTGTTATTGTTGCGTACTGTGAACATTATTAGAAGGAATGATTTGCACACTCACAAGATTATCACCTGTATTAAGGCTGGAAAAAACTAAGAAATGAAACTGGCTTATTTTCTATCCTTAGCTATTAAATAATGTTGATAGTGGTTTATGCTTGGTTTATGTCTCTGAAAGGAATTCCAGTAAGGTTTAATTGTTCTTCAGCTCTAGTGAGAAGCAGTTGTCTCCCAATGGACCCTAGCGATAGCAGTGAACGCTGCCTTAGCGGTGAGTGTTCTAGGATCTGGCTATCACTGACATTTTGCTAACGTTGCATTAGTCTTCAAGCTTAGTAATTAAAAGTGAGGAGTCTAAATGTAAATACGTCCTGCAACAAACTTTATCAAAATTTTCTTCCACACATACCTCTTTACGTCCTTTCATTGTCAATACAGTCAAAATTTTCGGTCCCCGTGATGTAGATAATAGTGATCAGGAATGATCGGATTCCATAATTACTCTAATAATGATGTATCGAAAAGAGATTTGCCAAACAGGTCGGTGCCTTTGCATCTGCAGAGGTGGAAAGCTTGATTCTAGTGCGAGATCAGACCAACAACGGTGCATGTCTTGCAGAGCATTTCTGACCTATACGTTTCGTACCGTCACGATGATTGATGCACATGAACATGAGTGTAGGAGAGGATGCAGTGATCAAACAAGAATCCACTAATCCTACACAAAAAAGAATGTTGTACTAAGGACAGTTTTGTGTCTGATAGCTGTTAACTATTTCAAGTCAATTTAGACAGCGAAGGAATGACGGCGTCGACTTGTTCAGAATTCACCTGTGATCCAAGAAATGATTTAGCGGATTCAAAAGTCTGGCCTTGTCAGTACTTCACCACATTTCACTATTTATTTATGCAAATCTCTATCCAGTTTAGCCTATTTTGATGCATAGTTCTCTAGGCGATTTGTTGAAATTGGACGTTGAAACTGCTTCGGACGCACTATCGATTTATGATCATGGTCATGAGGAAAAGAAATCGATTACTCGTAAGCATAATCATTGGATATTTTTTCTATCGAGCGCATCCTGCTTGAGAAGGCTTCCACCGAAGTGATGGAATTTAGCTATCCTTTGGCCGTGTCACTAGATGGCCAGCAAGTATGGGAACAAAGTGCTTTCATTTTGCCTAAAGCTCATAAAATCTTGAGCTCAGCTGGATACTCGGGCAGCCCGTCTTCAAGAATTCTGAGGACTCCAACACACAAAAATGTGCTGGTCTAGCTGTTTTGTTCTCTGGAGTTCGGAGGTAAGCCTATCTAAGGCTTCCTCAGGTTGTCACCACATTAGAGCAGTCTCCGGTCCTTGTGCTTCAGAAGAAGATTGTCACCTTGCGTATGGTAGCTAAAAGGACTGAGGTCATTCCTGGTTCGGCATACTCTCAGAATTCCTCTCAGCTTCAGTAGCCTGCTGTAGGGTTGAGCCCCGGCTGTATTTCGCAGTCCGAGATCCAGGATTGTTCCCAACCACGATGAGCCGGCAAACCATTTGGCAGGAATCTTGATCGAAATCATCTAAATCTGAAAGGCTTCGCTCAATAGACCTCCGCCATCACTTTCTATAGCTTGCTCCACAGCTGCTAGGATTTTACGTATGTTAACACTTAGCATTTATATGCCTTATTGAAGTCTCTTTACATTAATCGATTTATTATTAGTTTTAGAACCCTCTTAAGTGACGGTAAGAATTGTGAATTATGAATTAAATATTGCCATTTAGGAGCGTCCCTCCTATACAGCTATCGCGCCGCCTCTAGGTGGTAAACCAACGCAGCACGTTAAAGAGTGATTATAATTTCAAAGTGTGGTTGCATGAGCTTTTGAAATTTCGAAGATAATAAGAACGAATGAATTCCGGAATGATTCTGCAAAACAACTGGATGCCTATTTTAAAAACGACACATTTTTTCTTATGTTCATGTAAATGATCAGCTACTTTGCTGACTCGAGGTTCTTGAATGCTCATCAGTTATCTTTTCACGAGACAAAGCTTTTCAAAGAATTCAATTCTGTAGAAGAAAACCTCACCTAATCAATACATAGAAAATCTGGGATGTTGAGCCATGGTAGCATTTTTCGGTGTTACTTGAAATCATTTCTTGGTTAATTATGGCCTATAGCGTTGGATATGAGATATAAATGTCTGATGCTTTTCTTGAAAACTCGAAAACTGAATTTACTAATTTAGAAAGAGAAAGTAGAGAAAGTGTCGAAAACTGCCGAGGCGTTGTTGAAAGGAGAAGCCCAACCTCGAACGGTAACTGTAGGAAGCGTCGAAACTGCTCAAGAAATAGTGGGAGAAGAAGCTGAACCTCTCACGGCATGTGCGTAGATTTTATTCGCCAACCATGAATATCTCCTTTGTAATGCGTGGTAGATATTGTTACGAGCATAATTCTCGTATTCTGGTGTCAAACACTGCACTGGAAACGGCACTTTCGGGCTACACCTATTCCGAATATTCCCTCCCAACCCAGCGAAACCAACGTGGAAATTGAGCGTACGTTTTCAATTCTTCTTTTAGCGTTTGCTTCGAACTTCGAGCTCGATTTCAGTTGATGTGATCGCTGAAGTTCCTACTCTCTGTACTGCTGTTTCTGGCAGTGTTTCATGGTACAGCAAACTTCGTTCCGAGACTGAAGTCGAACGTATGTATGATGTCCTCATAGGTTTCTACAAAGTTACTGATCAAATTTGTTCTAGCACCACCAATACTTTATGTGGGCGGTATTAAAGTTGTTGACTCCATCGAATGTCTGCATTGACTGCCCTCTGACGAGTTGCGTCCAGTTGAGAATTTCGACAACTTAAACGCTGGATTGATCTGGACAGGTTGTAACTTCAGATCATCATTTTGAGTTGGTGCATGCGCCAGTAAACGACCATTCATGACTCCCATCTAGCTGTAAATAAAAATGGCTTGAAGTTTTGTCGTTTGTTGTCGTCTAAACGATTGTTCTGTTTATTTGGCTAGTGTAAACATATCTGATCATAAAGAGCAACTTCAACAGAGTGAAACAAAAGAGCTCTCTTATAATTTTTGGTTTTTCTCTCGAGGAGTTTTGTGCATCCTTTAGGAGGTTTGACTAGTGGAAAAGAAACAGATGAAGGCAATTTACGAATACTCCTATTACTCGAATGGACCATCGGAAGCAAATGTAACTATGGATGATATGGATAAATCCGATGATATTAACAGTTAGTTGGTTTCAATCGATCAAAAAGTCATATTTATTGCACTCGAAAAACAAAGTAGCAAAGCGTTGCATAATTGTATCCATTACCTCGTTGGGAATTGGAAATTGGAGTCACAGCTTAGGAAATAATGAACCGAGGTTCATGTAGTGCGCTGAGATGGCAATATCGACGTCGTGCTTGCCGCGACCGTAACAACCAAAAGCTAAAAAATCTGAATAAGATGCGCTTAGTTTTGAGAATGCAGCGTTGAGTTGATTAGGTTATTAGTTTGCTGAGAGATTTTTAGATATAAGTGGCCATTGCTGAAGTAAGGGATTACTCTCAAAGACTAGAGTGGTTCCAAAAGTAAAGTGGCGGATATTCATTCTTAGTCGCATATGAGCGACGATGTTTGTGTAGGAACATGTAGAACTACTCGAGGTTTGAGAGCACGTCAAACCATTGTAAAAAAAAAATCATGAGCGCTCTGGAGCACTGAATTGTTGCTTACAGTCACAAATCTGTAAGCCATCAAAGTTCAATTCAAAACAACTTGTTACAAATGTTATATTGTTTATTGTTTAGGACATTGAGAAAGGAGTCAAGAACGTCCACTTGTTTCGTAGATCTCTCGTAGAGTTTCCAAATAAACACTTTGACGAAATAAAATCTGCTTCCCCCCTCCCGCTTTTACGTGTAGTGCTGATGAAATTATATTCTTAGTAGATATAATTATGCTAGGAATAATGTTCACACTGCACTAAGTTTCTCTTTTATGGGCAACCCTAACTATATAGCCTTCATCATGGCAGTTAACCTATTTACGTTTCTTTCCGACAGCACAGTTATGAAAAACCGATTCCTTTCGCTCGACAAGAAACTTTGACAAGGAATGTTAGCAGTTATTTGAAAACTTGCATCTCTGGCTAGATACGTACAAGGCCGTTTTCAAAAAAGACTTTTTTATAACACCGTATAATTCAAAATAAAATTACGTTTTACTTCGGCCTCGCAATCCAACTGTTACTTCGCTGCAAGCACGAAAAGCGCATGAACGTGTAGAGGAAGTTTTTTGGCATCAGAGTCAGACGTTCGATCTAGAGCTTTCTTTCGAGGCGAAGAAACACTTCCTAATCAGGTAACAAATAGCGCCCTTCACTTGGTGCCATCTATCGGTGATCGCGCCGACCCCCTTCTCTGTCGTCCAGCCCGCTAGCGCGTGAGTTGGCCAAAGTACAGTTGTTCGCTGATGTGAATCAATCTTATTTTCCCGCTAAACTGCACAGAAGCGGTCTTTAAAGAAACAGCACAGCGTTGGAATATTTAAATCTTGCGCTATTGAATGATTACTAACAGTCCAAAGGAAGAAGTCTTTCTTGCTCAAAAAACACGTGTGTGAAAAACAAATGTTTTCCTCTCATTGAAGCGTTTTAGAAAGAGTTTTCACAAAACGGGCATGTACGGCGCTAGCTAGAGATTCGAGCTTTCGAATGGCGACTAACATTCTTGGGAAATTCCCAGGAATCGTTTCTGATCACGTGCCGTCTAACGGAAAAGCACTCATGTTATTATAGCTGGTATGCATGAGTCACCAAAAATGGCACTAGAACTTTTTTGGATTCGGATAATTAACGTTCACTGTGTGCAAAAATCGCACAATCAAAAGCTCTCAGTATATCTATCGAGTTAATGTCTAAAAAGTGAGCAAAGAAAAGATCCAGAGTCAGCGTTGATCACTGTCAAGAAATCTTATGTACTCGACATTATCAGACTAGTTAGCAGTCTCGGTAGAGCGATTGCTACAGGTGTCATTTCTATGTAGCGAATAGTGGCCAGTATGACACCTATATGTTTCATTTTCTTTCGCGTGGCTTATTTCAGCACATGGAACTGTTTTCTACACTTCTTATAGTCAGTCGGTCAATTATCCAAATCTAGCGTGTCAGCCGACATTTCTAGAGGGTATCATATTGATTCTCACTTATTTTCTCATTTTTGGCGAGAGATCACTACTGTTGAAGAGACTGTTGCCGATAGAGGAGCACAGAAATCCTTTTACTTTCATGATCTGGTATCATATGCAATGAGCAGCATCATGTTTGACAAGTATCGTGTGTTATAAATTTCATTCGTGATGACCTTGACGTACTGTCTGTAATGAGGAAATCAAAATCACGAAGTAATCACTGTAATGTATCGTACACAACACATTCATCTCCAGTGAATTTTGACACCAGTATAATTGCATAGTGGGGCAGCTATTTTCATCACACAAAAGAGCTGTGTATACACCAAACATATGGAGAGAGTCCATAGAAGAAGACGGAGCATACACACGATAACAGAAGCGCAGAAACTTTTTAGAATTCTATATCTGATTTCAAATTTGAAGTGGTAAAGACTAATTCATAGAAGGGCATTAACAATTGAAAGAGACTGGACTACGAAGAAACTAAAGAGTGACGGGTGTGACATCTGAGGGTGTCACCAGCAACAAAACCAAACTAAAGTTATCGCAAGAGTGCTGAAGGTTGAACGATGATTGTGTCTATACGCACTACACCTGATGTGCATTGATTTCAAACCATGTTGTGAGGAAATAGTGACCAATTTTGAGTTCATGCCGTCATTTTCAAGTACTGGCTAAAATATCTTGGAATTTTATTTACTTTCATTGACGCCTTTCGCTCTAATCTTCACTTGTCAACTTGGCGGATCTGTTATCCTCACTGACACGTCGAAACGCTGGTCAGATGTGATTTCTTCTAAAACTCTAGGACAACTGTGCTAGAGCGATCTTGAGTCTGCAGTATGTCTCCGCACTGAACGCTTGCTCTTTCATCAATGAGAATTTTGCTTACCAACGGGTGATGTGTGGAAAACCAAGCTTTGAGTTGATGACGAATTGGAAGTGCGTTGCAAAGCAAGCTAGGGAGCTGGCGATGCGCCATTCCACGGTTGCTTATTATCCTGATCGTTTTCTCCATACAGATATCCCGTATTGGCTTTCGAATTCCCAGTCTTTCAGCACTAAGGTAATTTTATATAATAAGCTTTTACAATGCTCCGTGAACGCTGTGGATTAAGTTGTCTTCTTAAAAGTCGTGAATGATCCGAATAAATTCCACTTCATGTTGTTCTTTTTCCTTGTTTTGTAAATTTACAACTTCCTTTCCTTTTCGTGTGAATATGATTCTTTCACGAAGCGGACCATGATAATATAATGTGTAGTGTTTTCGGATCAATAGCGACTTCTGTCAGGCAAAACCGTTCATTATGACGTGGTTTTTTTTTTCGTTATGGCACTTTCTCTTGGAACAGTTTCACCGTCGACGTTAAGAGCTAGGTTTCTGAAACTGTGAATTACATGGATATTTTTGATCGCTATGATAAACTCAGCCTCTCACTGTACTCACCACACTCTATCCTTGCAATTGATATTGTTGACAAAGCGCTCTTCTGAGCTAAATCTCACCTTTGAATTGGAGAACACTGATCTTGAAGATGATATAGTCATTTTCATGTAACTTTTCTAAATTCGTGTATAATCCATCGATTTCGTCTTTACCGCAACATGACGCCGGTTTGCAAGCCATGAAAATCACCAGATTCGGCATCACATTTTTTTTTTACCACACTTTCAGTTTATGCTGATAGTTGTCCGAATGATCGATGTTGATGGTCGCATCTGTGTTGAGGAAAACACCAGCTTCGATGTGTTCCAAGGTAGAACTTCTTCTCCAACATCATTTAGGTGGTCAGGTAAAGGGAGTCATGTCGTTTCAGCTAACTCGATGTCGTCGTAACTAATTCCCTTGGCCAGCAATATCACTTTAGTGAATTCAGATCAAAGCGAGCGCTAGTGGTCAAATTAACTCTTTTAGATTTACGCAGTTTAAATAGTTCAAAGACTTTGGTAGACTTTGCACTCGACCTACTCTGCTCTACTCTGCTTTACCGTGTCGTGATGCTAGATCAGCGTTTTGGGATTAAAGTCCATTTATTTCACTGCTTGGTTTTTTATACATACTTGTGGCCTAACTGGTTCTAATCACGAAGCTCGTGTTCATGTGGGTAGTTTATCAGTTTCTCCCTGAGCGCAAGTTAAGCTTGCTTCATGAAGAGCACTCTTTCGACAATACTTTCGAATTCTTAGAAATACTACCGATTAGAACTAGCCAATTTAGAAATGAGAGCCTGCAACCAATCTGATATCTCGATGCTCAGTGAATGCTCATAGAAACATATGTCATTGGTACTTCTATCTGAATTGGAATATTGCTTTCGAAACTACATGGCTTCGAAATTGGGGCGAGACAGAACATGAACAAGATGCTGTCAGGTTTGCGACACACTTACACCACTTTACTTTATTGATCCGTCCTCACAGTGTTTTATTCACTGTGCAGACTCCAGTACTTCTAGCGGCGACGAGCATCACAACCACACGGCATCTCGCTACCTGCGGCACATTATTACTCACAAATTACAGAGTCATCAATGTAACATTCCTCGATCTTCTGTGTCAACACAAAGCAATGCGCATACTTAAGCATCTCTGTCTTATCGAGTAAACAGCTTATGGATCTATATAGGGAGTACATCAACTGTTGAATCCTTAAACGACTATGAAAATTTTAAACACAAGCGACAAGCTTGAAAATGACACAGCAGTGGTATGGGTTACCATCTGTGTTCAACTCTAAATTGGACGCTCCGGTGCGCCGGTCTCTAGCCACTGCTCCACCATGATATTGTAGACATATCGACAATTATTTTCGGCATCTTTTCGGCACAAGAATAGATGGAGAAATGCCCTGGGTTCTTGGAAAAGATGCCGAAGTACACAATAATTATTTGAAAGGAACTAGTTTTCAAAGCACATATTGATATATTTAAAAAACGCTTACATTACCAAACGATACCGAAATCCAACTAACAAAAGCATGCTGCTTCATTACTTCCTATCATCTTACACATAAAAGCGAGCACTTATGAATAAGATATCTCTGATGCCCGCCAGCACGTGCAGAGCAGTGGCTCAAAAAGTTTCTTCAGAATTGAAGCAGGTAAATACTTATGAATGGTCAGATACTTAGCTCCTCGGACATTTTTAGGCAAAAAAGTCTCCAAACGACTAGTCTATCACGAGGCCGTTCAGCTTAGCTTTCATTTCCAAGAAAATAAACACAGCTATAAAATATGATCCGTGTGAAGACGATGATAGCAGTTATTGAAACACCACTGAACAGTTTGAAGGTCAACTAATTCATGACCGCTTACACGACAGTGTACAAAATTTCACAGTTTACCCTAATGAGAAGACGACTGCGTAAGTTCGGGTATGGTGCAGCAGATTCTTGCGATTCATAGTATGTGGGGACAAATAAATTGGCTGAACGGGTAGACCAATTTGAGTCTGTATATAAAAGCACTCACTAGATATCGAAGCAGAATGACACACTTCGCTGGAGAAGCATAGGACGCAAAAGCACAACGAAGAGGATTCTCAAATAGAAGCCATTATCACTGTACAGGGATATAAAACAAAAGCCCATAAAAATCTTGATGAATCTGGATTGGTTTCGATAGTTCTAAAACTAGCATCAGCGGGAATTTGTCGTGATTACGCGTGACATCGCACCACACCTCAAGCTAGTTTTATTTTTCTGACGTGCACCAAGACGTTCCTTACTCATCTAAGACTCTGTATCACTGATCTGCATTATTAATTGGAAGACTTGTGATGAACAAAGTGGTGAATGCTATGAACAATTTGTTTATAATGCTAACTGCGTTACTCAGTTTTTAGTATGATGGTTTTCTCAGTTTGAAAACATTTTCAAACTAAAAAGCGCTACAATAGTTTTGGTGAGATTGAAAAAGAGAACTAGTTTTCTGCGAATCGCTTAGCCTGACTGATAAAGCCTCCTAGCGGAGGTCACTTAACCAGTGTAGTTAAGATGTCTAATTCTTGAGTCACCTAATCACTGAAGCCTCTATAGTCCACTACAGTGTAGTATAATCACAACAACTCTTTCTGTCGATCCGGTATTCAGTCCAACGATTCCCTTTTTGTGCTTGTTTATAAATTGTCAACTGGTTACCTTGAGCGGCCACCAATCGTATGAGAAATCAAGCAAGCTATTATACATAATAGCGCCTTGATGGTGGTTGTTTTCATGCAGTATGTCCTAGTTTACACTCCATTTCCACATCAAGCCAGCCGCTATAGCACAGCTCCTCTGCCGGAGAAACGTCCAATTTTTCTGGCTAGGCTATTTTCTGAGATGTATGAAAGATGGATGAGGCAAGTAGGCTGGTGAAGTCGAAAATATTTCTTTTAAAAGTGAACAATTTTTGGAATCCTCTCGTATCTGATAACTAGTAAATTGCACTATGTGGTGGCATGAGACAGCATTTATTTTTCTTTTTGCAGGTTTATGAATGTCCTGGGCTAAGTGTGTTTCTCTCTTCTTATTTTAAGAGGATTTTTTTATGACTGCCTTCGCTACATAAACCAGCGTCACCGTGACGCATACATCCAGCTTTTACTTCTTTTGATACCTGAATTGTCAGTTTCCCCAGAGAATGGTCATGGTTCAGAATGGCTTGATGGTCATTCAGTTGCATAAGTTTTTACGTAATCAGAAGTGCAATTTCTTGAGCCTTCTCCGAGTACAGTAGCAACGGAAATAGGATCACTTTTCCATACTCGCAGTCGTCGGTTTCTGTGTCGGCTTTAGCGATCGTGTAGCGCGGTTCACGGACGACCGGCGACATGTTAACACATTCATGCAACATCATTGGTTGAAAATTCATGTTCAGCAACCTGTGTAGCTTTCGCATCAAAAGTTAGGAATCTTTACGACAAATGGACGTTTTAATCACGTGAAGCTACTATTACAAAAATCTCTTCAATGACAATCTATTCTTTAATAGTAGTCTGCTTACTGTCTGGAAAATGCTTAGTGGTAATTCTCACCACTCAGTACCTCGAAAACCGCTGAGCAGTTAAACAAGCGCTCCAAAACCAAAACTTATCTTTTTTCTTGCGTTAAAGCTGTATGGAGGTTTTTCCATAAGTCAACCTTAGTTTCAAAATTGTCATCTCTCAAGATAGCGAATGATTGCAAAAACATAGTCTGAAAAGATGTCTGATAAAGAACACTTGGAAATATGTTACTATAATCAACAGCGTAGTGCTACTTTTTGAAGCATAGGGGATTTTTCGAGACAGGAGAGTTTTTAGACGAAAAAAATTTTCAATAAAGTCTCTCTGTGGATTTCCATCATTCAATGATGATATGGTCTTCTCAAAACCTCAACTTACCTTATAGATTCTCGAACTTCCATTGAAGCGCACTGATAAACAATACTCACGCCGCGTGTACAGCGAATAAAGCGTCCTTCGGTGACACGAATGTGAACTATAAGGACCAAAACTAATCAGTTAGCAAGCAGATTCTACCATTTGAAGCTTTTTTGGTTAGTCCCTACTGATGGGAGTTTCGTTACAACAAGGCTTTTGGAGGACATTTTCTACGTTGGCTAAGCCCGCAGCACGAGGTGTCGAAAAGATTATTATTCGGCTAACGTTACGACATGTTTCGTCTTCTCCAAAGCCGATGGTACTAGCTCGATACTGCGCTCAAAGGACTCGGCTTACAACATACTATAGCGTTCTGAGCAACCGCTGAAATAACCGACTTTTGCAGCCTAGGTGGCTCAGAGAATATAAGGGTGCATTCACTATCAACAGGTGATCAGCTAATTAATAAAACAAATAGCTAATTAGCACAAAAACCAAGTACCACAATGAGACGAACGAAATTAAACAAGCACTTCGAATCATTGGCTCCTAAAAAGACGGAATGTATCGAAACGCAATATAATAAAAATATCGTGATAAAGGCTTATCAACGAAGAAAATACGACCGATTAATCATGCCGAGGTTGAAAGAAAGTCGGTTTAGAACAAATTACATCTTATACTTGAGGCTGCCTCGGTTACCATAAGATGCTGGGATTCTTGAGCAAGTAGAGGCCACTTCATCAAAAATGCTCGGGGAATTCCCACTAGTTGAGACTATTGAGTTGTCACACGGTCTGGAGTATCATTATTTTCCTGTTATCGGATATGGCTCTTTGAAGGAGCTTTACACAATGAGCAAAGTCTTTCCACCTAGAATATTAGTGATAAACGAATGCCTGAGCCTCGAATAATTAGAAGTTATACTTTTTTGGAAAAGCCCACTTACAGTGCCGTAGCTGTGAGTTTGAAATTGTGTTTCACACGTATGACGTGTTATCCGCGTATTTCTCGCAGTGCAGAGCTCTTCCATTAGACCGTTGATGATCGTTTAGTAGTCATGAATTTCAAAAATTCTAAACATATATTTGTTTCCTATAAAAGTCTCTACACAAAAGTGTAGCAGAAAAAGCAAAATTACGTTTCACCCACAGTGTTTTACGCACAGGTCAGAGCTCTTCCATCAAACTATGTAATCATCCGATAGCAAGAATCACGTCGAATCCAACACTGGCATCTGTTTCCTAAAAAAGCTGTTTCAGTGCACTGTAACAAGGAAAAATGGACACCAAACACGCCGCGCATTGATTGTCCCTAGGGCGCGTTAGCGAACGTGGATCAACGCGCGATCGATCGATAGCGAAGTGTACTTACTCTACGTATTCACATGTGGCGCGTAACTCTCGCTATTCAATCCAACTTTGACTCTCCGCTTTTAAAAAAATAAAGCATATGTTTTTGAAATATCTCATAACTATTATTCGAATCAACATGTCATGTGGTCTATTATATAGCTGACTTATAGGGCCCTACTACACGTGTTTCGACCTTGACGGTCTCGTCAGTCGGGCAGATACCCTTCTCTTTAGCCAAGTCCTCTCCGGGCGCTCTCAAATGCTCGTCGTCGCCTACATTTAGTATAGCGGACTGAGCGCCCCGAAAGGATTAGCTGAAGACGAAGGTTAACTGTTCGACTGACGAGACTCTGGAGGTCGAAACACGTGTATCGAGCTCTATAGGTCAGCCCACTTAACAGACCACATGACATGTTGGCTCAAATTATAATAACGAGATATGTTGAAATTTGAGCATGACCTTGATAAAGCACTCAAAGCGAAGAGAAAATTACAAGATGAGTAATAAAAATTTTAGGCGATAAAGCGCGACATTCGTCAGGCGCAAATTTATTTCTTTGCTACAGTGTTGTAAAGGAGCTTTTGTAGAAACCAAGTATATTCTTGATATATCCAAAATCTAAACTACTCAACGATAGGTTATAATTTAGAGAAAGAGCTCTGTTACTCGAGAGATACGCGCGATAACGAGCGACGCTTGTGATACACAAATTTATTTTTGGTGCTACAGCGCTATAAGGAGGCGTTTTTGAGAGCAGGTATGTTTTCGAATTCTTCGAAATTTGAGTTTTTGAATGATCATTGAACTTTTAGCGAGAAATCTTTGCCCAGCCAGAAATGTTTTCTCAAGAAACCTTTTCCCATAATGGAAAAGTACACATCTCACTGACGATTTGGATATCCGTTAAAAGAATCAAAAACTGCTTTGACCTTATATGGATTCCTTTTGAATAATATCAGTTATTTCGCTTAAGCTATAGAAAACAAGTTTTCAACATTCGTTGGGTCATCAATTTTATGATTTTGTTATTTTCTATCACAGTGTTCTAGAGAATTTTGAAAGCGTAAAACGCTTACATTTGTCATTGGATAATTCATCAGATGAATTACATGCGCATTGAAGAAGATATGGAGATTAATGAGATTTTTCAATATGTACAAAGGCGACACCTACTCTACGACTGTCTTAAGGGAAACTCAAACGGATCACGATTGTCGTAGTACTAATTTTGGCCGAATTTCTAGGTTCTGAGTTTGGTACAACTAAAGTAGGAACGATGAAGATAATAGGAGATATGCTTTGATCATGCATCCATTTTCTCCCTCATTGTCGATCATCTACTCAACTTCTTGTACAAAATTGCTTCTATCATTTATGTAAAGGGATGTGCTTGCAGGCCTTTTTTTTGTGTTTTCGGGCTCATTTGAAAGTCCGTCTTCTCCCGTATTGATTAATATATAATTTCTCTACTTATTTCAAGATAGAGTTAAGAAGCGAGCAAACTAGGTTATTCATGATGCACGAATGGCTGTTGGGTTCAAATACATCGGAGGCAAGTGAACGCATCAATTTGGCTTGGAGCCAAGACACAGTTGGGAAAAGGACGATGTACAGGTGGTTTGAAAAAAGTTTCTTTCAATGGAGCACTTGGCTGCGCGACAAAAAGTTTAGTAACAATATTTAATTGCACATTTCGGTCATTCATTTCTTCGACTGCAAGAAGCCAGAATTTTATATTCACGGAATCGATCTTTTGCCGGAGTGGCAGGAAGTGCTATTGAAGTTGTAGGGGAGTACTTTGACTATTGGTTTTGCCTTTGTTCGGGTGTAATAGGCGCTTAAATAAATGCTTTTTGAGTATTTTCCCAGAACTTTTTCCTCAACCTATTGAATCATCTCGGACGGAATCAGTAAGATGCTAAGAGAAAGAATATGCGGGCAAACAAGGTTTCATATGGTATTCAGTACAACAGGCTAAATACATGCGATGACCTCTCAATGAAGTTTCGCGGGATAACGAGAGATCAGTTTTTTCATTTTTTATCAATTCAAATTTAGCCTCTGACTTAGTAAGTGCGTAAATCAAAGACTCTGATGATAAGGACCTGAAGATTCTAAACAGAGATGTTCATTATGTTCCTTTTTGCATTTGCCCAGTCGTCAAATCGTTCCGAAGCAAGCATAACATCAAGGTAAATGGGGGCGTTAAGCATTTCTTCAGTTCCGGAAAATCAGAATCAAAGTTATAAAAAATTAAAGACGGAAGACATCTACATTTTTGCCTTATCTCGAAAGCTTGAATCCCACTACATATTGGTTAAGACAGTGTGCATTCAGACGAGATCCCACTTGTATAGTAACTTTCGCCACAGTACACGCCTTGATTTGCATGAATGCACTCCGATACCCTGACGGGACACTTACACCTTCGAGAAGGGCTACGGAGAAAATCGTCCACCAATACTACTCGGATCTCTTCGCTAGTCATGTCCTCTTACCGTCATATAAATTGAAAGAGGAACGAATATGTCGTTCCACGGGTCCTCCCTTCCAAAATTCGACATGCAATATCGTCGGTGAGGAACAGAACAACACCCGGTCCAGGACAGGATTAGACCAGAACACCTGGAGAACCTGCCGCCAGTTCTCATCAACACCGTGGCTCGGCTCTTCACTCGCTACCTGTCAGAATGCAAGTCCCTATTCAATGGAAAACCAGCAAGCCGTATTGTTGCTCAAAGGAGACCTTCACGATATAGGCAATTAACGCCCAATCTGCTTGTGTCCGTTGTCTATAAACTCTTTACTTGAGTCATCCTAAACAGGATTGACAGAGCACTGGACGAAGGACAGTCATGCGAACAAGCAGGGTTCCGAAAAGGATTTAGTACCATAGACCACATTCACACGATACATGACTATTGAAGTTTCACGAGAGTACAAGCAACCACTCTGTTTCACTTTCATCGACCTGAAGAAAGCTTTTGATTCAGTGGAAACAGAAGCGGTTATAGAGACTCTGGATAACCAGGGCGTGCCTACTCGGCACATAATGATCCTTCGTGAGCTTTATAAAGATTTCACGACCAAATATCTCCATTCTACAACAATATCACCATCGACGTAAGAAGAGGGTTTCGACAAGGCGATACAATTTCGCCAAAACTATTCACTGCCACCCTACAAAACGTCATGCGAACATTAGAATGGGACGATATGGGAGTGAAAATTGACGGTCGACAATTGAACCATCTTCGCTTTGTGACGATATCGTTCTCATAACACCAAACATCAGTCAAGCGGAACGAATGCTGACCGATTTCGATAACGCCTGTGGAAAGATTGGTCTTCAACTAAATCTAACGAAAACAATGTTCATGAGGAACGGATGGGTTTCGAATGCCCCATTCACGCTCAACGGAACGACAATTTCGAATGCTCCAGTTACGTCTACCTAGGTCGTGAAATCAACATGATGAACGACCTAGCTCCAGAGTTGAGCAGGAGGAAACGAGCGGCTTGGGGAACGTTTAAGAGCATCGAAGATGTAGTGAAGAGGACAAAGAACATCCGACTCCGTGCCCACCTTTTCGACTCGACAATTATCCCTGCCCTAACGTATGCAGCGGAAACCTGGTCGCTACGTAAGCAGGATGAAAGATCACTTGCCGTTATCGAACGCGCAGTCGAAAGGTCGATGCTAGGAGTATCCCGTATCTCGCAAATGAGAGAAAGGATCCGAAGTTCCGACCTACGTCAACGATCGAAAATTAGAGACGCCGTTCTTCACGCCAGGATATCGACAATAAGGTGGGCCGGACACGTGATGCGCTTCAACGACAACCGATGGACGAGAGCCGTTACCGACTGGATTCTCTCGGGACGTCAAGCGCTCTAAAGGAAGACCACTGACCCGTTGGTCCGATTTCTTCACGAAAGCGATAGAAGAAAGATATGATGCTCAGCGAATCCCTAGAGCGAGGAGGACCCATCGGGCTACTCTTGCACGCGATAGGAAAAATGGAAGAGTTGCTGGTACCCGCTAGAGTCACTCGACGATCAACGGGACTACAGGTGCTACAAGTGATACAAGCCTTGGCACAAAAAATGAAAAAATAGGTTGCGTATTAGTTTTCCAGACATTCCAAAGCTCATGTCACACACC